>JARFXV010001386.1:0-338090 GCA_031761425.1 Cosmopolites sordidus
AGATTTGTGCGCGTTGGATTCCGCATAATTTGCCAGTTGCTCAAAAAAAGGCTTGTGTCGATTGGTACAAAGAAATGCTCAAAAAATACAACCGTGGTGCATCAAAAGCCGTGTATAACATCTACACAGTTGAGGAATCTTGGATCTATGCATATGAGCCCGAAAGTCTTTCAAAATGAGCCAAACCCAACGAAAGTTGTTCCCGCTTGGAAAATATGTTTTCCTGACCTCGTCATTTTTCGAAAAAGTGATATTCAGTGGCCTGCAAGATCATGCGATCTAATCCCCCTCCACTTTATCCTGCGGGGCTTCTTCAAGAACAAAGTCTATTCTAACAATCCACAGACGAACAATGACATGAAGCAAAACATGCTGCAAGTTATTGGTGAAATTGCAGTGGAATTGTGCCTAATTGTTACTGATAATTTTACCCAAAGAATGGTCATCTTTAAAAATAACTGAATGGGACATTTCGGAAATATTATTTTTAAAACATAACTGCCATCAATTCTTCTGTTGGAACCTTTGGTGTGAAATACTAAACTTGAAGAGATTTACCACTAAACACCAAAACGCTTTTTTGAACTGCTCGACGCACGTTTCGCTAACCATGTTAGCATCATCACGAAATGATTTAATCTAATTCTAAAACTAAGCTATGTTCTATTTATATGAAAACCATACCTAACGAAGCGTGTAAAATCATGAACCGTGAAGTACACAACCTTAATGTCCACTTTTTTCAAAATTTTGTCTAGTCCTCTTGTTAATTGGGCATCAAATGGTATTACACTTTACGGTTCATGATTTTTACACGCTTCGTTAGGTATGGTTTTCATATAAATATAACATAGCTTAGTTTTAGAATTAGATTAAATCATCTCCTGATGATGCTAACATGGTTAGCGAAACGTGCGTCGAGCAGCTCAAAAAAGCGTTTTGGTGTTTAGTGGTAAATCTCTTCAAGTTTAATAACTGCTATGCTAAAATATAACTGTCATGGTTATTTTTCTAGAATGGTTGGTTTTATTTAAAAAGGAAATCTAGAAGTACCTATTGGGACACTCTACTTCGTCAGTCCTCAAAACTTTCAGCCATTTTATTTATTTAACCCCTTCTTAATAATAATTTACGTCCCATACTCTTATTTAATAATAAGTATGCATTGATATTAATGATATTAATGATATATCACTTTAAGAAGAAGATAGCAATATTAATTTAGGTTCAATCAACAAACATACCATCAATTTATCACAAGGAATTCCAATATTCCGGATCTGGTTCGATTGCATCATGCATATTCCCGTTCTCCACAGACCGATATTTTAATACAAATTGACGTTTAATATAGACCCAGCGGGGAAGCAGAAGGATCCGAATTTACTCTGAAGGCAATAAAACAAGAACGTTTCATATCTGTGAGTGATGAATAATCTGATAAAAGTTTGAACAATAAGAAGACGTTTATCAGAGTTTGAAGTCGTTGGATTTCATTGTTCATTTCTTGCTCTTGGTCAGAAGTGTATTGTTAAACAAAGGTAAATCTTTAACCTTTCCTCCGTCGCACTATGGCGGAATCTCATAGTGCGAAAAAAAGAAAAAATTTAATTTATTGTCTATTTTACTGTCACTTTTTATTATAATTGATTATCGTTTTTAACAAATAAATTAACATTTTCAAATAGTTAATTTTTTGTTGAAAATTAAAAATATATGTTGTAAAAACTGTTGTTTGTGACAGTAAAAATATCAGACATTTGACAATAGTTTCATTTTTCAATGTTCATTACCAATGTTCATTAACAAAGTAAGCATTTTTATAAAATAATAATAAAAATAGGTACTTGTAAATTTAATTTACAATTCTGGATTTAATCCATATAAAACTTGCTACGTCAATAATTCATATTAGCTCATATCAAAAATATTTGGAACCAATTTATTTTTGATAAAATGACATTGGACTAACTAATTAAATAGATTGATAATATTTGCCTAATGATAAACTAAGTCATAGTTTATTAAAAAATTAAAAAGTACTTTATTAAACAATTATCTTTAAAAAATAATTTATAAGCTTAAGTTAGAGTCAAAAATATATTATTATATATCGAAACAAAAATAATAGTAAGATTTAAATATTTCAGTTAATGAAATTTCTAATGTATTGATTATTGAGATAATAATTTGATAGTTTATATCATGAAACTGTGTCATTATAATAAAAAAAAAAATAATTAAGTTTTGTTCATATACGTCATTACTTTAATTCGTATTACATTCTAACTAACATTACTTTAATAAAAAAATAATTAATGTATTAAAAAATGTATCTAAATCATTCAATCGTCTTATAAATAACAATTTAAACTTTATTTAAATAAATAAAATTATAACTCAATAATACTTGATTCTTCGTTTATTAAGTTTTAAAATATAATAATAATTGATGAAAGTACTATGTACGTAATTTGAAAATTACGCGTGTTAACTTCAAAATAGTCGCGGCAACGTTGCATTAAAATTAACAATGCTGCAATTCCCTCACTGCGTGACTAACAACGTTTCGTACAGAGTACGATACGGACAAAAGGTTAAGTACATCTAATTAATGTTAGGGTAACAGGTAATTTCAAAACATTTTATGTAAGAATGCATTGTTCCATAATTTTTTCCTCCATTTTTATTTTGTTTTGGCAGAGTGCTTATATGCATTCGAAAGCCCTTCTTACTCTACAAAACCAATGATATCATTTATCTGAAAAACTTAATTTTAATCAACTTAAGAGACTTTTGCTATTTTAATTATATATATATATATATATATATATATATATATATATATATATATATATATATATATATATATATATATATATATATATATATATACACACATTTGCTATATTTCGCCTTCCATCGTGGTCAAAAGGCTACAGAAGCAGTTCCAGATCTTTGCGCCCTATATGGAGAGGACGCTATAGCCTATCGGACTGCTCGAGATGGTTTGCCAATTGCACACATATGGCAACTTCGATTTAGACGACACGCCCCGCCCTGGTCGCTCTTCCAACTTCGACGAGAATCATCTTAAAGGTGTTTTGAAGGAGAAAGGTCATCAAACATGTCGATAATTGGCTGAGAAGATGGACTGCGGCCTTACGTTAATCTCCCGACATCTTCAATCTATGGGATTTAGGCAAAAACTAGGAGCTTGGAGTGCCATATAAACTAACCAATGACAACAAGGAAAATCGCCGCAACAAAGCTGCAAAATCTCGATGGACACCGAGCAACACGCAGCCATAGGAAAAATTCTTCTACGGAATCGCCACGCAAGATAATAAATGATATATCTACGTCAATATGAAGCAAAGCAAGGAGTGAATGGCCTCAGGAGACATCATGATCTGCGTTCGGTGGAACTGGGAGGGCCTCATGTACTGGGAAACGCTGAAGACGAACAATACGGTAATTTGCTCCACGACAATGCACTATCTCACATAGGAAACATCGTCAAGGATGCTCGGAATAATCTCGAATGAGTTATTTTGCATCCGCCGTATGGTCCAAATTTTGTGTCAAACGATTATCACCTCTTTCGCTCGCTATCTAACTAAATGAAGGGCATATCCTTCGTCAACGATAAGGACCTCAAAAATTGACTGAACACCTTCTTCGAGTCCAGGCCCGGCTATTTCTGGCGAAACAGCATCAATAAATTGGTCGAGAGGCGGGAGCAGGTAGTAAACAATCACGGAGAATAAGTCGTTCATTAATTTATTGTAAAATTATTGCTTTTTTCAATAAACCTTTTAATAAAAAACCGGTGGTAACTTATGAAACAACCCTGTAACGTTTTCAAAATACCTTAGATTTATTTTGGTTTTCTTCTCCGATAAACCCCTTATTTATATCAGAATATAAATTCCGTGTCCGGGTTAACACGTTAACCCGGTTATATATATATATATATATATATATATATATATATATATATATATATATATATATATATATATATATATATATATATATATATATATGTCTTATATTTGAGATTAAAGCCACTGGCTAACTGAAAATTCACTTGAATTCAGCAAAACTAAAAATGAACCGGGAAGGATTATTTTGAACAAATTATTTATACGATATTTGTTTTGTTTAGTTTTCTGTTATACGACTTCAAAATCTCCGTTCTAATTCAGATAACCCACGTATAAATATTACGATTTTAAAAAGTTTGAAAGACGTATAATATTATTTTTGTTATGGTCATTACGGTTTAATTAATCAAGGAAGGACATAGCCATTTGATCGATTCTTGACGACATAAATCATACCCTACAGCACAATGTTATTAGATCTTGTGTACACATTATCGATGCGCATTGAATCGTCGAACAAGCAAATCACACTAATGATAATTATGGAATAAGATAACAGTTCCAACTTCACATGGACATACGATGATTTTATTCTCGGTATTTTCAAAACAAACATATTAGGGACATTAATGCAAATACGGTATTGACTAAGTGCAGATCAGGTAAATTTATATTTACGAGAGTACTGTTAAAAGTTTCATGCTTAACAAAAGAAATCGTAAATGCAAGAATAATAGGAGAGTCATTGGAATTTCTAGAAGAATTATTTATTGTTTATTTGTTGGAGTTTTATCTCCCTCAAAATATGTTTGTACATAAAGGTTTGTTCAACAAGAGGGTCAGGACTTTAAAATGAAGAATGATAAATACAGATGATAATCCGTTAGTTGTAATTTTATCTTGAAGAAGAAATAATGGCATATCGTTTTGAAAATAATGTCATTCAAATGTCGCCCTGGGTTTCGTCTGATTGGGTTTCGTTTAGGGTCAAAAATTATTCGGAGTATATTTCTATAAACTAGAGGTTTAACATAACCTCACAAAAAATAATTTAAGGGAGTGAGATCCTGTAGGCAAGTTCACGTTACCATTTTGCCAAATAACACGCCCAGGAAACTTTACTTGCAATAAATCCATTGTCTGGCGAAATGTGTGATAACTTGCAGGTCTTATTGAAACAAAGCATTATTTTTATCTACATTTATCAGTTCAGGCCAAAGATATTCGTTAATATATTCCTAGTCCATTAACAGTAACACGATTTCCATCATCGTCTTCAAACAAATAGGGTCTATCAATCCTTCAGCACAAGGGTATCAGGTTATCAAGGTTGTGATTGATCAGTTCGAATAGTTTTACAAACTTTTTTACGCTTAGTCAGTTCAAATTGAGTGATTGACCTGGCCTCTGTTCAATGTTTCTCTGCTATCAAAAAATAAGGCAAAATCTCAGCAAGTCACTTTCACCTTTAGGACGAAATCATGCCCGAGTGTAACACTTAATAGACATCAACTTCCCCAGGTAAACTATGCAAAATATCTTGGAATGAAACTTGTCCGAAGACTAAACTGGAAACTATACATTTTTATAAATAGGAAGCAACTTGGCTTAAAATTATCCAAACTCTACTCGTTAATTGGTAGAAAATCCAAACTATCGTTGCTTAACAAGTCAACCATCTACAAAGTGATTCTCAAACCCGTATGGAGTTGCGGCATATAATCGTGGGGTACTACGAGTGTATTCAATATAGAAATGCGTCAAAGATTCCAGTCCAAAACTCGGAAAATAATTACTAATGCTCCTTGGTTTGTGACAAATCAAACTTTACAGCCAGCTCTAAAAATAAAGCCTGTGATAGAAGAACCCAAGTGCACGGGTGCGAACTATCTATCGGGATTCGAACTGCACCCCAACTCCCTTGCTGTAAGCCGCCTGGATAACAGCCAAAAAACGCAGAGACTGAAACGCTGTGATCCTTTAGAGATAAGCCATATAATTAAAACTAAAATTAAGTTCATTACACTATTCTGTTTATAAAGAACCTAATTTCCTATACATGTTAGGACTTTAATATAAGAGTCCTAACTCCTGATGATTGGCAACTCGCAGCATTGTCCTAAATATTGTAACAGTTGCTTATTACCTTTAAGTAGATTGCAGATTTGCAGGTGTTTCAAATAGAGTTTCCGCATAAGAATCTATAATATTTTTGAAACGTCACTGTATTTGTCAACGGCAACGTCAGATTTCTAAGCTAAAAACATACACAAAAATTTGTGTGACTATAGTTTCGTAAAACGATTTTACAGTACAAACAAATAATAAAAAGTACTGTAAAATTTCATATTTCGGTCCAATTTCAGAACAAATAGCTCGCTCCTCGAGGAAACATAATTTGCAAATAGCGTTTAAAATCACCCAGTCAACCAGTGAATTAACTTTTATAATGCCAAAGATATAACATCAGCAAATACAAAATCTGGAGTTTATATGTTAAGTTGCAACGAGTGCACTAGCTGCTATGTTGGACAAAACGGCAGACATTTTCAGACCAGATACAAAGAACATAAATCTGCATACATATTAAAGAAACAACACTCTAATTTTGCCAACCATTTCATAGATACCGGACATATATTTCCCGAGATTGCAAATTTGAAAATTTTACATACAGCGTCCAAAAACAAAAAATTAAACATTTTAGAAGCTATTGAAATTTATAAATATAATAAAGCTCCGTCTAGAGAGCTATTAAACGATTAGACGGATATCCGAAATTCCCCACTATTTAAAATAGTTTAAATAATTAACCCCAATAAAAGTATAAAATTAGGTACATAGAATAGATAAACAGCTGTAAAACCTTAGTTTTAAAGTAGTGTTTGAGAATGTAAAATCGTTTTACGAAACTATAGTCACACAAATTTTGTTAAAAAAATAAAAGTGATAGATAACAACGTAAAAAATTGTTTTATTCCTTTTTAAAAAATGAACTATCACAAAGTAACGGACAAATCAATCAATAATAAACAAAAATAGTCATAGTGCAATATACGACGGAACAACGTGTTAAAATTATACAAGCCTTTTATGAAAATGACCGATCGAGGAAAAGTGCATTTCGTGCTTTACGTGAATATTTTGGCGCACAAAATCGACATTCTGAGAGGATAATTTGGAATGTGATCCAAAAATTCGAGCAAACTGGATTCATAGCTAACATCAAAACCCCTCGGCATGCTCATAGAGGTCGCTCGGAACAAAATATTGTCATTGTCCACCAAGCACATCGATCGCAGCAAGTGGGCTTTACGTGGTCCACTATAAAGCGAATTTAACAAGAGATTTGCAGTTACATCCATACAAACTCCAAATAACAATTGAAGCCTCACAATCATCAACAGCGGCGTGTGTTTGCCGAATGGATACGCGAACAAGGGGTAAATTTTTTAATGAAAATCATCTTTAGCAATGAGGTACATTTTTGCGTTGATGGCTTCGTGAACAAGCACAATTGCCATATTTGGGGATTGGAAAATCCAAGAGATTGTTCAAACGGAAATGCATCCTCAAAAGGTGGTTTGGTGTGCCTTTTGGCCCGGAGGCGTAATTGGAGCATTTTTTTTCGAGGACCGTGTGGAGAACGCTGGTTAACGAAATGGTTAATAGCGTTCGCTATCGGCATATGATGAGATATTTTTTCGGGGAGTAGTTGGAAGATATGAACACCGAAGATCGCTGGTTACAACAGCATGGCGCCACCTGCCACGCAGCAGGAGAAACGATACTATTAGTGCGCAGCAAGTTTCCAGGTCACTGGAATCAATTCACCGCCGCGATCATGTGATTTAACTCAAGCAGATTTTTTTCTTTGGGGGTATCTAAAGAGCAGAGCCTACAAGAATAAACCGGACACCATTGCAGAGCTGAAACAGGAGATCAGATGCGAAAAATGGCCGGTATAGAATCTAAATTGTGCCGCAGAGCAGTCAAAAATTTTTCACAAGCTGATTACGTCATGCCACATGAGCGGCAGCGGTCATTTATATGACATCATCTTTCATATATAACTGTAATGAATAACCTCAAAGGGCTAATAAATATTTTTCAATTTTTCAGTGTTCTTTTTTAATATCTTTATGTGGAAAGCCAAATTGAATCACCTTTTATATGGGAGATTAAGGAAAGATCACCAAATCTCTCAAACCATTTGTATATTATTATTCTCACAGATCATAACATGCAAAAGGGAAAGTGAGAGCTCTTAATATTAATATGAAGAGGTGCCACATCCCAAATTTCAATTTCGCAAATAACAGAGACATTTTTTGTGGAACTATGGAATTTTATAGCTCTTCAGCGGAACGTTACTGTGGAAAGGCTATTATATATCTTTGTAGGGAATTGAACGTTCTTCTCTTATAAGGTCTCTTATAAATTTTCGACAAATTTGCTTTTTCAAAAGTTATTCGAGGCTAAAATTGATTGCATACTAAATTTTTATATTTTTTCAATTTTTCGACGAAACTGTCAATTTTATCGAAAAATGTTATTCAACCTTTTTTGTTGATCATTCCATTTCCTGTAAATTTTCATTAATTAAATTTTCGAAACTCCGTAAGAATCGTGAGTTATTTAAATAGAAATGTGAATTTTTGTAAATAATAGGATTTGTATTGTTTATAATTGATTATAAAATTAAAATTATTCAATTTTTCAACTGAAAATTTCTTACTTATTATATTTGACTAACTTTCAGAAAAGCTTGCGCTTATTCAAATTGAAAAATACAGATTTACTATACTTATTTTTTAACTAAAATATTTATTCAACTGTTAATGAATCTTGATTTGATAATTCAGTCGATATAAGCTATTTTTACGAATCGAGATGTTTTCAAAATATAGTAACTATATATTCTCCGGGAATTAAAAAATAATCTTTTAAATTTTCGAATATATTTGCAAAAGAATTAGCATTAATTATAAATATATTCTGAAACAAATCCTCCAATTAAGCTGAAAATAGGTTTCAAAATATTTTAACCTTTTTAAATAGAAGGAACTACTTTATAATAAACAAATATTATTTTTAAAATGTTTACTGAGTAAAAATTATTAATTCTCATTGATTACAACGAAATTATTAGCCAAAAAAAAAATTAACAAAAAAAATTTATGGTTTTTGTGTTTCGCTCGTCTTAACCTTGAAATAATTTCGTAAAAATAAGTACAGCAAATTAGTATTTTTTAATTTAAATAAGTACACGTTTTTTTAATAATTAATTAGATATAATAAGTAAACAATTTTCAGTTGAAAAATTGAATAATTTTAATTTTATAATCAATCATAAACAATAAAAATCCAATTATTTAGAAAAATTCATATTTCAATTTAAATAACTTTTAGTTTCGAGAGTTTCGAAAAAATTTTTAATGAAAATTTATAGGAAATGGAATGATCTACAAAAAAAGGTCTAATAACATTTTTCGATAAAATTGATAATTAAAAAAATGTAAAAATGTATTATGCACTCAACTTTAGCCTCGCATAACTTTTGAAAAAGTAAATTTATCAATAATTTATAACAGACCTTTTTTGAAGAACGTTCAATTTCCTACAAAGATATGTAATAGTCTTTCCACAGTAATGTTCCGCTGGAGAGCTATAAAATTTCATAATAAAAAAAATTCTTATGTTATTTAAATGGGAAATTGAAACTTGCGATGCGGCATTTCTTAATAATAAGCTCTAATTTTCACAGTATTTTTTTTCGTCATTTCTAACAATATTTTCGATACCTTGTCGACTTTTCAAACATATATATATATATATATATATATATATATATATATATATATATATATATATATATATATATATATATATATATATATATACATTGAATTATGTTTGGTATCACAATCATAAAGAAAAAGATACAAGTTAGTGAGAAAAAGTTACTGTTACTCAATGGTTACTGTGTTTTTGTAATCGTCTGGTTCCCTGTCGCACCCTGTATAACCTTTAAAATATTGAATTATGTTTGGTATCACAATTATAGAGAAAAAGTTACAAGTTGTAGGGTAAACTTTGGTTATTTAGTTAATCTGTGAATAGAGTAACCCATACGGGATTTTAAAAATATTTATCTCTAAAATCTAAAAATAATTTATCAAATTTTATTGCCACATTTATTAATTAAATACAAACACGTATTGGAAAATAGTAAAACGAAAGATCCTTTAAATAAATATTGAACGCGCGTAAAAATAGAATTCGGGATTGATATTTCCGTAATCTGTTAGAGACAGCGTCAGTAAAATTGACAATTTCCAGAGTTTCAGTGCAAACAATAAAAAAAATCAGACGTTTTAAAAAACTTACATAACGCAAAAAAAATCTGCGTGAAGCGAAACAGGAAAAATGTAATAAAAAGGTATTTTACTTCGGAAGAGTTTTGGATATTTTCGACTTCTGGATCGATTTGAAAAAGGGATCGTTGTAACAAACGAGTGGATGTATGTCAAAGCTGCTTTTAAAATTGCTCCTCCGGCTATAAAAGAAAAAGGAATTGATATAAATGATGACGTTAAGATGATCACTACAGAAGAAAGAAAATGGATTTTATCGATTTTTTCATCAGTAGAAATATTTCACAGATAATAGGTATTTCGGTTAATAATGGCGATTTTGCTAAGAGATGGCGTTGCTAATGCATTTGCTGGTATATGTTAATGACGTCTACGGCATTTTAGAGGGTAAACATATGCCATCAAAAGCCAGTTCGTTATTAATTGTCATTGTGCAATTGTGCAAGAAGGGAGGAAAATGGGTTACATATGAATTGAAGGAAAGAGGCATTGAAAGGCGAAAACCCACTTGTGAAATTTTGAGACTCATATAAGGTTCAAATAATACAGGAACTAAAGCCACTAGATCATTTAAAACGCCGTTCATTTGTCAATTGGATGACAAACAGATGATTTTTCTCAAAAAATAATCTTTTCAGATGAAGCATATTTTGAAATTGGGGGCTATGCTAATTAACAAAATTAGGGACGAGGAAAATCCACGATTGATTCATGAGAAACCTTTACATCCTAAATAAGTCATTGCTTGGTGTGTACTATGGTCATTAGATGTAACTGGGCCGTATTTCTTTCATAATGTTACTGGTAAAACCGTAACTGTGAATAGTGTTCGAAATAATCGAAATAATCGATCGAAAACAAAAATTAAAAAACCGCTCGACAACACATATAGCAAAATATAACATGACATAAATGTTGAACAAAAGAAAAAATAGAATTCATAATTAATAATTGAGTCACCTGTTACAGAACTGTTACAGGACAATAAAACTAAAATTTTAAATAAAAAGTGTCTGATCGCAAGGGAATTTGGAATATTTTCGACTTGTAGATCGATTCGAAAAGAAACTGTTGTAAAAAGCGAATGACTGAAAGCCCGCTTCGCTTATGAAATTGCTTTTTCGGCTATAAGAGAAAAAAAGAAATGAATATAAACGATAAAGTTATAAGAATTATGGGAGGAGAAAGTATGGTCTTATAGCGAAATGTTTCACAAATCCGCTTAAAAGCAAAAAAATCGAGTTGATCTTTCTTCACATTTATTGATTCTCAATTATCAAAATACCGACTAGGTATTTGACAAAATACAAAGGACAAAATACCGACCTATCTTGGATAACAGAATAACTAATTGGGATAGTTGTAGAGCTGATTTCGGTGAAAGAAGAATCATATCAGAACAATCTATTTCAGATTTAATCTGGAAACAGAAAAGTTTTATGTAAAAATTCTAGAGGTGCTAAAAGTACAACACATTGATTGATTACCTAATGTAAACCATTTCTACTGTAATTCGGGTTTTAGCTCCTCAATGTTTAACGGAAGGCCAATGTTTACTGATTCATGGCTAGTAATACCATAACGCTGCAAATAGAGAGAATGTAGTTGCTTTATGCTTTTTGAACTGAAAAACGCATGGGAAAAATTAGTATATCACATTTTACTCATTTAAATAGAGTAATTTAAGGTAGTAATCCAATTCGCCCACCTTTAATAACGAATGAAGGCGGTAACACTCATGAGATCAGAAGATGCGAAATGGCAAGAAACATAATGCGAAATTTGCAGAAGACCTGGAGGGATAGGGACATAAAACAGAAGAAAAAGATAGTAAATACCTTAGTTCTTCGACAATTGCTATATCACGCTGAAAAAAGGACCATTAAAAACCGAGACCTTACGCGCATTGATTATTTTGAACTTTGGTGCGGAAGAGATGTCCTTCGCATTTTATGGACGGTCAGATGAACAAACGCATCCATTATTCAACAAATTAATGAATCCACAAGGCTATCACAAATTATTCGTGCACGCATACTAAGATGCTTTCAATAACCTAGAAAGACTGATGCTGCAGGGACGGATGGAGGGTTCTAGATCAAGCGGCAAACCTCAAGGGAGATAGACATACCAAATTAAAGACCTAAGTGTAATCCAATATGCAACCAAAGAAGCCAGAAATAGAGAACGCTGGTGAGAAATAGTTCGAAAAGGCCACAAACGGAACGGTTTTCCATAGGGCACGACTATTCTTGGCGTATCGGTGTTAGTGATTTCCGGAAAAGAAAATAAAAGTGATAGAAACATTTGATTAGGTCTGTTAAGTTTTGAGGGGATTTATTTTCTTTTTATCTTAATTCAATAAGCTTGTTATTCCAAAGAAAGTTAATTAATGGCTTTGCTACATTTTTTTAGTAACACAAGTACTAGTATATAACTATAGAGCTTTCTCTTTTCTCTTTTTTAGCTGAAAAAATAGACGAGAAGCAACACAAACGTACAACGGTGCGAATGGGCATTCGAGTGGTTCAAAGAGCTTTCGCGCCCCCTTCCCCCTTCCGCTACGTCCCAGGAGGCGGCAGGACCACCAAAGAACAAGCGAAATTGAACAGGAAAGCGCTACTGTTCGGCTGCAAAAGCGCCCCGTTAGATAACAGGTTTTTCACCAGCCAAGGTGAGTTTAAAAATTCCGACATCCGACAAAACTACAAACGAAAGGGTTTTACTTTTTCTTCTCTTGGTGTAATTTAGGTGGTCGAGTATTTGTTTGTACAGCATTATAAAGTGAACTATTTCGACAATTTTTCATTTAAAAAAGTATATTGTTGATGTTTTATCAGAAAATGTTTCTTTTTGAATCTATTAT
Source organism: Cosmopolites sordidus (assembly GCA_031761425.1). Lineage (NCBI taxonomy): Eukaryota > Metazoa > Arthropoda > Insecta > Coleoptera > Curculionidae > Cosmopolites > Cosmopolites sordidus. The sequence continues at coordinate 13,134 of JARFXV010001386.1, forward strand.
GAATTGTTGGAATCGATAACTGATATAATTAATTCATTAATTTAATACACATTTATATTTTCCATTCCGTTTCGAAATACACATTTACATTTTAATCAAAGAAAAATATTGCACGTCTCAGGAAAAATAGCTGAAATATATTACATATATACGTGGGTTGTTCGAAAAATTCTTGGCCTGTTAAAGATTTTTGGGCATTTTAAAAGGTTTTCAATGTAGCCACTTTGCAGTTTGATGTATTTAAATGCCTTTATCTACATACAATGCCAACAAGCCCGTGTACATTCGGGAATGATTTAATACGATATTGTGAATTTGTGTGATGATTTAGGGCGTCTGGAGCGTTTATGAACTTCAACGGATATATGACCACGTTTAAATTAGCAGTCCACATTTCTAATATGTAAAACAAAGGGAAAGAATCTTTAAAGATAAATGTAACCTTCTGGTGTATGTGTTTTATGTAGTTCTTAAAAACAAAGTAAAAACACAGTAAAAACAAAGTAAAACAAAGTATACTTTAAACGCGTGTAATACGAATACTACATATACTACTTTATTAGCGTTCGTAAAATTACGAATCATGCTAGAATCACAAATATCAGGTTATACCTGCATTTGTCTTGGTATATTTATATGAAGCATTTACACAAGCATTGTCTTGGTATATTTATATGAAGGATACATTGAAAAAAAAAACGGAACTATATTAAATTTTTCAATTTAGGGCCTCGTCAGCAACTGAAGCCATTTGGACGCCCATAAAGAGTGTATACCAGACAAGAACTAATGAAACTTGAATATAGTAAATATTATATATAAACTGAATGAAAGTAATCTGGATTAAAGAGTATATTGCAATATTCCAATGGATCTCAAACGTTAATAGGCAGTAGACCGTAAATAAAGGAACTGCTACAAACAGTTAGATATAATGCATCGAATAAAGTTCAACTAAAAGTATAGGAATAGGCAAACATTTTAAGGGAAAGGGAGTTGAAAGCTAACAGAGATGGGCTATATCAAAGGAAAGTCGGAAGAGGAACGGAGGAATTCAAAAAGAGAACTGAGTAATGAAGGGATAAAAGAGATGGAAGGTCCCTGGAAAGTATACGTCTTTGCGTAACAGCAGATAGCACTCTTGTAAGACGTGACGAACAGATAGAGGAGTACCACATACGGTACATACTGGCGGAGGGTCACAATTAATTAGATGACCACGTGAGAAGCGACAGTGCCCGATTCTAAACCTATTCTACTTTACAAAAAGATGACGCTCGAGAGTTGGAGAGGGACTACACTTAAAGAATTTAGGTGTCACAGTATATAATTTGGAAGAGTAACCTAAAGTATCACAGTCGAATAGAACAATATCTTGAACAGTTAGTGAGATGAAGGAGAAAGCATCCTGCTGATGGAAAAGGAGCAAGATGGAAAGATTTTTTTAATGAAATAACGACCATTATACTTATATATGGTAGTTTCATTAACGATTAGTCGTTTTCGTTAGTAGTAGGTAGCTGACTATATTAAATACTGGGATATATAAGTAGACGAGCTGAATATATTAAATACTGTTCATCAGAAAAACGCACAAGTGTTTTATGAAAGAAAGAAACTAGCAAGAAAACAGAGTAAAACTTGAAAAGAGTTTGCTGCTATTGCTATGGATTTTCAAGAAAATGTTCCTTTACTTAATATTACAATTAATGATGTATATTACAAGAGGCAATTGTTTCCTTCAATGTGCATAATTTATCAAATGGATAATCATATTTTTATTCAAATCCAGAAATATGCGGAACGAAGGGAGTTGACAAAGTTGCATCATTTATACATGACTTTATTCTGAAACATCTGGACAGGTCAATCAAACATTTACATATTTTTTGTTGGGGACAGAACAAAAATTTCACATTTTTAAGATTGATCCATTACACTGTCCACACATCGAAATTTTTTGATTCTCTCAAAATCAGTTTTTCAATAAGAGGACATTCATATCTTGAATGAGATAGAAATATGGACCTGATTAACCTCAAAACTCCTATAGAATTACCTTATCAGTTATGAGTTAATAAAGACTTCCCGAAAAAAGTTGCACGCAACGAAATTATTCGGCAGTGGACTAGCTTTTTCTCAGAAAGGTACATGAAAAAATGTAAGATATCTCTTCAAAAACAACGTGAAATAATGGTGAATAAGCAACAACCCCTGTAGTGTCACACAGACAAAACTATAATGGGCTCTGGAAAAAAACACTTGTACTAAATAAAAAACAAAAAATATAATCTTTCGATGACTTTTTACCTATCAATCAAGCAAAATATGTGTTTGAAAACCTGATGTGTTTGAAAGAATTTTGTTCATTCGAAGCTCGGATTTACTATCAAACATTAAAATATGACACTAGGAATAATGATTTAAATAATTAATGGATATTCCTCATTTTGTACTACATTTAAGTGTACATTCCTGTTTTTTTACATAGTTAAATGTATATTTAGACTATTTTTTTTAAGTTTATGATAACTACAATCGTAGTAACAAAGTAATTTTACTGTTTGTTAAGTATTTCTTAAGGCAAACAGTATTAAAATGTATAGATTTTAAGTAATAAAAGGTTAGAGACTTTCAAATATTTGATTGCATTTTTCTATAAATAAACTAATTTCGACTATCCTTGTTTTTTACCTGTACCCTTCATATATCGTAAACTGATTGTTTTTCTTATAGGAAAATCTAAATCGGTGGAAGCTGTACTTACCTTACACCATCAAGGGCAAGAACTTGGTAGAGATATCACTGTTGCTCATCATTCCATGCCGGAATGCCGAAATAAAGATGATGATTTTCTTGATAATGATAGTGATCATAATAAAGGTGAGTAGATGTGTAATAAATACTAAATATTTTATAATTGATACAAAAAATGATACTGCACCAAACCCTATCAAAAGAGCGGAAATTGAGCATTACTATCACCCTGTAAAATTAGCTCACAACAAACAAGCTCACAAGGATTATACTGCAGAAATTAAGCAATTTTGTAAAATTAAATGAAGAACAGCTCGGTTTCAGAGGAAACAAGTTAACAACAGACCCAATAATTAGCCTAGACAGATGTGGGAAAAGTCCATTGAATTTTTCAAACCATCATTTATCTGATTTATCGATCTGTATAAAGAATTCAGTTAAGCACTCTAAAACTGATCATTGTGCTTATTTTAAAATTTTAATTCTGAATAAAACTGACATTTTTCTTATTTTAATTATGACAGTATTATTGGAAAACTCTTTATAAATGTATAAAAGTGTAGCCCAACCAATTATAATATATGCGTTCAAAACCAGAGCGGAAACATTAAAAATTAAAAAGCTAGCAAAGGCACAACGAATAAATCAGAAAACAATGTGAAAGACTATCAATGTGAAAGATCGAAATCAATCAATATATCGAAAAGATTCTAAAAAAGAAAAAGGATCAAAAATAGCAAGACAAAAACAACAAGGAATTGTTGTAGGAAGACCACCGAAAAAGTGGACACAAGGTTGGCAGCTCTTATCAATATAAACACTGGTCTAGATACCGAATTAAACAGGCTATGCTTGAAGAACGGACAATCTTTAAAACATTTTGTGCACCAAGAATAAAATACGATGGTTACTATTTATGTATCCGGAATAATAATTAAAAGCAAATATTTATCATTGAAAATGGTTTTATTGTTTTTCAAAATATTCTACGCGATAATCGATACACTTTTGCATACGTATGAACGAATTTTCTTAGAACGTTTTCCATTCTGATTGAGATATGTCCAAAACATGCATTTTGAACGCATCAACCGCTTCTTCTGGCGTCGAAAATCGTTGACCCCGTAGTTTATTTTTCACAGAGGGGAACAAAAATAAATCATTGGGTGCCAAATCAAAACTGTACGGCGAATGACCCATCAATTCGATGTTTTTTACCTGTCAAATATTGAGTTGTTTGGTACGATGTGTCAGAGCTCGCGTTGTCATGGTGAAGAATGATTCTGCGTCGCTGGTTGTTTTTTCTTATTCCTTCGAAGGCTTTTGGTAAACAAAATGTTGTGTACCACTCAGAATTGTCCGTTCTATGATTATCTACTGGCACTGTAGTTACATGCCAACAAAATAAGCCAAACCCAACGTTTGTTGGGTTTGGCTTATTTTGAAAGACCCATACTGTTATTTACTGTTACTTATTTTATGTTACTGTTATTTACTTAGACTGTTATTTACTTTCGGGCTCATACGCATAGATCCAAGATTCGTCACCTGTGTAGATGTTATACACGCCTTTTGACGCACCACGATTGTATTTTTTGAGCATTTATTTGCTCTAATCAACTCGAGTCTTTTTTTTGATCGATTGTCAAATTACGCGGAATCCAAGGCGCACAAATATTTTTCTAGGCGAAATGTTCATGTAAAATCCTGTGTGTGCTTATCATACTAATGCCTAGGGATGCCTCAATCTCACAGTATGTTACATGACGGTCTTTCTTTATCAGTTCACGCACATTGTGGATGCTTTCTGGTACAACAATCGATATTGGACGACCTTCTTTAAATTCGTCTGTGAGTGAACGACGGGCATGATTGAATTATCTAAATTAGTGATACACAGTGGTTTTAGATGGTGATGGTGCAAAAGTCGTTGTAAATCATCGCACGAAAATTCTCACACACAAATATCCCCCGAATGAGAAAACGTTCTGAGTAGGTATGCAGTCAACAATGTTAAACTTTACGATATATGTGTCAGATGGCGCCTAGCAATACCATTGTTGCCAATTCCGGATACATAAATAGCAACCCTCGTACCATCTAAAAACCTATACATTATATTTAAGGATTGTTAAAAGAACTTTGGTAAACTAACTTTAATTTTATAACTTCGACTAAGTTATTTTCTGCTTTTTCAGTATTTTCTATATCCCTCTAATACGGCTGATACTTCGGGCTTTTATTGTTTGTTGAGGATAATAGCCTTCATCCTAAAACAGTTCCATTGGAGGATTTCTAAGTGAAATTAGGGGAATCTTTTGTTTTCGGGACAAATTATAAGGAATTGCTCGTTTGGCTTGATAGTAGATTCAATTAATCTGCTTCCTAAGAGCTCCTAATCTGTTTCCTTTAATGCATTCGTATTACTAAATTTTATTTGATTTAATGATAAGAGGACATTTACGAATTGTTTAATTGGTAAAAAGAGTCCCTTCCAAAGTCAATAATAAAATATATTATATACAGAGCAATACCCCAAACCAAATCATTGTCTAAATGGAAAATTCCTGTTCTTATCTAAATCGGCCAAATAAGCAGTTGTTTCAGCTTTAAGCTCTTCTGTCTATATTTCCTCTTTATTGTTAATATTTGATGCGTTTCGCCAATACTGTAGTTTCTTCAGAACTGACAATTTTCGATGTTATATATAGGTAAAATACAAAAAGTGTCTTAAATAAAAATATCTTTTTTTTTTTTAAGAAATCCACAGAGATGTTATTTGTTCTGTACTGTCTGTACAAATTCAGTAAAGGAGATTTGTTCAGGCCTATTTGGTCATATAGCAGGGGTCGCGTCTTTGAGACGGTTTGTTTCTAAACTCTGTAGATTGTTTAGTTTTTTGCCTTTGTTATGTACATGTAGTATTTTAAAATCACTATTAAAAAAAATGTTCTGATTTAAACGATGTGAGGCATAGTTCGAATTATGTTTATGACTGAGAAAGCTTCTTTCATGTTTTTTAATTCTTTTTTTGAAAGATCTGCCTGTTTGTCCTATATACGTTTTTGGACACTACCCACAATACAGTTGATATATCCTTGATTTATCATTTTTGTCTGTTTTTGCTTGAAAATTTTAATATATTTTCTAAGTCTGTTATTGGTTCTAAAGGCTTTTTTTACCATTGTTTTTGTATAAGAATTTTTCAATATTGTCCGACGATTTACCAAAGTATGTTATAAATTTGAATCCATGGTCTCTTTCATGCTTTTGTGGATATATTTCAAAGACAGCCTTTTTGTACAGTTTTCATTTTAGAATGTTATCTACTATTCTCTCTGAATATCAGTTTTTTAGGGTAATTTTTTTTATGGTGTTTAGTTCTTTATTAACATCTGCAATACATAAAAAAGCAATACAAAATGACATAGTTTTCACAGAGTCTGATAAAGGAAATACAGTCATAGCCATAAAAAAAGGACATATACATAGACAAAAGCATAGTGTTTTTAAAAATGTGAAACTACCCAATGTTGTCTAGAGATCCCACAGAGGCATATCAAACAAACATCAAACGACAAATTGAGGCATCACCTAGTATAATACCTGATAAAATCAATTATACATTGACTTCCATGAATCCACAATCCCTACAACTTTATTCCTTAATTAAACTTCGTAGACTGAATTATCCAATAAGAGCAGTTGCCTATCGACAAGTTGTCTATCTATCTGCACCTGCCTACAAAGTATCAATATACCTAATAGATATCATTAAATCGTACTGCAAATTTCAAACAAAACGTTGAAAAAAATTCAAACGAAAACCCTTCTGAATGACAAAATATACTTGAGCAATTCAGCAACGCTTTTGTTGAATTGTGCTAACAGTGAATAGCATCTATACCCATTTTAACATAAAAAATATTCATTTCTGAAAAGCTAAAGTGCTAACAAAACGCGCCAAACAGTGATAATAAAACGGACATTTTGACAAAAAAGCCTTTTATAAAACATTTAGAATTAATTTACTGGTTCATATCTGACATGTTTCATCTACTGTTACAAAACACCGAAGAAATTCAGCAGTATAGCATTCAAATGCACATAAACACTCCTAACAAACGCGACAACCATCGAGCGAAAAGCTTTTTAATACTCAAAATATCGTATAAAATATAGATACAAAATGTAAAAATTCGTTTCCTTTAATTGACCGCCAAAAACTAAGCAGTTAATTCAAAAAGCTCCGAAAAGGCTGTTCTTTTAAGATTAGTTTTTGACTCATAAAGACGTTGACTCCATCGTATTCGCCTGATTTAGTTTTCTATAACTATTTTGGGTTGGTTGAAATTGAAGCAGTCATCATTGAAATGCTGAAATGCTATCCAAACAAAGCTAACACATTGAAAGAGATTGTTTTAAATAAATATTTGCATAAAAAAAATTGATTTTTTTTTAAAATCGCTGAATGCTTTTGGGTTTCACCAAAACTACAATAATTAAATACATGATTTTTAGAAAATGGTTCCATTCATCCTTCTTTGTTGGTCGATCTGGTGTTTCACACGATAAAGTTGAAATGACGCGAGGCATTCTACACATTCCTGCGCCGTTAAATACCCGCAACTATGTGCGGTCTATTAACAATGAATCATCGTGACAAATGCGGCACATGGGTTGTGTAAAGACGTTTTAATTAAAATAGCAATAATAATATTACATAACTTTGGCATCAGAATAAACCTTGCAGAATACAGTTTTAGCAGCATGCACCGGAATTAAAATGTTCCGTGTAATTCAATTTAAACAACATATTTCAGTGAGTTTAGGCGTTTAAATTGTGCTTAATGTTAAAATCACGATAGTATAAATCTAATTTGAGACGCCTACATTAAATCCACTTTGAGTTCGGATATTTAGAGGGCACAAAAATAATTAAAATAGGTAATTTATACAGTTTTCCAATAACCGTGTCAGAACGTTCAAACGCAATAGCGACAGGACTGTTTGAAATGTAAATGTCACTCATAGACATGTGTTCAGTACGTGGTGTCACTTCATCATGGAAATATACACGATTAAACAGCGCGTAGAAGTTGGAAGGCGACCTCTATTTTGGGAAAAAAATCTGGTTTATGAACAAACAATAGCAGGATTTGCGTCGATGAAAATTCTCAAGTGATTCAGAAAATCGGTCACATGCTGGGTCGCAATAGTGTCGCCGATAGTCGCACACCTTGCTGGGTGGCGACACCACCTGTGAACGCCCACTTTAAAGTATCTTGAACGTTGGGTCATGCGACCTAGGTCACGCCATTCAGGTCGCCTCGTCTGTCACTATTCTAGGTATTAAGTCCATTCGAAAAAAAAAACATCCAAATTTATGATAAAACAATTTATAGTTTTTCATTCACGGTAAAGCACTATTGCAATCGGCATTAATTATTCTTTAGTATTTCGCTAAAATCAAACAACTTCCCTTCCACAAGCCCCATATTACCAGATATCACACCGTGCGAGTTTTTCATGTTCCCTCGATTAAATAAACTATTTTGTGGACTCTGTTTTGAGTCAATAGAATCCAGCAAGAAAGGGCCCTGGCCGCTGTTTTATATAGTTTTTGGGTTGAAGTAGTAATAAGATCTTAGTTTCTTGAAGACAGTGATGGGAATCGTATTACTATTAATAAAATAAATAAATAAATACACACTTTATTTAAAATATGCAGCTAATAGTAAAAAAAACAAAATCAATATACAAAAAAAAATAAAAGTAAGAAAAATTCTAAATAATCTTAACAAAAAAAATACAATCAAAAGGCAATAACCAACATTGTTCAAATGATAAAACACTCTATTGCTTCAAATAATAATTTAACAGTCTATTAAATACATGCACATTAGGAGCGCTCCCTATGTGGGCGGGCAAAGCATTGAAGAGACATCACCTTCCCAAAACAATGTCTTCTGGAGAGCAGTAGTTCTCGGACGGAACGGACATCGTAAGAATGTATATTTACTCTTTGTACCAAAAAAGTATTCAAATAATGGGGCAAGAAATTATGTTTTATTTTATATATCAATCGAATGTTAGCCCCTTAAAAGGCTCGCCCAACTGAAAACCAATCCAATGACCGCAACATTACCTCTATCGGTGTATACCTATTACAGTTCAATAGGACACGCATAGCCTTGTTCTGCTGTATTTGAAGTCTACCAATACTCTCCTTATTACATGATATCAGCACAGACATACAATAGGTAAAATGGGGTAAAACTATAGTATTATATACAAGCCTCTTGGACCATGGTGATAAATGTGACGATATACGACTAAAGAACCCTATTTTTTTCCCAATCTTTCTACATAGATAACTGACATGATTACAAAATGTTAGCTGAGGATCCAACAGTACTCCTAAGTATTTAATTTCATTTACAATTTCAATATCACAATTATTTATATTTATTTTTAACCCTAGCTCATTAAATCTTTTGCAGTGTGCTTTAGACCGTATCACCATGCACCTTGTTTTCAGTTCGTTAAGTTTAAGTTTATTTTTGCATAGCCATCTAAATAGTATTGCCAGTTCACTATTCAATGTTTCAACCATCTCAGGCAAATTATACCCAGACACAGATATGAGAGTATCATCTGCAAAAAGACTAATAAAACATTTATCGTTGTAGAAATATCGTTGATATATATCAAAACCGGCAACGGGCCCAAAACACTACCCCCCACGCACTTTCCCTCTTTGCCGACACTTTTCCTTCAACCCTCGTCCTATGATGTCTGTCTGTTAAGTAACTCTTGATCCATTTTAAGGCTTTCGATCTTACACCATAACTTAATAATTTTTTACACAGTATATCCCGGTCAATAGTTTCGAATGCTCGCTTTAAATCTATAAATACACTAAGAACAGTTTTTCCGACCTTTATATCGCTCCTCCGTGTTGCACAGACATACTGAATAGCCGTCTCACAAGAATGTTTTGTCCTAAACCCTGATTGAGCAGAAAATAACAATTTATTGGTTTCAAAATAAATTTTCAACTCTGTACATACTATAGTCTCAATGATTTTATCAACAACAGGTAATAAATTAATTGGTCTAAAGTCACTTGGTATACTAGGCTTTGGTATTTTTGGAATTGGTACAATAATGCTGGTTTTTAAGTCCTCAGGAAATGTATTCGTTTCAAAACTTCTATTAATTAAGTACAACAAAGGATAACCGATGACACAAAAACATTTTTTCATTAACCTTATCGTAATTTCATTGTCACTCGTACTTCGGCTTTTTAAACTAAACACAACTTTTCTTAATTTGTTTAGTGTAAGATGTCTAAACTCAGAAAAAACCTGAGTCTTGCATACTTTGAAATCACTGCTCCAGTCCTGCTCTTCGATACTCTGTTCTACTTCATCCAAACTATCGAAGTAAAAGTTATTGAAGTTTTCCTCCGTAGGTCCGTAGTGAGCATCAAAGTCGATTCGCGATAAATCGGCACGCCCCTTACCATTGCCCAGCAAATCCTTTATTGTTCTCGACATCTTCCTCCCGTTCCCCCTACAAGCATCGATATTATTATTATTAAGGTACTTTTTCCTCTCAAGTCGCATCATGGACAGTGCAATATTTCTTTTCTGCTTATAAATTCTCCGATCATGTTCATTCTTATAAAAAGAAAACTTTCTATATGCTCTGTTCCTCTCAACTTGAGCATTTCTTAGCTATTTGCTCATCCAAGGAAACTTTCTAGGTTGTACTAATTTTAAGGGAGCAGCCATATCAATAGCATCATGTAGAGTTTGCATAAAATCAACATATAATTTACTAACGTCAATGGAATTGTAGTCCCAATCATTCCCCATCAACTCAGTAATCAGCCTCGAGACTGCTTGCTCATTCAGATTCCGAGCATACGTATGTTGAGGTGTTTCAATACCCTGAAGTTTAAACTCGGTACCAATAATCTCATGATCGCTTATCATCGGAAATCTCTAACAAGCTCCACAGCTCCAAAATCATTGGTAATTATGTGATCAATCAGTGTTTGTGAGATACCACTATTCTGGGTTTCCCTAGTAACAATCTGTGTGAAACCTGCTCCACTGATAATGTCTTTCAACCTTCTAGACTCACTGCTGTTCTTCAATAAATCGATATTTATATCACCCGGAAGAAAGGTTTTATTTCTTTGAAATTAATTGTCACTTAGATTGTCTTCCAAATAGTTTAAAAAGTCACCTACAGAGGCGATCTATAGCAGGCCGCTACCAAGAAAAACAGCTTATTTATCTGTATCTTAACGGTTACGACCCAGTAACTGGTTAGAACTGTCTCGACAGAAACCACCCAATATTTCAAGCTAGACTTAATATAAATAATAGCACCCCCCGTATGACGACTATCCGAATAACAGACAACAGCCGTATATCCAGTTCTGTTAATTTCGTTCTCTTCTACATCTCGTGTTACATGAGTTTCAGTAACACACAAGATCCATGGGTTTCTATCTTCTACAAACTGCCTCAGCTGCAACATGTGGGTCGTCATTCCCTGTATATTAATATGCAATATATCTATATTGCTAGTGGACGCACTGAAGCAATCAAGTGGTTGCTATGCATACTTAGTTCTGTTCTTCATTCTTCCAACAGCTCGTTTATAACATTCGCAATTTTTATCAAACACTGTGTGATCATATTTAATATGTGGTATCTTCAGGACATCATGTGCAAATTTACAATTAGTACACTCCTTTGTATTTGAATTACATTCTGAGCTTTTATGATGTTTGTTACATAAAGGATAAACATCTTGTTGACTGCACTTTGCCGCTTTATATCCATACCTCCAAAACTTGTAACATCGCAGCACTCCCAAATATTCATAGACTGGAAAACTGTCCCAGTCAAAGAAAACTCTCTTACTACTCAACATGCACTTATAGATCTCTGCCAACACCACCAGTATTATATTACACAGTTTATTTCCTTTAGGAATATATTTTCGAACTACTTCAATATTCAGATCTGTATTTTTAAGAAAACTCTGATTTTTTATGCGCTCTAAAAAGTCTTCATTAGTTGCAATATATCTATCTTGAACGCCAACCACAATTATTCTGGGGTTAATATATTTAGGTATTTCTACCTCATAATTATCGGATAATTCTTCTATTGCTGTTTGCAGTTTCTTCAGAGAATCGTCATCCTTACACTGAATCATAATGGATCCCTGACCTATCGATTTTAATTTGTTTATTTCTACTGATAAATTGGACGGATTAATTTTTTCCGTGATCGCATTCCTCGTCGTAGTACTATTTTGTTGCTTATTTTTCGGTCTAATTATTAACGGAGGATTTATTTTTTTTACAATATCTGTCCATGATTTTCCTTGTGGAGTCGAGATGTCGATTATGTTGCGAATTATTTAATAATTTCTCTGTATTCACATTACACTCCTCAGTATGTTGTTCCAACCTTTTTAATCTATTACTAAGGTCAACATTCACCTCAAATACTGATAGACATCCATCACATACCCAAAACAAATTTTTACAGTCATTTATGACTTTAGATATTGGCTCTTTGATGTTAACACAATGTAAATTATATTCATTACCACACACTTTGCACGCCACGAATTTTACTCGCCCGACAATATTGTCATTGTGATTGTATTGTATTGTGAACGATATATTAATACGTAAATCTTAGACCTGAACATATTTTCTTCCAACAAGGCGTTGCGACCTGTTACACATCTCGCCAGGCAATAGATTTATTGCAAGAAAAAATTTCTGGACTCTTTATTTCGCAAAATGACAATGTTAACTGGTCACCAATATCAAGCGATCTCACGGCCTTGGATTATTTTCTGTGGGATATGTTAAATCTGTGGTTAGCAGAAACTCAGGATTCTTGATATTTTGAAGAAACAATCAGGCCACTATTGAAAATATACTACGCGATATGGATGAAAGTGAAATTTGGTCTCCAGAATGTATTCCACCAGGCAAAGCCGAGGGGGGTATTTGAACGACGTTATTTTCAATAATACCTTCATTTGTTCTCTAAGACAAAATAGAAGTTGCCGGATTATTAGTTGTAGTTATCATTGTACCTAATTTTAAGTTTATGACCAATAAGAGTCCAATATTGTCCAATAAGAGTGGACAAAACTTTATCGACAAGATAAAATACAATATGAGATACGGTCTGTTCATAATTTGACTCTTGGGTGCAAGAAACTTGACAGCAGCGAGACTTGGCAGTCGTCCGATTTGTGAGGTTTACGGTGATAATGCGTAAATGACAGTAAAGTTCGAAAGTGGGTGAGAATGTTCAAGGAATGCTCAAGACCATTTCGCGAAATAACGCGTCCAGGAAACTTTTCTTGCAATAAATTGGTTGCATGGCGAGATGTGTGAAGAATGAAAACATGTTTATATCCAGGTCTATTAGTTCAGGCTAAAAGATATTCTGAAGGTGATGATGAAGTTCAAGGATGGGCGGTTTAATGTGCATGATGAGCCATGCCTTGGCCGACCTTCTCTGATTTCTGAGGATATGGTTTCGTGATGTGGATAACAGAATTCGAGAGAACCGACGATTCACGACTTCAAAGTTATCAAGTGAATTTCCATATGTTTCAAGGACAGTTTTGGTAACATTCGGAAAAACTGAAATAGAAAATTGTGTTCTGGGTGGATTCCAAGACTACTTTCTGACGATCACAAAACAAAGAGATTTGGCTATGCTTTATAGCTTTTGACTCGATACAATTAGGAAGGAGATTAATTGTTAGACCACATCGTTACAGGAGATGAGACTTGGCTGTCTCACATGACTCCTGAGTCCAAGCAACAGTCAATGGAATGGCGACACACATGGGCGCTAACCAGAGTGAAAGTCAAACAGACAATTTTAGCACAAAAGATCATGGCAACTGTCTTTTGGAACACGAACAGAGAAGGGATTTTGTTAGTGGATTTTCTGTCGAGAGGCACAACAATCAATTCTGGTCTGTATTGTGTCACCGAGAAAGTTTCGGCGTGCCATACAAAACAAGCGACGTGGCCTACTGTCTTTTGGTGTGATGTTGTTCCATGACAATGCAAGGCCACATTTTTCTGCACAAGTACAAGGTCTAATCAGGTCTTTTGGATTGGAAGAACTAAATCATCCATCTCACAGTCCAGACCTTGTACCCAGTGATTTTTACTTGTTTCGGTAATTAAAGCAATTCCTTGGTGGTCAACGGTTCAATGACGACGAAGAAGTTGCAGTCATGGATTGAGCTCCTTCACAGGCGGCAGATTTTTTTGACGTTGGAATTCAAAAAGTTGTTGAGCGGTATGACAAATATTTGATCAAAAATGGAAATTATGTAAAAAAGTAGATAAAAGTATGTAGAATAAGAAAAAAATATATTTTAATTATATTTATAGTATTTTTATTCTTGCTAAAAAACGGACCTTATATAAAACATATACCTCCTTAACCAAACAACCAGAATAATATATTCTAGTCGATAGCGAAAGAAGAGGAAGAAGGTAGCTTCTTTGCAATTCAATACATTCAATAGTTTCGATCAATTGGGCGGTTGGATCTTGGTGAAACATAATAACAATGATAATAATTAAAACACTTAGTATTTGTTTCATAATATATATTGTGAAACAAATACCAAGTGTTTTAATTATTATCGTCAATACATTCAGACAGAGTCACTTGGAATAATTACAATGATTTGCAAGTAGGCCTACGAACTTCAGTCTGCGATCATTTAATACAACATTGTAGATATTGGTGACGGTTTTGTCGGTCATCATCTTCAATGGATATACGACCACGTTTAAATTCAGTAGCCATTTCTTTCCATCGGAAATAAAGGGGAATACTCTTCTAAAGTGAAATCTAACTTTTGTGCGTTCTTCGGGGTTAAACTCTCAGAAGCAAAATAGTTTATAACAGCTGAAACTTCAATCTTATTCATTTTTATATCATAATTTGTTTGCTTTATTCAATCCCCACAAACAAGCAACTAAACGTACGCGTGTGAAACTTCACTGTACGCCATCTAACGGATCATACATGTGCCAACTGTGTATCAGGCAAAGAACTGTTTGAACGACCCTCGCCTAAAAAACTAACGCTTTTGGGTCAGTATCATAAATGCTGTTTTAGTGCACTACTAGAAAATGTATTTTATAATAAAAACTTAAATCAGAAATGAAGTGTATACCCAATATTTCTCATATTTACTTACTTAAAGAGCGAGTCTGCTTTTTGCAGTCACTTACCTGAAACAGAATAAAAAATTACTAGGAATGTGTCGATGTTGACACGCAATGTATTTACGTTATTTAAAATGTAACGAAAACTTTAAATCAAAATGTCCCATTTTATTCCTGAATCGTAAACGTCAAGTCCCATATACGAACCGCAGGCAGGGAAGGAAAAAAAAACGGGTAATTTTAAAATCAATTTGATTACTTCGGCACGAAATGATCAACATGCAACGGAGGTAAAAGCGAAACCTTTCGTGCGTGCCACGAATCTAAAGAGTATGTTGGCACTATGTTTAAACGTTATAAAAAAATATTAGTATATTGGCACGCGAATAATATTAAAAATAGTCACCGGTATTCTCGTTATATCGAATAAATTTTTTATCGAATTTAATTTATTATAAAACTAAATACATTTTGGGCGTAAGGGCCCGTACGTTATCGTGAATTTAATGAACGATTCTTCACATAATTTTAAAGAAAAAAGTTCTCTTTACAACAAGGGTCAAAAACCTAAGAGTTTCCAAGAAGAAATTTGCAAAGTTATTAAATCAGCAATCGAAAAGCTATAATAAGAATTAACATTTTAAGCAAATATGTGTAAAAGCATATTTATCAAATAATAATTGGTTATTACTCATTATTAACGAATAAATTACAAACAAACTAATGAACATCGATAAAACATTTTTGTTAATTATGAATCATGCCTTGCATCAGGTAAGAACGACGTGGTAATGTTGTAACATCGCCACAACAAAGAATAATATTTCAAAATTGCGATAAACATTTTTTCAGTGCATGTACCAGAAGTACTTGAAGTGTTGCGCGACAAGTTAGAGTTTCCCTGCCCTTATTATGTACCAAGCGTAGAAGCACTCTTACTCGTTGATTTCCTTTTTACGACTAAATTATAAATATATTCAACGTGTTCGGGAGAACTAGTTAAAACGGTACCAAGCTTGCATAGATTTAAATGGTGCGGGTCTGTTCCCAGCATGCTTTGTGCATGCGTTTAGGCGCCATTTGCAGTCGTATCGTCTGTCTGTATGTTGAGTTGAAGAATTTTATAATGTTTAAGAGTGAGATACGATCTGTAATTCGATTCTTGAGTGCAAGAAACTTGGCAGCAGCGAAAATTCAACATCCGATTTCTGAGGTTTTAAAGGAATAAATAAGGATCAAAAGAAAAGGAAAGGAGGATCTAAAATTACAACTACTCACAACCTTGACTCCAAAATAAAGAATGAATGATAAAACTACAGATAAACAACTCATATTGGAATGCAGTCTCCTTCGCAAATACTAATAAAATACCATTTCACGCCCTGTGTTCCTTCGATTAACCTTGTTTTTTAAAATTTAATAATAAATTACGATTTTCGAATCATACCTTAATTTAAATTTTTGTTTTTTAATAACTCAGGCCCAAAAGAACTTGCTTTGCGCGTAAGTTACAATAAGAATCAATGAATTAATGTAACAGATAAAAAAGAACTGATAATTAGTACTAATAATTTATTTGAACTCATTAGCCATAAGTTGTGAACAAATTGTAATAGTAATAGAAGAAGATATATATATATATATATATATATATATATATATATATATATATATATATATATATATATATATATATATATATATATATATATATATATATATAAAAGCGGATTCTTCCTTTGATTCTCAGGGAATTTAATGCAATTTGCAATCACTTTACCTTTGGTGACTTTAAATTCCTTAAACTTAAGACTTAAAAGTTCCGCAAGGACGAAATTGTAGTCTTATGTTTCTGTGACTTACTAATGATATTGGCTGTGAAAAACATCTTTTTACGAATAACCTACCTACCCTAGATCAATGCTTAGAATGTTGGAGTGGCCTTCACAATCCCCAGATCTAAATCCGATCGAGAACCTTTGGAAAGAGTTAAAACGTCTTGCTGGTAAAAAAATAGTAAACAAGAAAATATTGTGACAAGAAACTGGGAATTAAAGGCACTAACTTTCAGCTTCAAAACGAGGAATAATGATGTGTTTGGTTTTCAATTGGTAGAAGTAAAAACATGCCGACTAATGTAATCGACTCTATACCAAGGTGCCAATCAATGATAAAGGGCCATGCTACAAAGTATTAAGCTTCAGTTTATTTCACATTTTTTGCGTCACTTTCGTTTGTTCTCTGATACATGTTCAAGCCGTTCTGTATCGTCTTATAATGCCAATCATATATCTTTCCATTCTCCTCTGGAATACCCCAACTATCTGAATTGATAATTGTGATTGAGTGTCCGGTTCCACTTCCGCATGTCATAATCGGCACGACGCACTGATCGAAGACTTTTCTTTTCAGGCAAAATGGGAGTTTGGTCTTAAACACTATGTTGAGCCTGCCAGCCACATTTAACACGCCGTTCCACCTTCCGGGCGCTATTTCCCTCCATTGAGATCCTCTGCCGAAGATATAGAAAGTGGTAAACGATCTCCGAATCCCTTTCTAAAACTGAAATTCTTCTGTCCTCGGCAAATTTATTGAACATAACCTGACTAATTTTCAGGTTTGTGTCTAAGTCAGTATATATATATATATATATATATATATATATATATATATATATATATATATATATATATATATATATATATATATATATATTCTATATTCTATATTCTGTAGTTCTCTTGGAATTTAGTTTTTTTTAGCCAATTCATATCTGATCATGTAGTCTTGGTCTTAGTAAAAAACCTTGCTCAATTTGTAATTGGTCGGCAATTGATATTTGGTATTAAAGAGCTCAAATAAGATTCAAAAGAGACAATTTGTTTCATATGTGGTGACTTTAAATTTGCACAATGCTGTATAATGTTTGCCTCGAGAACTTCTGGAAAGAGTAAAAACGACTTCTTGTTGGCAAAAAAATTGCAAACAAGAAAACATTGCAACAAGAAATTCGGACAGCTAAGTGTTCAATTGGTAGAAGTAGCAGCATGCCGACTAATCTAATCGACTCCATACCAACATGTCAATCAGTAATTAAAGACTATGTTACAAAGTTTTAAGCTTCAGTAATCATTTAGACCAACAAGAGAGTTTTAAGGTATCACATCATTTAGTTTTTTAATGATTTGTCATAAAAATTACAATTATTTTTTGACTATGTAATTTTTCCTTAAATACCCCATCAACGTATAATTATGAATAAAGTAATTATTTATTTTCAAAAACAAGATAAAAATGAGTTAATTATTAATAATTAATTTAATATAATTATATTAATAAGGCTATCTTGGCATGACTAGACGTGATAGAAAGACTTGCACGTGGATCAGAGAAGTGAGTGGCATCGTTGGAAGAATAAAGCAATTGAAATGGAAGTGGGCAGGCTATGTAGCGAGGCGATGGGACGAAAGATGGACCAGGGCGGTCCTAGACTGGATACCGCTTTATCGCAAACGTCCACGGAGAAGATCGAAAACACGATGGACTGATGACATTATTAAGTATATTGGACCCGAATGACAGAGGAGAGCTCAAGACCGCGAGACTTGGAAGCATGCTGAAGAGGCCTTCATCCTGTAATGGATTGATGATGATGATGACGATGATGATATATATATATATATATATATATATATATATATATATATATATATATATAAATATATATATATAAATATATATATATATATATATATATATATATATATATATATATATATATATATATATATATGATATAGATGATGTTTCATGTATGTTTAATGTTTCATGGGGTATATAGCATATCTTGTTCCGACTGTAACAGAACATACATAGAACAAAAAAAACAGACGAATCTCGGCTAGAATAGAGGAACATAAAAACAACTTAAAAAACAAACAAACCACTTCCGCTCTGTTTCAGTACCATCTACAAACTGGACATAAAATCAATTTTGAAGGAGCCAACGAAATAGCGAATATTGAAAACTACAAGGTCCAAACAATCAGAGAAGGCCTTGAAATAGAAGAAAGAGGTGAGCTAAAACGACGCTCGCCACATTATAAACGTATGGAAATCGCTTCTGAAAAAGAAGAAATACGGCAACGTGGCGACGAAGAAGAAAAATCAATAAATGGACCCCCGACAACGTTATCGAGACCCGCGAAAAGTCAGGAAGAAATCGACAGGCACATACGTAAACTATAGAATAACAGTTCATCCGGTGAAGATGGTATCATCGCGGAACTATTGAAAAACCTCGGACCAAAATCACTGCAGGAACTTACGCAAATTATCACGAACATTTGGCAAACAGAAAAATTACCAGATGATTGGAAATGTACTCTTATCCACCCGCTGCACAAGAAGGGAGACAGAACAGATGTGAACAACAACAGAGGAATCTCCTTACTACAGGTCACCTACAAAATCCTCTCAGTCTGCCTTCTCCAGAGAACACAAGAACAATTAGAACACAAAATTGGCGAGTACCAGGCAGGCTTTCGCCCTGGTCGCTCTTGCAGTGAACAAATATTTAACCTAAAAACTATACTAAAATACAAAGTTATCAGGAACGTCCCAATCATCTGCACGTTTGTGGACTTCAATAAAGTATACGACTGCATCAACCAAAAATCTTTGTTCTACATCCTAGAAGAACAAGGACTCGACCCCCAAACACTACGATTAATCAAGCAGACACTGACTGACACAACCTCTAAAGTAAAAGTTATGGAATAAATTTTCGAACCCTTCCTGATTAAAACTGGAGTACGCCAAGAAAATGGGTTATCCCCACTCCTCTTTAACCTGGTCGTGGACAAAGTTATAAAGGAATGGGAAAAATAACCGAAAAATCAAGGACACTGGAAACCAATGCTACTCGGACGATCCAAAAACAACATAAAAATATCATGCCTGGCTTTCGCAGACCACCTAGCCATACTCGTAGACAATGACAAAAGAGCAACCAAACAGATCGAAGTCCTCAAGGAATGTGCAGAGGAAGTTGGCCTACAAATCTCCTTTCAAAAAACCGAATTCTTCTGCTCAAAATTAGATGTTCAAAATTTGAACACCAAATACTGCAAAATAAATAGGGTCACTCGCTTCAAATACCTGGGTGAGATTCTCGAACCCACAGGAGGAGAGAAGATAGCACAGAAGACTCTATTACAGAAGATGAAGAGGGCATACGGCAAGACACAATATCTACAATAAGAAATGCCTATCCACACACGCAAAAATTAGACACTACAACACAGTAATCAAACCAGAAGTACTATACGCAAGCGAGACACTTACACTTCATACAAAAAGCGGCATAGAAAACATACTAAAAGAAGAACGCAAAATTATGAGGAAAATTCTGCGTTCAAAACTGACAGAAGAAGGATACAGAGTACATTCTCGAAAAACCACAGAGAGAATGTCCAACGTAGCGGCGGACATAAGAAAAAGAAGGTTGAAATTCTATGGACATATCAGTAGACTCCCATCGACAAGACTCACCAACAGAATTCTTACGTACATACAAGGAGTCAAGTCAACAGTACTATGGATCACACAAGGCAGAGCTGATCTGGGAAAGGCACAAATGGGTCCGACAGAGATTGAGGATAGAAGAACGTACAGAAACAAAATACATATATGGAACGTTGGAATCAGAGAGCGAAGTTTCGAGAAGATCGGGAACAAAGTGGACGGAGGAGAGAAAGAGAATGCACGGAGAAAGGATGAGAGAGGTGTAGAGGATCAGAAAGAACACTTTGCGTGATCCAACTGGGTCTATACGCACCTAATAATAGATATATATATATATATATATATATATATATATATATATATATATATATATATATATATATATATATATATATATATATATATATATATATATATATATATATATATATATATATATATATATATATATATATATATATATATATATATATATATATATATATATATATATATATATATATATATATATATATATATATATATATATATATATATTTATATATATATATTGCCCATTTTATGACAATCAAACCTAATCGAAATTGTTGCATTAAATCTTTTGCAGTTTCTCTTGTTATTCAACTTTCCAAATCTGAAAATCGATTCGTCTAGAGGAAATCCAACTGCCAATTATCGTACTTTCCTGACCCGGTCATTATCAACTTTGTCGAAGTTTCTGATGCAAACCGTTCGTCTGGATTTACTCTAATGGCCATACCGGATTAGTATCAGTCAGAAAAGGAAACTGCGTAATTCTGCAGTTGGCACTGTAATCACCTTCGCCGTTATGAAATAATTATTGGTTAATGGTTACTTAAAAATATCAAAACCAATTTCTTTTGAATTATTCAATTTTATTTGTTTAAAGAAAAGAAAATATTGTAATGTGTTCACCACAAAATAAGCATACATTATCCAAATTTCTACTTTGAATTATCATAAAATGAATAAGGAATAAATAAATATTAAAGAAATAATTGTAGGTTAAAAAACACACCAAAACTACTTTGTAATGTTTGCAATATTTTTGTTACAGCGACAACCCCGAATCACAGCATTGCCTCAAAACAGGCAGGTCGAGTGGTTTTTGATGAAGAGTACAATAAACTAACAACGCTCGTCAATGGAAAATCAAACGATCCTGAGGATACGGATGCGGAAGTGTCGGTAAAATCGACCAAACAAGCCGCAATGAAATCGGCCGCCACTCGTTCTCAAAGCGTGGAAAGCAACGAGGTAAAAAACATTGTTTGTGTTTGTTCAGTTGTCGAAGAAAATTCTCGTCCATGTCATCATTACTGAGGTCAATAATGTGCTAAGAAAAATATTGTGCTTTATGAAAAATAACTTTCAGTTACTAGAGATATAAATTAAGTTGATTTACATATTTCGTAACAAGTACGATTAAAAAAATTGATTTTTGTCCCTTTTTTTAATATTTATGGAAATGTCTGCTCAACAATTACAATTGTTCTACAAGACAGTGTTGTAATGAAAGTTTTTAACATTAACATCACAAATCTATTCTAAATACATATCTTGAGGTAGTTTCCTCTTCAGTCTTGTATGTATGTTTCTGCGTCCTAGTAGATAATGTTCAGTGCTGGGAGATTGCTCTATCCTCTGATGAAAGATGATCATTCGTTTTTTAATATACTGTGACACTATTGGTAAACCGAGTTCTTGGTGCAGTTGTCGGTTAGATACGTACCATTCGGCATTCACAGCTATTCGTAATATTTTGTTTTGAAGAACCTGCATTTTGTGTACATTGATAGGAAATGCGTTGCCCCAGATAACGCATGTATAAAAGATTAAAGGCCGAATTAGTGATTTTTATAGCAATAAGGTACATTCTGTTTGTAATGAGGATCTCCTGTTGATAAGCGGGTAGAGTTGAGAGAGTCTGGTCTACCATTCGTTGAGTTTGCTAATTATGTGAATTGTCGACGTTAATCTGGTATCAAGATATACACCCAGATATTTAATATATTATTCGTTTGTTTTCCAAGCGATTGGGTGTTGATTTATATGAATTATCGGAGGGTTATTGATTCTCCTTAAAGTAAAAATTTTTGCTGCGCACTTATCTGTATTGATTTTTAAATTCTATTTATTGAGCCAGTTTACAACGGTATTTGTAGATGCTTGAAGTTTGGTTAGCGCAAGTTCAAGATTCTGTTCCTTGATTAGAATAGTTGTGTCGTCTGCTGTTTCTGGTATGTCGTGTGTATATAGGATAAAAAGAATTGGGCCAAGTATTCTCCTTCTTAAGTTTTAATTTTTCTAATAGTTGATGTTGCGTTGTGTATGGATGTTTGGAAGGATCTGTCGTTTATATATGTAAAAAGGATGGCTTTTAAATATTCTGGTATGTTAACCGATGTTATTTTATGTTTTAATCCGTCATGCCATACACTATCAAAGGCTTGGGACAAATCTAAGAATATGCTTAGAGTGTACGCCTTGATCTCAAACCTTCTTCTATATGTTTCTGTTAAGCGTTGGAGTTGATGACACGTAAAATGCCCTTCTTTGAAATCAAATTGGAAGGCTGGAATTCTGTTCTCGTTGACAATCGCTTGGTTCAATTTGTCGTAAATAATTTTTTCAAAGAGTTTAGCCATTGTAGATAGGAGGCTTATTGGCCTATGACTTGAAATCAATTTGTGATTTTTTCCTGGCTTTGGGAAAAGCAGAATGTATGAGTGCTTCCATGTTTGTGGAAAATATCCCAATTTAAGAGTTAGACAATCAGTTTTTTAAGTAATGTCTGAAAATAAAAAACAATTACCCAAAAAATTTTATAGATAAATCGTTTAAAAATTTTGAGACTAGACAAAACAGACAAGTTATTAATAACAATAATAACTCCCAAACAATTATCCTCACAATTCCTTATATCTGCGGTATTTCTGACACAATTAAAAGAGTAGGAAATAAATACAACATAAGAACGACATTTAAAACAAAAAATACTCTTAGATCTCTATTAACAAAGACTAAACCAAACAATATACAACAAAATACCAAAAACGTGGTTTATAATATTCCCCTGCGAATGTGGCAAGTTCTATATAGGTGAGACATCTAACCAAACCTTCTTAGAAAGGGCGATTTTAATAAATCTAGAATTTGTCAACGCGCATGGGAATCGGGTCATAAAATTAATTGGAATAATTCCAAAACGGTATTAAAATAATCGGTAACAAAATACAGAACATTAAAAGAAACCATTAAAGAAAAAAAAAAGAAAAAAGTAGATTTAAATTCAATATGGTTCCCGATTCTAAAGAATACAATTAAACACATTTAAATATTTGAATACACAATCAGTACAATAAACAATCACACAGTAAACATTACCTATATATATATATATATATATATATATATATATATATATATATATATATATATATATATATATATATATATTTTGGTAGTATGTCACTGTCATGAAAATCTATTGTTGTCAATGTAAGTATCGTTGACATACACAAAAAAATATATTTACTTTCACTCGTGGAGCCACATTAGCGTTAGTCTTACGTTATGGCAATTAATGTGGACCGGATTCGAATCCAGTACTAGGCAAAAAAGTTTTTCTAAAAAATTCTTGTGAATGTTTCTAAGTAAGAGTGTAAAATCTGACAAGGAATCACCCCTCAGTCACGCCAGTTCGAGGCTGGGTAAGGCCGGATGCCTTCTGAGAGGTTTTCTACGTTGGTCACTCGCCAGTCGGTAGGTTTCTCGAGATACTTTCGGTTAAGCACAAATCCAAGGGTTGACAGCCCGACGGGGGTGCTGACCGGGGTTTTCGGTAGCTGATGACCGTGGTTCGGAACCCACGTTAAGGTCCAGTCGCAGTAGGTCGCTGTAGGTCCAGTCGCTGTAGGTCCAGTCGCTAAATAGCCCTCTCAGTTGCTGATGCGCCTCTAACCCCAAAACTTTACTTTACTTTCACTCGTTACTTTATATATTACAAATTAATATAATTTATTTTTTAGTTTAGTTTTGAAAACGGGGGGAGAGTACCCTCCGAAACGTTAACGTTAAAAGTTTGTAAAACTTTTTATAACATTTTTATATCTTTAAAATTTTGTTCGTTAGGCAAATTTATTACAAAAAAGAATCACTGAGAAATTTGTCTCCGTTTGGTTTTTTGTGTTTGCCCAGTGATTCTTTCTTTAAATAAGAACAGGTATTTTTGATATTTTTTGAGTTTTAGATAGTGGCGAAAAACCCAAATAAAGGAAAAAAAAACAGTTTTTTGTTTGCATTTTTGAGTATTATATTCGGTATTTGGTCGTGGCCCAGTGCTTTTTTAATCGATAGGGTTTTAATTACTGACATTATCTCCTGTGGCGATATAGGTTTGAAGTCTACACCAGCTAGTGGTCTGAGGGCTTTCACTTCATTTTGTATCAAATTTGCAAAGGCCTGTTGTGAATGCTGTTGATCAAACACTGTTTCCAAGTGGCCACCAAATGCATTTTTCTTCATCGCTATATAGTATATTCCATCGCTATATTTTCTTAGTAGATCTCCACAATCCTGGATCTTGCGGCTCTAGTTCATTGATGCATTTTTGGTGTTCAATTATTCTAAGAGTATCTAATTTTCGCTTAATGCGATGCGATAAGTTCTGCCATTCTCGTCTGGCCCGATACTTTTGATTAATTAGTTGATGTTTGGAGGCAGGGGGGGTACTGTTTTTAAATGTTTTTCTTGTTTTTGGTGGCGTTCTTGAGAGGCATCTACTTTCTTGAATTGTTATTGTAATATGTGTAACTTGTTTATAGATATTTGTTCGGAGTTCATTCTATTCTTGAAGAGTTCCCATTTTACCTTGCCATTAATAAGTTTTGCCTTGATTATGTCCAAAATATCAGGTTTGCGATCTTTCCTGTATGGGTAATATGTGTGATCTTCCGGTGCGAGTAGCTGTAGGTTGTAGTTTGCTGTAATTTCATTTAGCTTTACCCCATTTGGGTTGGTTTCGCGAGAGCCCCACACCGTGTTTTTGGAGTTAAGATCTCCAATTAATAATGTTGCCTCTGTGGTATTAAAAATTGACTGTAAGTCCTTGTCCATTAATTTTTGTCCTTTTGTAATTTGTGTGCCAGAAAAAGGTCTCAAAGTAAATGCCATAAAATCCAAAACATATTAAATTTAGTTTTTTTTTGGTCCAAAAGTAAAGTGATTTTTAGATAAAACACAAATTTGTTAATTATTCATTCATATTTATTTAATTTAACTGGGGTGGCCGATACTTGATCCAAATTATTTTTAAATAAACAAACCCATATTTATATCTAATTTCCACTATATTTAAAACTCGTATGTATTAGAATTGGGTTTTATGTATTATTAATTATATGTGTGTGTATGTAACCAATTCTTAACTCACATAAATAATTTACATAAGAACACAGTTGAAGAAGAACAAAATAATAGTATTAGCTTTTTAGATGTTTAGAGTTTATCTTCAATTGTTTCTCTACCATCTCTAAATTTCTTATAGCACTTGTAAACTTAATTTTTGATACAGCTTCGTCGTTACAATACTTTGAAGTTGAAGAAGAACAAAATAATAGTATCAACTTTTTAGATCTTTAGGGTTAATCTTTAGCTGTTTCTCTATCATCTCTAAAGTTCTTGTAGCACTTAATTTTACCTTGTAAACTTAATTTTTAATACAGCTTCATCGTTGCAACACTTTCTTAACATTTTTAATCCACCAACACAAGAAATTTAGTTTTTAGGCATAATTTGATGCAAATTCTTTGTTCGATAAATGTTTCTATTTTAAAATTCACCAATAAAAATGTTTAATATATTCAAAACACACTATAATTTCAAACTTAACAAACGAAACAATATGAAACTTCTGTGAGAAGTTAACTAGAGCTATATAGAGTCGACGTGTAGATCGCCCAAATTTTTAAATAAAAGTCACCTTACATTTCGATCATAGTAGTACATAATAAATAAACTACTTATATAAGACAGGAAAACACTTTCAAGCATAATATCATAGAGCTGTTATAAACCCTGAACATCTTCTCGAATAGAGTACTAAAAATAATTTTATACTTTGAACCTTTTTAGTTTTTATCAGAAAAAGCTGACATTTTTAATAATAATGTTGCAATAAATCTTTAAATTTAATGTTTACATTGTAAACCCTTGAGAATTTTTCAGAATTTTACCGCTTTCATAATTTTGATCTTCTCGCCTAAAGTGCAAACTTCATATATCGAGAAAATGATCCAATAACAAGCTCATTTTATGTTCCGAACCTTTCTACAGTCACGTCTTTTATAAATCGAGTTTCATTTTTCATACTGTTTGCCAGGTTATTGATGTAATAAACTGCGGAAAATAGTGCTTCTCTGAGGCATTCCTCAAAGAAAAATCTATATCGAGATATAAAGTATTGGTTGTCCGGAATGTTCGTCCGGATTATTTTAAGAGCAAGAGCAATGCAAATAGTTTATATAAATAATGTATATATATATATATATATATATAATAAATTAAAGAATGTTAACTTTATTTTTCTAATCAGTTTTCGTTTTCGGAAGATTTTTTGGATATTTGCCAATTTATTTTCTTGACCCATCCAAACTCGACCATCAGCGTCGCTTAACTTCAGTTATTTATAACTGAAGCTCGACGCGATGTGGCTCGCCCTGGCTATTTATATGAATATAAATTGGAAAATACTTACGAACTTTCCGGACAACCCGATATATTTTGGTGTAAATTAGTGCCATTTACAAGACGATTCTTCTTAAATGAAAAAACAACGAAAAAAAAATTGGATAATTATCATTATCAAATTCAAATTAAAAAAGTCTAACAATAATTCTGAAATCAATTAAACGTCTTTACAACATTACGTCTATAAACATCCAGTTACAAAAAAAAAACATATTCACAATAGAAGAAAATATCAAAAGAAAACAAACCATAAAATCCTGAGAAACATAAAGTCTGGCGTTTTTGTGCAAAATAAAAAGAATCTATGAATAATTTAACGCATATCAAAGAGCGCTATCTATATAGACATGAATCCAAACCATCCACGATAAAAAAAAGGGAAGGGATAATGTAAAATAAAATGCCACAACAATGAATACATCCGAATACGATAAAATAAATTTGCATATAAAACAAAAAAAGGTGTTATAATATCAAGGAAAGACATAACTGTCATATAAACGGTTGTAAAAACAGAGCTAACGTTCAACATTTGAATGTGTTTAAGCTTCACACTCTACAATGATTTATAACGCATATGATATTGAGTCCAAAATACAAATAAAATGTTATATTTCTTAGAAAATTAAATTTCAGTCGGTAAGTAGTGTAGCTAAGGCCGGAAGTCTTCTGTTTAATAATATAACTAAATATCTAACTAAATCTCATATGTAAATATATAAATAAATAAATAAATATATATATATATATATATATATATATATATATATATATATATATATATATATATATATATATATATATATAATTCACGTATGGGCCCTGGTGGACCATGCGAAGTACAGTTAGAGGCGTTTGTTGTTGTTAGTCCTCCTTTGCGCCCATATTGATTTCATACTTTCACTAAGAGCTTTTTTCCTTTCGTCAGACCAAGTTGTTCAGTCAGACGGGTCTTTTTCTAAATTTTTTTCTCTGGCCAACCTCCCAAACGTTAACCTTCTGTCTGAAACACTTTCTATCCTGAAATTCACTTTGTATATTATTTGCTGATTTTAGGATATTAGAATATATATATATATATATATATATATATATATATATATATATATATATATATATATATATATACACACATATGTCCAAAAATTGGAATATTTACAAATAGGATATCTACGCCTATGACCTCTAAAAATTGGGATTTTGAAAGTCTTCTGTTTAATTTGGCATAAGAAGGGATCATTAGAAACAGCAAAATTAGACTTAAGATTTGGTCTTAAGTACATAAATATAATTAACATAATAAAAAATTCTTATAAAAGGTAACAAAAAAGAAAATTCGAGAAAGAAAGAATCAATTAATCAATAACATTGTACCACTAATAATGAATACTATTCTAATATAAAATTTACAAATGTTTTATTTATCTATATTAAATCTGTCCGAATGACTAAAAAAATTACTTCATGAGTAATACGCTTTTTTAAACAAGTATTAGGCTTTGATTTGCAGTAATTTTGGACTTTAACCGGAAATTTAGAGGAAAACTGTTGTATATTTTTATAATTATAAAGTTAACATTATTTTGAATATAACTAAAATTATATCTTGATGGTAAAAGATCGGACTTATGTTGGGTCGCATACTCATGTATTTTGGATTGATTCAAAAAGTTCTTTGTTGTTATATACAAACATAAAAGAATCATGAATATACATGCTTACAAACGTAAAAATCTGCCTACAACTATCATTATAATTTAATTTGAAAATTGCTCGAATACATCTTTTTTGAAGCTGAAATATTCTATACATATCAGGTGAGTTTCCCCAAAAATCAATCCATATTCTATCCTAGACCGACCGAATGCGTGTTATGCGAACGAATGCACCGAAATTGCTGCATCTATTCCTACATTTTTGGAAATGCAAGTTTTTCATTATGGGCCCTTCAATCCAATCTTCGGTCGATCACTAATCCGAGTACTGAGGCACATTCTGTTGTTTTAAATGCACTGTTGTTGTAAACAAAATTGAGATCATTACTTTTGCGATTTTCAAAAAGAATGCACTGTATTTTTGATACATTGAAGAGGAGATCGTGAGCAGAAAATTACCGATCAAGGGCCTCGCACGCCTTTCATACACTTGCCCGTACATCCCTAATGCTCCTTTCACTAAATATAAGGTTCAGATCATCTGCATACACAACTGTTTGCTCATTCAACATAATAGTGATATCATTAATATATAGTACAAACAACAATTGACGTAAAACCGAACCCTGCGGAACACCCTGGTAACATGTACCCTCTCTGGGAGAAAGGCCTTGCCATCAGTATCTCTTATTAATACCTTTTGGGTACGATTTTTCAAATACGATTTAATCAGTTTAAAGCATTGCCTCTTATGTCATAGTTACTCAGGTTGGTATATAGTACTATCAAAAGGTTTAGACAAATCAATGCACATTGTCATCGTGGTTCTTTTACCATTTAATGAATTGGATATATAAGTCATCGCATGAAAAATTGCCTTAGTTATTGATTTTCTAAAAATCCTGTCAATCTTTATTTTATCTAATATTTTATTAACGTTGTTTAGTAACGCTATAGGTATATAGTTTTTTTCTTCATATGATTTGCCCTTTTTGTATACCAATATAGTTTTATAAGCGCATTGGTTTTATAAACAAATTTCAAAAGTTTGGAATATTTATAAATAGATATATAATATTTACAATATGATTTCTAAAAATTGTGATTTATTTTAGACCATTTTTAAATGAAAATAACAAAAGCATTGTTTTGCTGATAACACAGGTTTTTCGATGTTTGCCCATTCGGTTGATACTGGTATTTACACATTATTTCAGATATCGCGGAAATTGTAGGTATTTCCCAAAGTACTGTATTGAAAATTCATAAACAATTCCAAGAGACCAATGACGTAAAGGATCACCTCAGAAGTAGTAGAAAACGATGTACAACAGCTGAACAAAATCGGCAGATATCAATGATAGCTCGAAGAAATCGTCTACAATCTACAAGTGGTATATCAATGGAGCTTGTTAGGCTTAAATGTTTCACGACAAACAATAACACGCAGACTGAAAGCGGTAAATTTGCATCCTAGAAGACCTTTAAGTGTTCCCAAACTGACACTTCAATAATAAAATGTAAGATTGCAATGGGCTCGAGAAATGGTTTATCATAGTCCTAACTGGAATAACGTGATGTTCTCCCATGAGACGAGAATTGGCTTGGTTTTTAATTCACAAAGAACATTCGTTTGGAGAGCTCCAGGTTGACAAGCCCAACTAGAAACAGCTCAACCACGTATTCCATTTGAATGTGTGAGCGTGATGTATTAAGGTAGTATTATGAGGATTACACGGACACATCTACTGGTCCTGGAGAGAAGAGTCACTGGTAATGTCTGAATTATTGTGGTGTGTTCACATATTTTTTTGAGGTTTTTCGCCACGCTCTAAAACTCAAAAAATATCAAAAAAATATGTTCTTATGTAAATAAAGAATCACTGGGTAAAAAACAAAAAAAAACACAAATTGCCTTTTTGCCTTTTCGTTAGGCAAATTTATTACAGAAAAGAATCACTGAGAAAATTGTCTCCGTTTGGCTTTCTGTTGGGTAGTACCAACAGATATTTTTGATATTTTTTGAGTTTTAGATCGTGGTGAAAAACCCAAAGTCCTTAGTAAGAGTTGTAATAAAATGATGATTATGTTAACGAAATGTCCGTCGTGATTACTTCTGAAGCGCACTATGAGAATCCAACTTTAGACCACTTTTTCAAACAATTGGGGTCTTATGTCTATAATTGTACGAGTTATTTTGGCTTCCAAGGCGTCAATAGTTGAATCTTCATCAACATTGCCAGCAACAGCGGCGATATTTTCTTCGCAATGTACAGTTTTTTTGTCTTGTTTTGTCGGCATTTGTCGATAACTCGGCAAATATATCGCTCGGTTGGGAGATTATGTGCACCATAAAATTGAAGTGCTCTGTAAGTTTGGCGCAGTGATTTTGATAATAAATTTCCACAATTTGCAAACGTTGATTTGATGTTAATCGTTCCATGATGATTTGCCAGACTATTAAGATACAGATTTTAAGAACTCACAGTTCGTTTGAGAGCGCCTCCTATGGGAACTTCAGAAGTATTAAAAAATCACTTGTTTTATGTAATATTCTGTAATGCCATTTCAGTTAGATGAAGACAAAATAAATGAAAAATATTGTTGCTAGATGTAATTTAAAGTAAATTTAAGCTCCAATCATCGTTTATTTTGTTCAAAATCTACACAATTTTGATTAGATTTAATCAAATAGAATCGACGCCAGTAAAATAAATCAAATTAATTCAGCGAAATATGTTTTATACCACGAACATTCACTGTATTCAAATTTTATTATACATTTTATTGTCCGTATCAAATCCAAATGTGATATTTTTATGTATGATTGTCGTATTACAAATTGTGAAACAGATATTTTATATATTCTGAATTAGGGCACATATATAAGCCGTAAAAAGATATGTTTGTATTTCCATGAATAAAATTAACCCAAATATTTTTAAATGTATGGAATACTGGAAATAACATTTTTAATATTATGAACTGAATGAACAAAAAGCTAACTGACCATTCCGAATTTCGATTTTCTAACAAAGTAAAATATGGCAATTATTTTTATGTTAGCTTTTTGTACCGAGCCTTCATTTAATCCGTAAACCCAC
Organism: Cosmopolites sordidus; assembly: GCA_031761425.1. Lineage (NCBI taxonomy): Eukaryota > Metazoa > Arthropoda > Insecta > Coleoptera > Curculionidae > Cosmopolites > Cosmopolites sordidus. Next base: position 45,206 of record JARFXV010001386.1, read on the forward strand.
GTGGCCTATAAATGTGGATAACCAACACGACAAGTCGTTAGTGGTTAATACAAAATCACTAATTTTCTAAAGCTACGATATACGCATATTGGTTTTTTCAGCTTTTATAAACAACCATTTTATTTGAATCATATACACAATTTAGCACTAATAATGAACTGATGAATTTAGTTACTTTCGGAAGGTATGGTTAAGATATGTGGATGAATCGTTTCTGTCATTTTCGATTCGAAAAATTAAAACTTTGATTTTATGATAGATGATTTTATTAAGAACGTAAATTTCAAAATATAATATTCACGCATGAACTCGAAAACAACGATAGTTTGCCATTTCTGGATGTTTTAGTCAGTAGAAACAATAAAAATGGGTTAGATTTTGATATTTTTAGAAAAAACACCACCACTTCGAGATACATTCCTAACGATTCAAATCATAGCTTCCAAAATAAGATGGCTAGTTTAAATTTTTTGGTAAACAGATTAATTAATTTTTCCTTAAATAAAGATAATTATAACAAAGAATTAAAATTAATTAGGGAGGTATCTGAAGTGAATGGTTATGATAAGAACATTGTAGATAAATTAATTAGAAAACAAGTTCAGAAAATGATTGAAAGAATCTTCGACTTTCCAAAAGGATCAGAGCATAAATAAATTCATGGTAATACCATTTGATGCCCAAGTAACAAGAGGGCTAGACAAAATTTTGAAAAAAGTGGACATTAAGGTTATGTACAAACCATATAATAAATTAAGAGAAGTTCTGGGTAATCGAAAGGATAAAGTAGATCAACATGGAAATTTTGGGATTTACGAAATTAGTTGTCAAGACTGTGATCGAAGGTATATTGGACAAACAAAAATCCATATTGATAAGATATAAAGAACATATTGCCCACATTAGATATGGGAGAAATGAAAAATCTTCTGTTGCCCAACATACAATCGAACATGACCACAGTATAGATATTAGTAATTTAAGACTAATTAAAAGTGTTAATAATAATAGGGCTTTGGATGCATATGAAAGCATTCAAATAGAAAATTGTAAGAGAATCATGAATCGAGATAGAGGACCTATTCCGTTTAGTCAACCTTTTCAATTGTTAATGTAAATGTTCATGATTTTTACACGCTTCGTTAGGTAGGGTTTTTATATAAACAGAATATAGTTTAGTTTTAGAATTAGATTAAATCATCTCCTGATGATGCAAACATGGTTAGCAAAACGTGCGTCTAGAAGTTCAAAAAAAGTAATTTGGTGTTTAGTGGTAAATCTCTTCAAGTTTACAAATAACGAAAACAAATATGCCATTTGACTAAACCTACATTATTTTAAACCTAACGTAACGTAACAAAAATTATTAAAATTACTTTTAAATTATTTCTTTTAAATAATCAAATGTGTTTAAGAGGTGCTTTAAAAATATTTTTTTGTTGATTGGGAATACAGAAACTAATACAAATTTTACCCGGTGTTTCATTATAACAGATCTAGGGGAAATTTTAGTAGTTTTTTGGTTCAATTGTTAAATATTTGTGGTGACAAATGAGAACACCCTTAAATAATGATAATAGTTAAAACACTATATTCACAATATATTCAAGATAAACTTACTAAGTTTATACATAACTCAAACTTACTTACTAAAGATTTACTAAATAATTTACTAAGACTTACTAAAGTTTATACATGACTCTTTTTCAGAATGGTCGCGAGGCCGAAACATCTCAGAGAATATCTTGAATATATTGTGAAAGAAATACCAAGTGATTTAATTAATATCATTGTTGCTATGTTTCACCAAGAGCCAACTGCGCAATCAATCGAAACTTTTAAATAATTCAACATACAAAATTATGTTTCTAAGTTTAAATAAATCATTACTCACATGGGTTACAGGATTAAATGAAGATTCTGTATAAACGAATACATTATGTTTCGAATTATTATATCCTATAAATATTCATTTCTGAATGCTTCAGAAACACGAACTCTTTTGAGGATGCTTTCTAAAACTCCTATAGATGTTTCAGGTCAATATCTTCTTCAACGGCTTCATAAATATTTGTTTTTCTTTCCCATCTAGTTTACTCCTTAATTAGCTATATCAAGAACATGACTCCAAATTTGGTGATCGTAGTCACTATTTTTTGCAAAATGTGTTTCAACCAGCATGACATGATGCATCTTTTTGTTAAAACTACATGTTCATAAGGTGAAATGGTGAATATGGTATAGATGGACAAAGGTCTAGATGACGCTCGGTGCATAGTGGGGAGAACGGAATCAATGCCCGCGTACGCTGCGGATTGGAAACTAAGGGCCGGTTTTACAATGCAAGTGTATACCAGGTATAAACTATACTTGAAATAAAATTTGAAACGCCCGTTTTACCTGGTATATTCTTGAATTGTAGAACCGACCCTAAAGGAGGTAGACTTATAACGTGGAGAACGTATTAGAATTATATTTTGTAAATAAAATAATTCAAATAACATGGCTCATCGAAGTCGTTGTGTTGTGAATTGTAGGAACAATAGCAGAAAAAGCAAGTGTCTATTTTATAAGTTTCCGATTGCAAGCTGGAAGTTAAATCAGAGAAAAAGTAAATACTAATATAACCTAATTTTTTTGGAATGATGTCATGTTTCTTCGAAGAGAAATAAAGAATGATGTTATTTATTTTTTTTTATCAAGTATCGATGGATCTCTATGGCATCCAAAATCATTCGATGTTATATGCAATGATCATTTCATTAGTGGCAAAAAATCAGATATCGAGTGAAGTTCCAGTTATGTTCCAACATTATTTCCATCAGTTTATTATATTCATATATATATATATATATATATATATATATATATATATATATATATATATATATATATATATATATATATATATATATATATGGGAACAGGATGGTGTAAAGATCAATGGTGCAAACTTAAACCATCTTAGATTTGCAGATGATATTATTCTCATCATTCCAAAATCATTCGATGTTATATGCAATGATCATTTCATCAGTGGCAAAAAATCAGATATCGAGTGAAGTTCCAGTTATGTTCCAACATTATTTCCATCAGTTTATTATATTCATATATATATATATATATATATATATATATATATATATATATATATATATATATATATATATATATATATATATATATATATGGGAACAGGATGATGTAAAGATCAATGGTGCAAACTTAAACCATCTTAGATTTGCAGATGATATTATTCTCATTTCACAAGACCCAGAGGAGCTGCAAAGACGCATACAAGAACTGCAAAGGGCTGGCGAACCATTTGGCTTGAAAATAAACCTGAAAAAGAGTCAGGTTATGTTCAATAACTTCGTTCAGGAGAGAAGAATTTCAGTTCTAGGAAGGGATTTAGAGATTGTGACAGCTTTATATATCTTGGGCAGAGGATTTCCATGGAGGGGAAAACCGCCCGGGAGGTGGAACGGCGTGTTAAATGTGGCTGACAGGCATTTGGTAGGCTCAACATAGTGTTTAAGAGCAGACTCCCACTTTGCCTGAAAAGAAAAGTATTCGATCAGTGCGTTCTACCCTTTATGACATACGGAAGTGAAACCTGGGCACTCACATCGCAATCAATTCAAAAACTTCGGGTGGCACAGAGGGGAATGGAAAGATGTATGCTTGGCATTACAAGACGAGACAGAAAGTCCTGCGCATGGATCAGGGAACAAACAAAAGTCTGTGACATCATTGGAAGAGTAAAACAGTTGAAATGGAGATGGGCAGGCCATATAGCGAGGCGATGGGACGACAGATGGACCAAGGCAACCCTGGAGTGGATACCGCTTGATCGCAAACGTCCGCGAAGCAGACCGAAAGCACGATGGATTGATGACATCGTTAAGTATATTGGACCCGAGTGGCAGAGGAAAGCCCAGGACCGTGAAGGTTGGAAGCATGCTGAAGAGGCCTTCATCCTGCAGTGGATCGATGCGGGCTGATGATGATGATGATATATATATATATATATATATATATATATATATATATATATATATATATATATATATATATATATATATATACAAAAATAGTAAATATAATTTTATATAATAATAATTATTAACTATTAATTTTAATAGTTTAATATAACTATTTTTTATGAAATTTATTTTGTTTATATTGTTATTCAATTCTGCGGGTATCTGTTTTTTTTTAATGAAATAATTGAAATGAATGATTTATGATAATGTAATATATTGCTGCCGGGTAGGCTATCAAAAATTAGGTAATTAAATTACCTCTAATTAAATATATTGTGATTAATTTATTTTAAGTGAATTAAACGTCATTTGAAAGAAAATTACGTGAATCATGAAAACAAAGAATGGTTGCGAGCTTTTAGTCAGCCGCAATCCCTTGGTTAACAGGTGCAAACAGGTATATTATTGTTAACTACTTACGCTCATCGTGTTTTTCAAGAAAATTTTATACCAAATTGAGGTTGAAATTTTTGCTGTAAACAATAATGCATGGTTGCCTGTAAAAAAATGGCCGCAAATAGTGGTTGCCATGATTTGAATTAATTACCCTCACTCTAGATGAGTGTAAACGAAAGAGAAGGAATGTGCGCACTGCTTCGTGATGTAAACAAGGATGCAATGTGGTGTAGTTAAAGTAATATTGTTTTTTAATTTTTTTACCTGTGAAGCAATTATTTTTGAGCATAATTGAAATGTTTCGCGTGTAAGGAAGGAATGATTGTTTTGTTGAAAAAATCCACTATTGAATGTTCAGAGAATACTGAAATTGCTCAGTCGACTTTAATAATGTGTGTAATAATTCGATTAAAATAAATGTGTTTAATAAGTGCTCGTGAAATACATATAATTTTTGACCAGTATCTAATACCTTCCATTAAAGATTGCGAACGCCAAAATCGAGAAGAGGTTAATATTTCATATACGATTATGGGCCTTTCCAACCACGACCCACAAATTTTTTTGAAGAATTTTTATTTCAAAGAAGCCCTTATCAACTTCATAGCTGATTTCTGAAACAAGGATTATTTTGCTTCATAACCGTTGGAGAACAGTGCTTCTCATATCGTTCAGATATAAATCCTGTTATAAAAACCAAAGAAATGGATTGACATAAGCAAAGCGCCTAATTATACTGATTATTATAACCATACATAAAGATCCTGACATGGCAATTTGTCAGGCTGGTACAACGTAAAAAAAATATTGACGTTGCACCAATATAAAAAGCCCAAATTGCAAAAATTGTTAGCAATTAGCGTCGAAGTTGGGTCCTACTTTATGTCTTGCTTTACCAGCATTTCTTGCGTTTATGGGCTGCGACCATACACAGGCGTTTTATAATAAAGGGAAAGTCAGGCCTTTTAAAATATTTCCAAAGAACAAGACCTTTCAAAAATTTACGCGTTATTGACCGATGAGATTGACGTTTTTGATGATTAAAAATTGTCCAGGAATTTACCACTCTTATGCATGGCGTTAAAAAATGTACGAGTGTACATAATGCCAGATCAGTTTGAAAAATATATTTTTCAAAGCAAATTCATTATTTGTAAAACAAAATAAGATTTACATTATTTTTTAATGTCATTCTTAAGAAATACACAGTTCATTGCCCTGATTGACCAATATTTATAAATTGTTTATTTCAATCGTTACAGCTGAGATACGATAAGTTTTGATTATATTTTATATAGAAAAAATGGATTCGTTTCTAAAACAATAATAAAAAAAATACTGTCCATTAGCATTGAAAGAACAGATAGAAGCACTTCGATATTGTCTGAGCATTCAATAGTCGATTTTTTTCCACAAAACATGATTCCTTCCTTATACGGGAAATATTTCCATTATGCTAAAAAGCATTACTTCTAAAAGAATTAAAAAACAATATTACTTTAACTACACTACATTGTATTGTTGTGTATAAAATTTTCTTGAAAAATATGACGAGTGTAAATAATTAACAATAATATACCAGTTTATATCTGGCAAGCTAGAGGTTCACATCATTTTCTTTCAAATATCGTTTAATTTAAAAAATATATAGTTGGCATTTCTTAAAATAAATGAATTACATTATATTTAATTAAATGTAATCGCGGCTAATTTTTGCAATGTATTTCATTGTGACTAATCATTCATTTGATTTAAGTTTCATTAAAAAAACAGACACTTGCTGAAATCAGTTTTTTTTTGCATCCAGTTGTACCAGGTGATGAAAAGTGGATATATTTTGACAATACATAAACGCTAAAAATCATGATTAGACCCAGGCCAGCCTTCGACATCACAACCAGTACGCAATAGAAAGAACTGCGCAAAGAAGGCTTTGATGTGTATTTTGTGAGATAGTAAGGGAGCTGTGTATTACGAACTGCTGAAACCTGGTGAAACGATTACTGGCGATTGATACCCACAATAATTCATAAAATTGAACTTGAGCACTGAAGGAAAAACGACCACAATACGCATAGACTCGATAAAGTCACTTTTCAACATGACAATGCTGGGCCCCATATTGCAAAATGTGTAAAAACTATTTGAAAAACGTTAAACATTGGAACGTCCACTCCACAGGCCGTATTCACCGCACTTAGCCCCTTCGGACTATCACTTATTGCGATCGATGCAGCACGGACTTTCAGAACAATATTTGAAAATTTGGCTTGATGAACGGTTCGCGTAAAAAAAAACTAAAAGTTTTTTTGGCGCGGAATCCATTCTTTTACAGAAAGAGAGGAAAAAGTAATAGCTAACGATTGTTAAGGTAATTTATTTTGTTATGGGAATAAAGACAAATTTTGCAGAAAATCGACATTATTAACTGAAACACCTATTATTAACTCATAAACAACTTTTCATTCAGTCTTAATTCGAAAGAATAATAACTTTAACTCACTTTAGAGTCAATCGAGGATAAAAACTGATTCTCGAACACCAATTCTGTCCAGGAAACTCACCGAATTACCGGTATATTTTAGTTAGGCGATTATTTGTTTTTGCCAATGAGAAACCGCTTATCAGTCGATGTATTCGCCGAGACCGACGCTGGTGGTGAGGGGAAATGGCGGAAATTAACTTAGGTTTGGGCTCTTTTTTCTTCCATGGTAATTGCTTTCTTGTCCTAAAAGGTTTTAGAATTACATTTCGGTGTTGATCATATTGATTTATCGTTTTCCAATTTAGGTTTGATTTCGAGATGAGTATATGTGCGTATATATTAAACTAACATTGCACATGTGAAGAACGCGAGAATCACCTGATAAGTTCTTGGAATGTGCATAGAGCTGTATGAAGAAAAAAGTACGAACATATTTCTACAAATTACGGCTGGAGCAAGTGTCACACTACCATTTTAATTACTTATAACTTTTAAAATACAATTGAAAATCAGGAGATGATTCAATCTCTTCAAGATGGAATCTCTCATTGATTGAAGTCTCTTCAAGATTGAATCATCTCCTGAAGATGCTAACACGGTTAGAGAAACGCGCGTCGATAAAATAAGTAAAGCGATCTGATGTTTAGTGGTAAATCTGTTCGATTTAGTATTTCACAATGAAAGTTCGTTTTTCTCGTTTATTGAAGCAATGCATTTCATGAGGTACCGGACGCTTAATTGAATTATTTTTTTAATGACAAACAACATTTCAGCGCGCCTTGTATTATCCATGACAAAATACACATTTTGTGTATGTATGTGTGTATGTGCGTGTCTTATCAATAATAAAACTACACAGCTAAACTATCACAACTATCATGAAAAAAAAACCATTAAAAGAAAATGGTAGCGTGATACTCCACCCTTTAGTTTTATGCATCTGAAATAAGAGCGCTCTCTGTGAAACTAGAACATATAAAAAATAATGAACAATAAAAAAATCCTTTTCAGTTCTTGGCGTGATATATCGTTTAATACTGGTCTTCTGAATCTTTGAGTTGCTCTTGTTGTAATGAGGTTTTTTAATTAGAATTTTACTTTCTGGGAACCAACAATCCCAACAGGGAAACTGAGTGAATAGCGTGCTCAAGGGTTACAATAAACTTTCGAACTAAAAGCTGGCGGACGGCTGTGCTACTACCGTGCCAATGTGTTTTGCCGCAACAAAGGCCGTTTCGTAATAACCAAATATTTTTTTCCAGTAACATTTTGGACTTTCAAAACGAACTTTGTGTGTATGCTAGGTGTTTCGGTTAATAATGTCGATTTTTTCGCAAAATTTGAGAGTTTATTTCCATAACAAAATAAACAACCGTAATAATCAAAGTATTGGCCATCGTTAGTGATTACTTCTTCCTATCTTTCTGTCAAAGAACGGATTCCGCCCCAAAAGAACTGTTGGTTTTTTGATGCAACCATTCATCAAGCCAAATTTTCACTTCTTCGTAAGAATGTAAGTATTGTTCGGAAAGTCCGTGCTGCATCGATCAAAATAAGTAATAGTTCGAAGGGGCTAAGTCCGGTGAATACGGCAGGTAACGTAGGACGTCCCACTTTCCAAATGGTTTCTTAGAGATTTTGCAGCACGGGGCCGAGCATTGTCATGTTGAAAAATAACTTTATCGTGTCTTTTTCCTTCAATGCTTCATTCAATTTTATCAATTGGTGTTGGTGTCGATCGGCAGTAATCGTTTCTCTAGGTTTCAGCGATTTGTAATACACAGCTCCTCTACTATTCCAACCAAACTATTATTCCAATCCTACTATTCTACCAAATACACAGCAAAGCCTGCTTTCCATGTATATTGCACACCAGTTGTGATGTTGAAGGCTGGCCTCGGTCTATCCATGATTGCATGTCACAACTCGATCCAAAAAAACTTTTATTATCAGTCTGGCAAGTAAAATTTCACAAACGGTTTTTCGCCTTTCAATATCTCTTTCCGTCAATTCATACGTCCGTTTCAACATATGAGTTGACTGGACAGTCCTTGTGTTTTATGTCAAATTCACCGCTTTTAAAACGTTTAAACCATCGTTCACATGTTTTTTGGGTTAGAGCTTGTTCATCATAAGCTTCAACCAACAATCGATAACTTTCAGCAGCCATTTTCTTCAAATGAAAGAAGGTTATTAAACTTCCCCCCAATACGATTTTTTCTAGTAAATAATTCGACATATTCAAAGCTATGAAAAAAAAAACGTTTTTTTGCACAATGACAATTAATAACGAACTGACTTTTAATGGTGTGTGTTTACCCTCCAAACATCCATAGACGTATTTAGTTTATACCAACAAACATATAATACTACTCCATCCATCTTTTAGTAAAATCGATATCGTTAACTCAAAACACTTATTACTTTAAGAAAACAGATTTTTAAATTATCCATGCCAATTTCTTTCTAAAAAAGAGCTTATGGCGTGAATGTTTATAATAATCTTCAGATAAAATCGTGTGAAGAATATCCTTTTTCACCTTTTAACTCTTGCCCCTGTCATCTTTATGCTTAGAATGATCAATTACACAGGCCAAACAGTTGTTTTGGTACTGGGTTATTTCGAGCTGATTTCATATGAAGCTGATGCCCTGAATTCAAATATAGCTTTAATTGTTGCCTAGGAGATTTTAGTGAAATATACGTTATACTATTTTAAGTTAAATACATGGATTAAATAAAAAACTAAACATGGAATTTTTATTATTATGTTATAGAAATATTATTATATATAAAGATAGAGGAAAAGTCGTAGATGAAACCAACTAGTCACTGAAAATTTCAGAAGCTTCTTTTCCGTGATGTTCTTGAATGTGTTTTGGAACACTCCCTTTTTAAACAAGCCAGCGGTAATCTACATCATGTGCGTATGCGATTTTCCTTGGCAGCGGCCCTCCATAGCTTTTATTTCTTTCAACTTGTTCCTCAGTGATGTCTCCTAAATTTTGAGGAAAACGGTCTAAGAGGCTGTATAAATAGTGTAACATAATCATGTTACATATAGTTTTCAGCTTTGCTTTTACACAGAAAATGCCCGACAAGTGCAACAAATGAAATACATGCTTTTCGCTCAGCATTAATCGAATTTACGAAGGCAGGATCCTTAATAAGTTGTCTTATTTGTGGGCTGTCAAAATATCACTGCATTAATCTTTTCCGTACTCAACTAAGGCATTTTTTCCCTATATATGCAAAGCATGATCAATTCTTTGTAAGAGCCTTTACACACTGCTTCATTAGGCCTAGCTTGATATGCAGTGAGGACAGATGATTTCCTCTCGTCCAACTAAGGGTAGTTAATGGCATTCTTTTCCTCAACGTCCATTTTTTCTCTCTGGGCACTTTTTTCCAACTCACATCCCAGACACAAGAATCAAGAATATTTGGTGGGTGTACACCCATACTTGAATGTATTGAATTGAAAAAGAAAAACATTGATAGATAAGTGCAAGTATCTAAAGCAGAGCAGATAGAGAAAATTGATATCATATTAATATTTAGCACCTCAAATATAGCTAAAATCAGTTCGGAAATCCCAGGCACCAAAACAATTTTTGTTGTAGCCTTGTGTTATCGACCGCGTTGGTGCTGTCCCTAAGGCGATGGCCAGACGCGTATGGCAGCTAGCTGGTGGTGGGTTTGACTTCCACTCACAGTGTATATTTTTGTAATATGTTTATATGTTTGTATATGTTCTCCAGGTAAAGAGTGTAAAATCCGTCAAGCAATCACCCCTCAGTAACATGAGTTGGAGGTTAGGAAGGGTCGGATGCCTTCTGAGAGGTGTTTTATGTTTGTCATTCACTAGTCGGTAGGTAACAAAACTGAAAGTTAAGTATAAACCTAGCCCTTGGGGAGTGTCGACCGAGGTTAATCAATAGCTGATGATCATGGTTTGGAGCCCACGTTAAATCGTAGGTCCAATCGCTAAAAAGTCTTAGTTACTCTCTTTTAAAACCCCTTAATCTATAACGAAATATTGTCCTTAACAATTTATGAGTCCTAATATTATTACGACTTGCTCCAATCTGCTCAAACGGTAACTGCTGACCGTTATCAGCAGCAATTTATTTATTGACGGTCTGGGGGAAAAAGGTCTTATGCTGGTAAGAGAATAGATCAACTTGTTTTGCTTCAGGACAACGCATGGCCACATACAGCAAAAACGATCATCGATTTGAACTGGGAGATTTTATCGCATCCAGAATATTCTCCAAACTTGACTCCTTCGGATTTTCATATCTTCCAATCCCTGGACCATTACCTCATTGATAGCGACTTCACATCGCTTGAGGAAGTCGAAAAAGCCTCAATGACTTTTTCACATCAAAACCATCAATGTTTTTTTGATCTGGGATTGGATAGTTCCCCGAAAGGTGACGAAATGGTATAGAAAGTGAGGGAGATAACTTTTTATTAAGTTTATAGTTCTTTTTTCATAAAAGTCTAAAGGGTAGTGAAAAAAAGCCGAGAATTAAGTTGAGGGACTAATAATTAACTGCTAGATTAGAATAGTGCCAGCGATTCGACAGTGCACACCTCAATGATGTTGAAATAAACACTCAGTTTTACGTAGCCTGTAATTTTATTTCATTAAATTTAATGTATTCCAATAAAAAAATCAATAGCTGCAAATTATTTAGTGTAATTCCTAATTAATTGGTAACTAAATTTGCAAAAAAAAAAACAGAAACAACATGTATCACACATATTAAACATCAATTTAACTCCGGGAATAAAATAAAATGTAACGCTACGATACCACCGATACCACGAAACTAAATAAAAAATTACACCGGATACCAAATTTAACAGCGAACGGTAATAAAGCGAAAACAATAAAATTACGAGAGGTTGAAAACATTAAATACAACAGAATAACGAAAATAAAAACAAACCATGAAAATTGAAATCTGAACTTAAAGATATCAGATTATAAGAATTCCCTATCGTGCTACTAACCGGATATTTTTATTGGTGTTGGAAAAATATATACGCTTTTCCAGACGATTTAATATGCTTTTTGGGATAATCCGCAGGTGACATATATAAAACGTAATATTTCATACGAAAAAAATTAGATAAATACAGGGTTCGGCAGGGAGGTATGGTGTTTTTGAAACGATTGTTACGCGCAGCAGTGTCGAGTGAATGTATTCCGGGATGCCATCTCAGTAGCCATGGAGCCGTGGTCTGTGGCACATCGAGTGTTTATTTGGAACACTTTTATTAAAACTGGTCGTTCTGTTGTGCTCACACAGCGACGATTTCGAAATCATTTTAACGTTGGTCGGCATGGTCGCGTTTCAAAACATTATGAAGTGGTTGAACACATTTCAAACAATAGGGTCGTTGAGACCTGGGACTGCACGGAGAGGAGATCGAACAGTACGAACCTAGGAAACATTGAAAGGATGCGACAAGCGGTGGAAACCAGCCCTAGCCGTTCAGCAGTACGTCACGCTCGCGCTCTTAGAATATTAGACAGGTCAGTTCGGAGAATCGTACACTTGGAACTTCATTTCCATCCGTATAGAATTATGGTTGTACAAAAATTGCAACAAAATGACTTTGTGAGACGTCATAGGTTCGCAGAAAGGATGTTGTAATTGCTGAACGACAACATCGTTTTGTTCATGAGTGACGAGAACAATTTTCATTTATCGGGGACGGTAAACAAACAGCACTTTCGATACTGGGCACCCGAAAACCTCCCAGAACTATATGATCAACCTCTGCACCCCGAGAAAGTAACTCTTTGGTGTGCCGTATCTCAAACTCGCATTATTGGACCGTATTTTTTTCGTTAAAACGGACGAACAGTGTATGTTAACACATATCGCTATCTCGCCATGTTTTGTGGCGATTATTTTCTGCCAGAACCAAGAAGACTGCATTAACCTCACTACACTTTGGTTCCAACAAGATGGGATGACTTGCTAGGGAAAATTTCCCTGGCCGCTTATTTCGTTGCATGGGAATATGGAATTACCATCTCGGTCACCAGACTTTTCAGCTTGTGACTACATTTTATGGAGTTACTTAAAATCCAAAGCTTGCATAGACAAACCGCAAACTCTTGAAGCTCTTTTCGAAACCATAACGTACGAAATTGAAATGGTTCCTCGTGGTATGCTTGAAAGCAATATGGGCGATTTTGCTTTCCGGCTACAAGAATGCCCCGACAAAGATGGACGCCACCTAAGTGATGTGATTTTTACACCTGACTGTGTTATGTATACTTTAATGGCAATATAATACTAATGTATAAAGTGAAAAATGTAACAGTTTTTACTGTGGCCAATAGTAATAAAGCCGATGAGGTTTAAGTCCTAGAGTCAAGTCGTTAAATTTATTAAATTTGTCTCGCGGTAAACATTCATTCATATTAGCTTTAGTTTTTACAAAAAAGATCAAACTGGGAAGGCTCACAAAAAACATGTCTACGATTCGAGGATGATGATGTTTACTATATTACTGATATCGATTGAAGTGTTTTTAAGTATGTTGACATTAATCTTCCATCGCAAATACTACCGGAGATTGTATGTCACTTAATATATCCCATAGAGGAGGGTCGTTTGAACAGTTCTTGTCCTGACACAGAAATTGCTTAAGAATGACCAAATAACTATGATTTTTTTAAGTATGATTTGTTAGATGCATGCGATCGAGCAAAGAAAAACAGTGTATAGCCTGTACAAAACTAAAACCGTTGCGCGTCATCGATGACGCTATTAAAGAACAGCAAAAATACCACTACATAAATTAAATAATAAAATAATCAAATGGAATGTATTCAATAAATTTCAAATTTAGAGGCTGTGTTCGGTTGACATTGTCGAGTTTAAAATTTGTCTTGTTGATATTTATTCCCATTTGGAGGTTATCCCATTTGTATCTGAAGATTTACTTTCATTTTTACCTTACGATCGAAAACAGTTCTTTTAAGAACTACCACAGTGTTATAATTGTCTAAGTAGCGCCTGTAAAATGTCAAATCATTTAAATAGTCATTAGTCATTGTCAAGAATTTGTGGCATCTCTGATACACTATTTTGAACAAGAACGAGACAATAATGGTTCATTGTTACCCTTTGCGGCTATTAGAGAGGTATGTTAAGTTAATGGCTAATAATTCGATATGTTTAGTTTAAGTAGTATATATTATAGAAACTAGAATTTTTTTAGCTTGTTTCAGCAATCTTAAGGTTGAGTGTGTCCACTGTCAGTACTATCTCACGAAAAGTGAAAAACAACGAAATTTTAAAATCGCCTATAAGCGTAGTTTTACTAAATGGGTTACCAATACTGCAGCTTTGGATACAAGTTCTATTCGTGACACCATTTATATCATGTATGAACACAGTAAGTATTCGTAACCTAAGAATTGTAGAAAAGACTGTTCTTAAACCCATATATAGATTATATGTAGGCACTCACAGTTTAATTTTAATTTTCAGGGCAGCATGTAACTTCGAATTCCTTACATGAGCAATTAAAAGAGAAACAACTGTTTGATGGATGTCGTATGTCATTGTGCAACATATTGAAAGAAGTAGATTTTAAATGGAAAAAAATATGATCAATACAGAAAATGAAATAATGAAATGAAAATATAAGTGCATGTAGATATTTCATTATTTTTTATTTACTTTATACTTGCGTATATATATATATATATATATATATATATATATATATATATATATATATATATATATATATACACATACATAAACGGAATTATATAATCTTTTTATTTTAATAACCATTATCAAAAAAATGTCGATGGTTTTTGTACGAATAATTTTACTTATGCTTACTTTCCTTGATACTTGAAAAACTTTTAACATTTATTATAATTTTGTTAGTTACTTTGCAATTTGCATTTAATTTAGAGTTGATTTTTTTTTTTTTAACTGTTATTAAAGTATAAATTGTAAACATGATTCGCTAAAGTAAGGTTATGATGTTTTATCGCAATTTGGCAACAGGACAGTCAAAATCTTGATCGCGTAGTTAATGACGTGCAACGGTTTTAATTTTGTACGAGCTATATACATTGTTTGAAACACGTCGGAGATGCAGCAGAGTTTAAACAGTGTGTAGCAGCAGATGGAAATGCGTGAATAAATCACAGTTTCATTTCTGGGATTTTCATGGTATGGTACTTATAAATTACCTAGCAAAAGACATGGCCGTCAGTAGAGACCGTTGTGCTTTATTACTGGACCTATCGAAGGGTATCATTCAGATCCTCTTTAGGTCAAATGTTCCCATCTGGTCAAAACAAAAGTGCTTTTTCACTACGATAAAGCGTCTGTACACATCCCGGATTGTTGCGGCAAAACTCCATGAGCCAGGCTTCGAAATGGTTCAACATGTCCTGTATCCATCAGATTTGATATCCAACAATTATTTCTCTTCTCAAACCTGAAAAAGTGGCTCGCTGGATGAAGATTGCCTTTAAAGGATCAGTTCAAAACTGAGACCCTATTTTGTACAGTTAAACAAATCGCATTCTAATCAGGACATTAAAAAGTTGGAACTTCATTGGTCTAAACATATTGAATTGTAAGGTGACTACGTAAAAAAAGTGTCAAAAATCTTCGAGCGACCATTGTAAAACCATAAAAGCATTTGCTCTAGCTGGGCTTGATTTTTTTTCTCATTATTTGCGGGACCCAATCTAATCGAAATTAACTTGAACACAAGCATAACTATCTGTGATTGGCTAAGAGAACGCTAATAACACAACTCAACAAATTTAAACTTTTTTGAGGTAACGTTGGTGAAAATATGAAAATCCGAAAATGATAAGCTAATTAGTTAGCATTCACATTAGTTCTGAACATAACCTCTTTTTAAAAACCAGCAGTCGTCGCCTAATATAGATGGGTTCCAGCGTCCCTGGTATCTTGCTTCCATCGTCCTGGTGCCCTGTTCTTTCCTTGTTCGATGTTTACTGCACCCAAATTTTCCGGAAAAACTCCAAATGGGAAAAAAATGCATTTTCAAGAACTTGCGACACCCTAGTATTTCATAGGCTTTCAAGAGTTCATCTATGGAGTTCTCATAGTTTTCATTTTTCTTGTTACCCAGAAATTCTTTCACTACACTTACAAAACACTTCTAAGCTGCCAATTCTTTTTTATTTAATTTGTTTTTGAAAACGGAATAAATTATTAGAGGTCCAATAAAAATGTCTTCTTTTAGTTTTGCATCACTTAATCGAGGAAATATTTCTTTTAGGTACTTTAAGAAACCATTACCTTCTTTGTCCATGACTTTCACGTAGTTTTTCATTAGTCCACGCTTAATATGGAGAGGTAAAAGAAGAACCTTTTTTGGGTTAACAGGGGTGGGCATATTTTATGTTTGAAGTACCATGTTCAAAAGAAGTTCTATGAAGCTAATCTTTCTTACTGTAATGTTCTTTTGTTAGCCTAGTATCCCATAGACACAAAAATAGTAATACTGTGTAAAACCCCCTTGAAGTTCTAGAAATGCATGTATACCTATCACTTTTGAATCCCCACAAATATTCCACTGATACTGCTCATATTCAACGCGATTTAACATGGTTGCTAATTTGTCATAGGTTTTTTTCATTGTCACTGAATGAACTAAATGAATAGATGGTTTTATTTTTCATTATAAAGCAAGACTGTTTTTAGACTGTATTTCGACGAATCTATGAAAATACGCCACTCGGAAGAGACATGTTCCATATACATTCCATTTTATAAGGAAATAACTTGAAAATGTTACATTCCGTTTTTGGTAAAGTGAAACACTTGCATTTATCTAACAGGTTCCAGTGTTGAGGTCTGGAACCAAGAATTTCCGATTTTTGTTTTGACAATCCCAGGTTAACTTTTCTGTTGGAACCTTTGGTGTGAAACACTAAACTTGAAGACATTTACAACTAAACACCAAATCACTTTTTTTGAACTACTCGACGCACGTTTGGCTAACCATGTTAGCATCATCAGGAGATGATTTAATCTAATTCTTAAACTAAACTATGTTCTATTTATATGAAAAACCCTACTTAACGAAACGTGTAAATATCATGAAGCGTGAAGTTTACTAAGCCTTACATTAATAATTGAAAAAGTTGACTGAACGGCGTAGGCCCTTTATCTCGGTTTATTATTTTCTTACATTTTTCTATTTGAATGCTTTCATATGCATTTAAAGCCTTATATTATTAACACTTTTAATTAGCCTTACATTACTAATATCTATACTGTAGTCGTGTTTGATTGCATGGCAACACAAGATTTCTTATTTCTCCCATATCTAATGTGGGCAATATGCTCTTTATATCTTGTCAATATGGATCTTTTTGTTTGCCCAATATACCTTCGATCACAGTCTAACTAATTTCGTAAATCTCCGAGTTTTCATGTTGCTCAACTTTATCCTTTGGATTATCCAGAACTTCTCTTAATTTATTATATGATTTGTACCCAACCTTAATGCCCACTTTTTTCAAAATTTTGTCTAGCCCTCTTGTTAATTGGGCATCACATAGTATTATCATGAATTTCTTTGTATTCGGATCCTTTTGAAAAGTCGAAGATTCTTTCAATAATTTTCTGAACTTATGTTATTTAGTGGTAAATCTCTTCAAGTTTAGTAATCTCAGGTTACATACCAAATCATTTAATTCAGCCTGAGTTATTAAGTGAGATTCACTGGTAGTTGTTAGAAATGTTGGATCACAACTGGTGTTATCAGGAAGTTGTTGATCGGATCCTGATAAACAGTCAAGTTGGATAACCGATTCAGTTCTATTCTGCACAAAACTATACGTGAAATTGCATACGTCATAAACAATCCCAGACAAGCTGTATCAGATTTTATTTGACAACAAAATATAATTGTTAAAAATTAATCTTGGTCGTCAGTATTTTAATGAAATGAATTACATTTTAAAAATTCATTTAAAACTAATATATTAATCATAAATTCGCCTCTTGTAAACAAAGGGCAACAATTCGAAGGCCGGTAAACACGAACGCCGATATTTAAAATCTGAATTATCAAAATTTCGTGTCGCTTCAATCACCAGAAATTCTTTTATTGGAGTCGTAAATATTTTTACGTTTTCCCGATGTGTTTTCAATGACTTTTGACGAAAATCCGTAGTTGACATATATAAAATGTTTTATTCCAGTTAAAAAGAAACCGTATCAAATATATCGTGTATCGTATCCACTTGGTGAGAAAAATATACATTTCGTTTTCAAAATGGAATAATATTAATAACGTCGTTGACATTTATAAATTAGAGTTAACATATTGTTAAAGTAGTGTGCTTTTAGCACGATATACTTTGAACAACTATTTTTCAAATTGTTTATGCTTTCCAAAAAGTAAGGAAGACGTTCGTGGCTTGGGACAGTACTGTTTCTCATTTTTTTCCACAATGGATACCAATGTTTTTAGTGTCAATTTGTTTGTTCATTAGGAGCAAATTTTTAATAGGAGTAAGATTTGCTAGTTCGAGTTCCTTGTATATGAGCCGAAGCCAGCCAACAAATTTGTGAAAAAAATACTCGAAAATTTTCCATAACTGAGAAAAGTGTATTTTTTTCCGTAGAAAAAGGTGGATATAACATTTGTACCATAGTTTTTTGCCTCTTTTATAGTCCTGAATGAATTTCGAACATATCTTGCATAGGAAAAAAAAAATATCATTTCAAAATGGCCATCGATGTACGTACGTTGAGGCACGTAGGTTGGGACTCGACGTGTTCTCATATTTTCTCGAATCTGGTAGAATATTTCATCGAATTATATCGAATTTTTCAGAATTATCTCGAATTGTCTCGAATATTTCATCGAATTTTCTAGAAAATTTTATAAAATGCTATGAGAAGAATTTCAAGGAACAATTACAAGGCTACGAATTTGCGCGCTACGAATTGAACATCGAATATCCAGCATCATGGGATACTGATGAAATGGCTGAAAAATCTTGGTACTATGGCTGGAGCATAAAAAAATTTCTTTGCTCACGCCGAAACAAACAAGTTTTAACCGTAGAAAGGCCTTCTGTAAGGAAAATGTCGACCCATTTTTTGATCATTTAAGTGTACTTTTCGTTTTATATCATTTTGATACATAATCCATATGCAATATGGACGAGTTTGGTTTTTCTACAGTTCCATCGAAAATCGGAAAAGTCATCTCGTTAAAAGGCATGAAAAAAGTCGGTCAAGCTACTGCTCAAGAACGTGGCACTATGGTAACTATGGCGCTTGCCGTAAATGTCGCCGGAAATTCTATGCTGCCTTTTTTATTTTCCCGAGAAAGAATATATAAAGATATTTTATGGATAACGCCTCATCAGGATGCCGCCTGCAATGAATCTGGCTGGATGTAGAAGAAAGAATTTCTCAAATATATGAAGCATTTTATCAAACACCGCCACTCATCGACAGACAAATCGACACTGCTTCTTCTTGATAATCATACTTTTCACATATCTATTGAAGCAATTGACTTGATCCAGCCAAGGCATACTACAAGACCGAATGTAGCGGTTGGCAAAAATATAATGTTGGAAAGGCATTGGATATTCAACACATCCATGAAGTCGTTTGCAAAACTTTGGAGTTGGACTTGACTCATAAAGAACATCAAGTCTGGCTTTTCGAAAACGGGCATCTTTCCATTCAATCAAAACGTTTTCT
This sequence comes from Cosmopolites sordidus, assembly GCA_031761425.1. Lineage (NCBI taxonomy): Eukaryota > Metazoa > Arthropoda > Insecta > Coleoptera > Curculionidae > Cosmopolites > Cosmopolites sordidus. The sequence continues at coordinate 64,903 of JARFXV010001386.1, forward strand.
CTGAATCGGATTTCGTTCAAGTCGAAATAACTAATCAAAGTGCAATTGCAAATACTACAATTGAGAACAACTTGAATGAAGAAGAGCATCGGCGCATTATTTTAATGGATGTTGCTGTAGATAAAAGTGAAGAGCCATCAACATCAAGTGCAACACAACAATCATTGTCACGTTCGTCAAGTCTTTCCTCAGTTTTGTCTAAAGTTGGACCAGTTAGATCAGCAACAGCTTTGAAAAAATTCGACCGCGGGCGTAAGCCAATGAAAAGCACCATTCTCACTTCACCAGAAAAGGTTGCCATGCTCAAAGAAAAGCAAAAGAAGAAGGAAGACAGTGCAAAGAAGCAACGACAATCAACACAAGAAACGCCAGACAAAAAAGCGAAACCAAACCAGTGCGAAAGTTGCCGTCGTCGTCGTTGGATGTTAAATTTTGTATGATTTGCATGAGAAATTTGCCAACGAAATTAACTCGCGACAATTCCGTCCAATGTAACAAGTGCTAGCAACCATTTCATATGAAAGGTGCAAATATGACTCCCAGCTACTATACCTTCCAAAATTGTAACTCTGATGAAGACTAGCATGTATTTGATTTACTTTATTTTGTTTTTCAGGTCCTTTTTGGTCCAGGTTTATTTGACTTTTCGAGCCGTTTTGTGCATTTCTATAACTGTCCCAGCTTACGAACCACAAATTTTTGGCCCAAAATTCACGTGTCCAAAAAATTAACAATAACATTTTTATTTTTCAAGCTATGAAATAATTTTTCGGCAAAAGTGTAGTCAAGAACATTACCTTTCCAACGGTATATAGAACTCCGAGAAAAATGTATGTAGTGGAATGGTATAGCCAAAAACAAAACCTGTTCTAACCTACGTACGTCTCCCCTACAGCTTGTCGAACTCGGCAAAATAGTCCTCGTTTCGGCGATGATCTTTTCAGTTGATGTGAATTTATTTCCAGTCGGTCATTTCTACATATTTGAAAAGAAAAATAACTTGAAGGGAGCCAAGTCGAGAGAATAGGGTGGATGCACTACCAATATCTAGTGTAATTGACCAATGTTGCTGTTGCAATGGCGGATAAATGAGCGAGTGCATTGTCCTGGTGCAACAAAACTTTTGGGGAATAAATGGGGGCCAATTCTTAGCCAATAATGCAGCCGTCTTCTGAAAGAAAACAGAAAAGTCAGAAAACACTGGTCATGGCCTTTCAGGCGGCAGAAGCACCTTCGACATTTTTGGGTCATGTTTCCCGGGTAAAAGTCACTGGGGTATGCAGTGAGGAATACAAATTTCATTAATAGTCATGAATCGTCACTGAAACTCTTCAAATTGCCCTAATACACGTGTAAATAGCGTCTTAACTTTTTGTTTGTAAGTTATGTGAAAAATATATAGAGGAGAGCAAAAAAAGTGCAACAGTCAGTATACATATTTGATACTCACTGATTAGCTTTTCCTTGACCACCAAAACTGATACACCCTTTTCTTGTTTACCTTTAGGTTTCTGTATGTGATGCTTTGGTTAAAATAATGTTTTTATCATGTTGTGAGTTATTTTTCGTATGCAACGAAACTGAGTAGTATTTTCGTAGTTTTGTGAAAAGTGCTAAAATACCACGAGTTCGTTATCATGTCGTTTTCTTTTGGCAACTATTCGAATTTGAAATGACATTCTATTTACCGTAAAAGATCATATAAAATAAGAAAAAAACCAACTTGAAAAAATGCCAGATAGTTTGGTTTACAAAAGTGAATTAATTAGATTTTGATTTATAGTTGGTCATTCATGAAAACTTAAAAACTCACCATTTATAAATAGCACACAATTATCTACAATTGTGTTATGAAGAATCTGTTTATATAAAAAAGAACAAACTCTTACCAGTCACATGCTACTTAGAACTGATCATACTGATACACCAAAAGGAATATGACTTCTTAAATAAAATATATGCTATTTTATGTATTCATCTAAAGTCTTCCTTAAGGTAGTCTCTCCTGTCACTGTAATGCACTTATTCCAACATTTTTTCCTAGTTTTCGAAACACTATTGATAGTGGACTGCTGGTATTTCCTTTAAAGTGGCGAACGAACTCTTTTGAATGGATCCTTTGGACTTGCAACGGCGCCCACGAAATACTTCCTTCAAATGGAAAAAACAGGAAAAAGTGCACCAAGTGCCATATCTCGTGACTATGGTGTTTGTGATATGATTTTTTGGGAAAATGTACGAATAATTATTGCGGCAAAAACCATAAATTGATTTACCACAAATCTGGACTTCTTCGAATGAACACACGCAAATGACGAGATGGTTATTCAGTAAGATCCTTGATTTTAGTAATGTCTTCCTGAACGAGGATCATCTTCACGTGAGTCTTTATCATCACTAAAGTTCCTATACAACTTGTAAACATTTTTTTTGGCATACAAGGTGTGTGAAAAACAAGCGTGAGACATTGATGAAAAGAAGTGATAGTCGGAAGGGGTCAAGTCTGGTGAGTACGGCGGGTGGGGCAAGAAGTATAGGAATGGTGTACAGCCAAGTACAGAAATGGTGTTTCTGACTGCTCTCGCTATGTATGATGGGACGTTGTCTTGTTGCAAAATCACTTTTCCGTGTCTTGTAACCCTTCTTGTCGCTTTTCGACCAATCCATGGTTCAAATTGATCATTTGTTAATGTTAGCCAATGTTATTAACTGTTTCACCTGCTTTCAGAAGCGTATAATACATGACACATTTCTAAGAGATTCGGTCTTGCGGTCGATGTTGACGGTTGTCCTGGGTCAACCCAAGATTTTTTGCGTTTTGGTTTCTTGAAATATATCCGTTTTTCGCCTCCAGTCACGATCCGATGAACAGAATCTTCTTTCATGTCGAGAAAGTAAAACTTCCCGCATCGTCTTTCGCTTTTCCATCTGTCATTTAGCTGATATGGTACCCATTTTCCTGCCTTCTGAATCTTCCTGTCTTCTTTGTCTTTCCAGTTAAAATTATCACTTTTAAATCGTTTGAACCAACACCCATAAGCGTTTTGCGTTGAGATATTTGCTGACGTTTTTCTTTTCACTTAACAAGAAAAGCAGTATGTCCGGCAAATGCTTCTTATTTGGTTAGAAACGCGAGATGTTAATCACATGAAAAAATATAACGCTAACTCGAAATTGTTTAAACATCAATGGTGTTATTGTTATCATCACAAGAATTATTGTCCCAAAAAATTCCGAATTTTAGAAAGAATTTAATGAAAATACTATAAAAATTGGAGATAAAAATGTCTAACCTTTACAAAAGACGCTATAATTTCTAACTTAAGCTAGCGAAATGATTTGAAACTTCTGTCGTATGTCAACGACAGTCATATGAACTTAAAAAAACAAATGGTAGTATCGACACGTAAAGTACACGAATTTTTAAAACAAAAGCCACCATACTTTTTGATCATAGTAGTATAACGTATAAAATGGCAAAATATATTTGTTTTGTTCTTTAAAACTGAAACATTAAAGGCTAAATACTGTTTAAATACTGTATTCTTTGTTTTGTAGCAGAGTAGCAAGGTACAGTTGTTCAAAAACATCAATGATATTAAATTATTCAGCGCAAATCCGAAATAACCGTCCATTATAAATGTAAACGTAACCCTGCTGTACCGGAAAACAACAAAAAAATTCCACCGCACATGAAAAATTAACGAACAAATCGGCATTAAACATAAAACAATAGAACTACAAAAGGATATTACATTAACCCCAAAATCAAATAAATCGATCTCGAATGGCAGTAAAAAGGAGCGTCGAAAATTGATTTCTGGATTTACAGATGTCGGATTATCAAAATACCGTGCCGCTTCACTCATCGCAAATTGTTTTATCCGAGTTGTAAAAGTTTATACGTCATTCTAGATGGTTTCATTTGCTCCCTAAGAAAAATCCGAACAAAAAATATATTTTTCATTTAAAAAAAGCCACGTAAAATATATTGGTTAGGTGCACTTAAGAATGATAATATGAAGTTCAATTTGATCTCTTAAGGGTCGATTCTATAATGCAAGTATATACCAGGTATAAGCTATGCTCGGAACAAACCGTCGTTACGTCCATTCTGTAGAACGGGCGCTTCAAATTTTATTCCGAATATAACTCATACCTGGTATATTCTTGCATTGTAGGACTGGCCCTAAAACGATTTGTTATAGTGTATTAGGAATATTATATGTTCAAATTTAATTAAATAATTTTAGTCAGATCCAGTCATCTGCTCATGATGTAGGATTAGTTTTGAGTTCCTGATGATGTAAGTTCGTAGTATGAAGAATGGTGGGCGGTGCTATAGTGTAGATGTTTTTTTGAGTCAAGTGGCAAATTCGCAACTCTCAAATTTCAGATTATTACGATCATTAGTTTCGTTTTGACATGATGCGTAACAGAACTTTTAATGAACTTCCTCATTTTCCATTATAGATAAATGAATTCGTGATTTTAAACGAACTTATTATAAAGAATTTGACTGTTCTGATATTAATTAATGCAGACAGGTCTATAGTAATGGAAAGTATAAGAAAGAAAGAGTTAGGAAACTGGAAAGAGCTTGCAACTTGCTTATATGTATATATATATATATATATATATATATATATATATATATATATATATATATATATATATATATATATATATATATGTTTCGTCTCTCGATGTACAGACTCTTCAGGGTGCCGACATATACCATACCATCAAAAATAGGGAGATCCTATCCACAGCCAACAACCCATGCTTTTGCCGACTTCCAGTCGGACGCAGTCCAAGAAAAGAAAAAAAAACAAATATGTATATATATATGTATATATATATATATATATATATATATATATATATATATATATATATATATATATATATATATATATATTTGTGGATCAGACCTTGACGTGGTAAAGGGGTTTGAGTAGGGCAATGAAGCTTTGAGTTGTTGAAACAGTATGTTGAAATATGACAGTACAACCTCAAACACGGCCCTCATTCCCCGGAGGCCAAGGGGCAACTACCTACGGCAGCGGGAAGACCTGCCCCAAGGCAGAGGGTGCTAAGAATCACCGGGTTAGATCAGGCTGCCATTGGACTTTTGACATTGCAACGTTAAATATACGGACTATGAAAACAGAGGCCCGATTGCAAGAACTGTTAATCGAACTTGACAACATACATTGGGATATTATTGGGCTCTGTGAAACATGAAGGAAGGGTGAAGAGTTAATCAAACTGGAACCAACTGGACGCGTACTCTACACTCGAGGTACGGAAAATGGCCGATGTGGCGGAATAGGATTCCTCATCAATCGAAAGCTGAAGGACAGTGTGGTAAAATTTGAAAGTACATCCGACCGATTAGCCCAATGCGTCATTCAGCTGAATAAAAAGTTTAGGCTTCAAATCGTCCAAGCTTATGCACCAACTATAAGCCATAAAGATGAGGAAATTGAGGAATTTTATGATGATGTGGCCCAGCTTTTATTCAAGGAGAAATGTAGGTACAAAATCCTAATGGGTGATTTTAATGCCAGAATTGGAACAACAAGAACAGCCGAAAATGCAACTGGCCCATATGGAACTGGTGAGCGAGACAATAGAGGTGACAGATTAGTTGATTTTGCTGAAGGACAAGAACTATATATTATGAATTCATTTTATAAGAAAAATATCAGCAGAAAATGGACATGGAAAAGTCCATCTGGGCTCACAAGCGAAATTGACTACATCATGACCAACGATAAAACAATATTTACCAATTGTACTGTCCTTAACAATTTTAATGTTGGAAGTGACCACCGAATTGTACGAGCAAGGGTTCGGATTGACTGTCGAAAAGAGCGCGAAAGAATGGTAAGATCAAAGAAGGGCAAGGTGGATTCTGGAAAACTGCTGGAGAGAGGAAGCGATTTTGAGATTGCTTTGTCAAACCGGTTTGCTGCGTTACAAGATCCAGAGGAGGTGGAAATATCAGTTCAATATGAAGAAATCGCTAACAATGTACTTCAAACGGCTGCTTCAATAGCACCAGAGGAAAAATGTCTCAAACAAACAAAAATCTCCAGTGAGACCATTGATTTAATGAAGAAACGGCGAGCAATGAGAAATGCAGGTAGTCCTTTTGGCAGGGTCGAGTACACTGAGCTCTGCAAAACTATAAGAAAACGTATCAGAGAGGACACGCGCCGATTCAATATGCAGCTAGTGCAAAAAACCCTGGAAGAAAACAAAGGAATTAACAAAGCTAAACAGAAGCTGAGAAACAAAAGAACGCAAATATATGCTTTAAAGCGGGAGGATGGCACAGTGTGCAGGACGCGTACCCAAATGTTAGAGATTGTCAGAAGGTTTTATTCCCAGTTATATGAAGATCAGAGCCAGTCAGGGACAGCAATACCCACGGAAGAACAATATATAATACCAGATATCCTAGTGGAGGAAGTAACAAGTGCTATAGAATTGATGAAGAACGGCAAGGCTCCAGGAAAGGATAGTGTAACTGTCGAAATGCTAAAAGCTGGTGGTCGGACGTTACATAAAACACTGGCAAAATTATACTCAAAATGCCTCAAAGAACAAAAAGTACCTGACTTATGGAAAAATGCAGAAGTGATCCCTTTACATAAAAAAGGAGCACAGGAAGATTTAAAGAACTACCGTCCAATAAGCCTCCTATCAGTGATGTACAAAGTTTTCACTAAGATAATTTCTAAAAGAATATTAAAAAAACTGAATGACGCACAACCAAGAGAACAAGCAGGATTCAGAAGTGGATTCAGTACAATGGATCACATTCAGGTTGTACAGCAGGTCATAGAAAGGCACAACGAATACACCATGCCACTGTGCTTGGCTTTTATCGACTACGAAAAAGCATTTGATTCCATCTCAAAGCATGCGATAATGAGAGAGCCTATGTAAACCTATTAGAATCGATATATGATGGAGCTACAGCCACAATTCACCTTGATGATCTTGAAGTGGGAATTAATATAGAACGAGGTGTACGGCAGGGTGACGCAATATCGCCTATTCTTTTCTCGGCTGGCCTTGAAGAAGTATTCCGTAAACTGGATTGGGAACAGGATGGGGTAAAGATCAATGGTGCAAACTTAAACCATCTTAGATTTGCAGATGATATTATTCTCATTTCACAAGACCCAGAGGAGCTGCAAAGACGCATACAAGAACTGCAAAGGGCTGGCGAACCATTTGGCTTGAAAATAAACCTGAAAAAGAGCCAGGTTATGTTCAATAATTTCGCTCAGGACAGAAGAATTTCAGTTTTAGGAAGGGATTTAGAGATTGTGGACAGCTTTGTATATCTTGGGCAGAGGATTTCCATGGAGGGGAATACCGCCCGGGAGGTGGAACGGCGTGTTAAATGTGGCTGGCAGGCATTTGGTAGGCTCAACATAGTGTTTAAGAGCAGACTCCCACTTTGCCTGAAAAGAAAAGTATTCGATCAGTGCGTTCTACCCGTTATGATATACGGAAGTGAAACCTGGACACTCACATCGCAATTAATTCAAAAACTTCGGGTGGCACAGAGGGGAATGGAAAGATGTATGCTTGGCATTACAAGACGAGACAGAAAGTCCTGCGCATGGATCAGGGAACAAACAAAAGTCTGTGACATCATTGGAAGAGTAAAACAGTTGAAATGGAGATGGGCAGGCCATATAGCGAGGCGATGGGACGACAGATGGACCAAGGCAATCCTGGAGTGGATACCGCTTGATCGCAAACGTCCGCGAAGAAGACCGAAAGCACGATGGACTGATGACATCGTTAAGTATATTGGACCCAAGTGGCAGAGGAAAGCCCAGGACCGTGAAGGTTGGAAGCATGCTGAAGAGGCCTTCATCCTGCAGTGGATCGATACGGGCTGATGATGATGATGATGATGATATATATATATATATATATATATATATATATATATATATATATATATATATATATATATATATATATATATATATATATATATATATGTATTCTGGCCGAGAACTATCAATGTACTATCAAAAAGTAAGATGGCTTTTGCTTTCAAAATTAGTATGCTTTACGTATCATCGATATTACCATTTGTTTTTAAGGTTCGTATGACTGTCGTTGGCATTTGACAGAAGATTAATATCATTTCGCTTGTTAAGTTAGAAATTATAGCGTGTTTTTTGAAGGGTAGACATCTTTATCTCCAATTTTAAAAACTGGAAAAATTTTTCGAGCGTAGAATTTTCATTAATTTTTTTCTAAAATTCGGAAATTCTTGAGATGATAATTCTTGTTATCATCTAATCTCGAAAATGTTTAGATAGTACTACGGACATGAAACTGTCCATTAATAGTGCACATTAATAATTATTTTTGTTTTAAGAGATGGCGCTGGAAACAAGGGTCGGTTTCAGTCTAATCTCTTGTGTCATTTTGTTGCTACGACAGTACCTTTCAAAACACCATTGATGTTTAAAATATTTCGAATTAGCTTCATATTTTTTTCGTGTGATTAACATGTCGCGTTTCAAACCAAATAAAGAGCATTTGCGACACATACTGCTTTTTTTGTTGATGACTAAGCATGACCAAGACCCTTATGGGCGTTGGTTCAGATGATTTAAAACTGATGATTTTGACTGGAAAGGCAAATATGCATGATTTGACTAGCACATAGTAAAAATATCATGTCGAATTGTGATAGGCTTTTATTAAATCTTATATGCGAATTAAACTGAGAAGTTCTCGTCTATGTGGCTTACGTACAACATCTCGCTTCGTTCGACTATCTCCAATTTCGTTCATTTCAATATTTCACCAATAAATATTCCTTTCAAAAACAAAATTTTGGTTCGAACTTGTATAGTTTTTTTATCTATAAAAAATTAGAAATTAAATAGTAGTAAAAGTATCTTGTATATTCTTGACTATTAGGTCATCGATTAATTCTCGGCCCCTATGTTTCATCGACCGCGGAACATATTCAAATCAGAACTCCTTTTCGCGCCGTATGTTAATTTTAAAGCATTCTAAAAGGAGGTAGAAGATACAAGCGATGGCGTTAAGATAAAAATGCTGCAGAAACGCTGCATATGGTTTGTGAGACTTTAGAACTAATGTTATTTCGTATAGTACTTGTAAAATGTAGTTTTTGGCGATTTACAAGAATATTTTGTTGTAAATATTTTTCTATTTCAAGCGCTGCGCTCACAATGTCTTCTTCTGTAGTGCTCCTACTTTCTAAAAATCGTTTTATGTCTTTTTATCCCTGTTATGGCAACAAGAAAAGTTGGAAACGTCTCTTCCAAAGGTACTTCTTCATCTTCTTCATCACTCTCAAACTGTTCAGCTCCACCAATCTGCGCCGTAATTTCCTGGTCGGTAGGCATACTTGTTGTCGCAAGGTTGTTATCCATATCAACTAAATCATCTATTATAGTGGAATTTAATTTTTCCAAGTTAAACATTCTTATTAGTAAGCCAGGCACTTAAAACCTGCCGGTTGTCCTCGTCCTCCTCAGTTTGTTTAATAAGCCATTGGGTGAGAGGCAAGTCATCATCCTCGTTGCCAACCATCTCAATAGCAAGAGCGTTTAGAAACCATCTCAATAGCATCAAGAATATTTATTGCTATTGGTATGCTATTTTCAGTGTAGTTAAGATTACTGATCATAAGCTGTCATTGATAATAAACTTTCAAACTGTGAATAACACCTTGATCATTTGGTTGCAGAACGGACGTAAAATTTGGTGGGAAAAAATCCAATTTAATGTTTTTTAGATCTGTAAAATGCGAATGAGCAGGGCAGTTATCAACAAGCAGTAATATGTGCTTTTTTTGTCCGATGATCTTAATTCATTCTCGAAAATATCAGCGGTCATCAACGCTCGCTTGTTTACTGTATAATTAAATGATATTTTTTTTACGTTTTTAAAACGCCTAGGATTGCTAAATTTGCCAGTAACTAAATTTTGCGTTTTTCAGTTCATCGGCGTTAAATACATTACTAGCATCATAATTTCTAAGATGTGGAACTAAACTTGGTTTAACCCAGGCCATCGCATTTTCCAGGAGTAGATTTGCAGCTTCTCCATGAATTTTACTAGAACTTATATTGTATCGCTTTTTGAATCTATGTGATCAACCAATCTATGTATGTATATTTGTGTTTCACTATCGTGGACACTGTTGTCTTTTTCAAAGCCTTAAATTTGCAGATGTCGGTTTGGTTAGCACCTCTTTCTATTTCCTCAATTATTGAAATTTTTTCTTCCATTGTCAAAGCCTTCCGAACTATTTTAGTGGAACTAACTTCGGTTGATTCATCCACGCTTAAAACACAATTCATTTATAAATCCGCTTACACACGTTCTGCTTACACCGACAAACAGCGCAACTTTACTATAAAACACCAACAACAAAACTAAAGTTGCTAAATAAAATTATCAGGAATATGCCATTTAAAGAAATACATAACTCTAAGTAAATAATGCTGTCCCTAATCGCAAAACACTGCGGTAGCGTTTGTCGGTTGTCCAAAGGCCTGCCTTTTGCTTTTATTTTTTGCCATTCCACGGAACAATACATGTTACTCAAATATAAATAAAATTAATCAAAATATAAGTACCTTATATTTTAATATGCGGACCATGAAATTTGGTACTTTCTATCAGAGGTACTTAATAACGGAGTACGTTATAAAAATAAATATATACATATATATTCGCAGATGATATCGTTCTCGGACCCGGAGGAACTGTCAAGACACGTACAAGAGTTGCAAAGGGCTGGGGAACCATTTGGCTTGAAAATAAACCAGAAGAAGAGTCAGGTCATGTTCAATAAATTTGCCAAGGACAAAAAGATTTCTATTTTGGGAACGGATTTGTAGTTGTTGATCTTGGGCAGAGGGTTTTAATGAAAGGGGATACCGTCTGGGATGTGGAACGACGCGTTAAATGTGGTTGGTAGGCATTTGGCGGGCTCAATATAGAGAACAAACGAAAGCGAGTAACATCATTGGAAGGATAAAGCAATTGAAATGGAAGTGGGCGGGCCATGTAGCGAGGCGATACGACGAAAGGCGGATCCTGGACTTGACTGACCACTTGATCGCAGATGTCCACGGAGAAGACCAAAAACACGATCGACTGATGATATTATTAAGTATATTGGACCCGAATGGCAGAGGAAAGCTCAGGACCGCGAGAGTTGGAAGCATGCTGAAGATATATATATATATATATATATATATATATATATATATATATATATATATATATATATATATATATATATATATATATATATACTTGCATATAATTTAAACCTTATAGAAATGTATAATTTTCGAACAAATATTATCTCTGACGTAGAAGTTACTTTTACAAAAATACAGACCATTAACAAGCAACCAAAGTAATTTTAATGAAATTAACATAAACGCGGCATTAATTTTATTACTTTTACCGTAATAATTCATCAGTTCTTTAGAAGGAACATAAAATAAAATGGGTATAATCAGTACCTTAGCAGAGGCGCTAACAGCATGTCATAGCGCCATTACAACATTTAATCAGGCGATATAATTTTGTCGATGATTTCAATAATCAAAATATAAAAATTTTATATTCATTTTCTCAGTTTTTCTTTATTTCCGTCAACGCATTATCATTTGCAGCGTAATAAAAAAAATAAAAAATCCAATAAACATGGAACAGGATTTTGAAAACGACGAAAATGGTGGAAAATGTTCTCAAATGTATTTTAACGTTTAGTGAATATTAAGACCACAGAAAACTAATGAAAGGCCATTATTGTCTGAATTCAGTTGTATTTTAATGTGTTCGCACTTCGCATTATAGTACAGAATTAAACGTTGCAGAATTTTAAAAATAATTCAATTTGGTAAGTAAAGGGGGGTCAAGTATCACGCTACCATATTTGTGACAGTTTTGATTTTGCTGTTATGTAGTAATTCTATTATGAATAAGTATACCAGGAATAGTAATTTTATTATGAATAAGTATACCAGGTCTGTAAATATGAAACTGGAATTTGCCCACAGATGACTCAAACTGTCAATGTAGTTACAGTTAAAACTCGTCATTAGCGCAATTTCCTTGTTGATATCTGACAAAGATTTTCAACTCATAACAATACAAGTTTCATACAGCAACACAGTTTGTAATAGCGTTGAACATGTCGAATTTTGTGGCTGGAAACTACGATTTGCGGATAGCATTGATTGTTATCATTTGAAGAAAACTGCTGCAGAATCGCATTGAATTGAATGCATGTCGAAGCTTACGTTGGGTATGTTCTTGGTAAATCACAGCGCTTTGAGTGGTTTCAAAAATTTCAAAAGTGGCGATTTTGACGTGAAGAACGTGGAAGGCCATCAAAAAAGTTTGAAGACAGCGAATTGTTGCATGAGGATGACGCTCAAACGCAACAAACAAGTCGCGAATCAATTAAATGTGACACGAGAAGTCGGCTCTATACGTTTAAAAGCCATGGGAAAGATCCAGAAGATGGGAATATCGGTTCCACCTCAACTAAATGAAAGACAGCATCCTAAGAGAATCCTAAGAGTAAAAGATCATGGCTAACTCCAGGGGAACCATCGATACCGACTGCAAGGCCAAATCGCTATGGACGGAAGACAGTGCTTTGTGTTTGGTTCGACATGAAGGGTATGATCTATTATGAGCTGCTAAAACCTAGCGAAACCGTAATACTGCACGCTACCGACAACAAATGATCGATATGAATCAAGCCTTGTGTGAACAATGACCAGAATATCAAAAAATCAGCGTGTGTGTACTTAGGGACGCACGTAATAAGTTATACATTTTTGGCGTAATTAATAAAAAAACAAGCCTTGACAAATGGCGAAGGTGTCATAATTTTAAAAAGAAAATAATAAATTATGTTACATCGGCGCTCACAACTTCGTCCCCCACTAAAAATACACTGTGATGTTTTCGCAAACGCGCCAAAAGAACTATAACTTCAAAAAGGCAACACAAAGTGATTTTGCTTTATGATAATGCACCATCACACACAGCAAAACTGGTTGAGACGACTGAGGCATTTAATTGGGAAATACTCACCAAACTTAGATTACTAGACTAGATTACTATTTATTTGCATCGATTGGATACGCACTTGCTGAGCAGCGCTTCAGTTCTTATGAAAATGGCTTTATCACTGGTTTGCCTCAAAAGAGCAACATATTTTTTGGCGTAGCGTGGAAAAATGTATAGCTAGCGATGGGTAATACTCCGTATAAAATATCTTTTCTCATTTTCATACAATAAACGAGTATTTTCTATACAAAAATTCACGTTTCATATTTACGTTTCACGTTTCATTTAGTTTATTTTAATGGAAATTGTAATATCCATTAAAAAAATCTCAAAAACAATCTCAACATTCAAATTATTGCAACTGGCGTAAATCCTCGAAGATAATATTGCACGTGTGGAGGAGTGCAGTGTCCCGAAATGTCAATTCGATGACGTGGTGTACAATTGAGAAGTTCTCCACGCAATTTACTTCGAATTTTGGGAAGTGCTTTGTATATGTTTCTTTATAAGATTCAAATTGTTCAAGACCTGTTGTATACAGACAATAATAAGTGGTTAGAATAGAACGAAGCTCCAAACCCCTCAGCAACTCATAAAAACCAAATATGTTGCAAACGTCACAGAAAATATGTTAAAAAGAGGACAAAGTTGCATTGCTGTAATGACTCACATTTGATTTATATAATTTCCAAAAATTAGTTAACACAACATTTAAAAATAAAATAAGCATATTATAGGAAATCAATCTGTCTTTTTTCTTTTAAAAGTTATAAATAATTATAACAGTAGCATGGTATTTATACTACCTGTTAGTTGAGCTTAATCTAAATTCCAGGATTCGGTTTGTTCTATTTCAACTACAAGTATAACATTCCAGAATTTAACTCCAATCAGTGTATGAGTCCTTCGTTTGAGTTTAACCTTACGGTCCTTCAAGTCCTATTAATTGGCAAGTGACAAACGCAGAAGATCTCTCAAAATACTTCTGCTTTAGCCAGCTCGGCTATTGTTTTAAATGAGGGGTGATTCCTTGTAGGATTTCGTAATGTTACCTGGCCAGTTCAGGTGGCCTTCACGCCGCCACAGTGCCTTTGCCTCGAAGCTACACCATTGCCAGCTTAAATAACTCTGTTAATGTTATTAACCGGTTAGATTGTTGTTATGGCTGCATTTTCAGAAGACCATGTTTCAAATTGATTATAATAAAATTTCGATTGTTTTTGAATGGTATGAACTAATTTATTTGTTCAATATAAAAGCTGACATAGAGATGAAACGAGGGTCGTTCGAAAACTTCTCGGCCTGAGATAGTCCAAATACGACTAAATGACTATGATATTTGTCAAGTATGATGGATTCTTCCCCGTGGGCCCCTGAATTTAAAGGTAGTCGCACATCCATTGAATATGAAGGTCGCGTCGTAGCGGTAATGGTCACAAAAATCCTCAATGTCGTATTAAATGATCGCCTAGTGAAGGTACTCAAACCTGCTGGAATTGTAAGTATCTCAATAGACCATGTCCAATATATTTTACACAATGTTTTGTGTATGAAAGAGTTTTCCGCTAGCTGGGTGCTGTATTTGTCCACCACAATTGACCAAAAACGCATTTATTAAGAAGACTCACTCCTTAAGAATGTTTAACAGATTTTCTGCATCAATCGATCAAACGATATTATTTGGACATTTTTAACAGTAGATGAAAAATGGATTCACCACCACCAGATATAAAGCATCAGTCTATATAGTGGCTGGAAACAGGTGAAAGTGTGCGAAAGAACGCAAAGGCATGGTTATGGTTTTCTGATATTCTCGTCGTATGGCGCTCATCGACTACTTGGCACAAGGTAAGGCCTTCATTGGCAGGTATAACGAGAACTACACTACTACAGAAATATAATAATTGAAGCACTTGGGTCAGAAGAAAAGACTGGTTGGAAAATTCGCAAAGATTCAGAAGATATATTGAAAAGTAAACAATTCGCAATAACAATATATATATATATATATATATATATATATATATATATATATATATATATATATATATATATATATATATATACAGGGTGTCGAAACTCAACGTCAAGTGGGTGCCGGGCGAAAGGCCAGATTTTACCAGTTCTGACAAAATAAGAAAAACAAATCCCTGTCATCGTGTCAATCTAGAAATTCGATACACTAGGCTATATTCTTAGGTACTGTGATCACAAATTTCCCAATTTTTCGGTGTTATTTTTTATAGCGCGATCCTAAATAACCATGCAACCGCAGTCATAAATCAAACAATGATCGTTATTAATTTAGTAAAAAAAGTTTCAAAAGTCCTGGTTTAAAAAAATATGTCAGCTAACTTTGACATTTGACCACACCTAACTTGACCACAAAAAATATTACACTCCCCTGGGCAAGTTATTTCAAAATATGGCCCATTTAGTCAAGATTTCAAATGGAACAACAATTGGCACTTTTATTTTCACAAAATATTATTGCTTATATCTTTTTGCAAAAGGAGCATATTTCAAAAAACTCATACCATAATAAAAAATACTTTTTTGTGCTCAAAGACGATTATTTAAACTTGCATAACTTACATAGTTGGCACACGGAAACCCGCATTTAACTCGTGAAGACGGGTCCCGGTATCAATTTAAAGTTAACATGGGGACCGGAATTTAAAACGGAATAATAATTGAACCATTTGAGCTGCCTGAAATTTTACTTGGTGCCAACTATTTGAATTTTCTCAAAACGATTTGCAGACCTTGTTAGAAGATGTACCACTCAATATCAACAGAGAAATGTGGTTTTAACAAGATGGTTGCCTAGCGCATTATACTGGTGAAACATTTTCCCATATTTCACACCATATTTAGATGTTGTATGTATAATCTTTAATATAACGAACAGAAGGAAGAGTTTCCTTCCAGCCATTTGTTATTGCCCAATATACCCGTAAACTTGATCAAACTACATAATAAATTATTGGTTCAAAATCTTCTTTATAATTTCGTGTATTTTCCCTTTACATTTCAGCAGTAAATTTCAAGAGACCAAAACAATGTCAGATACTGACAGGATAATCTTCGCAGTATTAAATCGTGTGCATATTCGGAATTCGGAATCGGTGCATATTTCGAAAATCCAAATTAGTCATTTATAATTGAGAAACTGTAAGAAAACAAATGCTAAGAGATTTTTTATTCATAATATTTCCAGTGTTGCTCTCTTGATGCAATTGTCTGATGTTACATCAATAACAATATATCATTTAATGTTATGAATCTAAATCTAAAATATTATCTTAATAATCTATATCTTAAATATTATGAATCTAATCTAAAATTGTCAAGCTAAAATGATTTTAAAGTCGACAACATTTTCAAATACCAAGTAATTAGTAATAATAAAAACAATGATAATAATAAAGTCATTTTAGTGAAGAGCTTATTCAAGTTGGCATTAAACTTTTCCGACTTTCCACATTTTCCTAGATGTCCCAACAAAGAACTTAATATACCCAAGAAAGCCCTATAAAGTTTTCCATTGACTTCATACAAAAAGGAGTGATCACAAAGAGATAGGGAAATCCCACATAAAATATTGTAATACTAAATTTTAAGGCAGATTTAATTCCATAGAAATTCCATTGTTACAAGATTTTGGTTACATCAAAAAATAATATCTAGAAAAATCAGCAGCTTGATATTAAAATAGTTTAAATTATAACGTTGTTCTGAAACTAATGGGTCATCTAAATATTATCAACATGTTTCGTTTTAATAAAATACAAATTGTTACTTATTTAAAGTATAATTCATTCATTCATTCATTCAATAATAGGTGGAACAAAATGTCCACAACGAGAGCGTCTACACATTTTCAATGACTATTTGACATATTGCTAGAATTGTTGAACGATTTGCAATTTGAATAATGTTATATAAGTCACAAAAAAAATATTTACACACATCATAAACACCCACCATGAAATATAAAATGCAGATAACAGGGGATTCATAACGCTTTAGATTATATTCATTTATACACCGGTATTGATCATTATCACGTTCTGTTGATATCCGATCTGGTATGGTCCGGTCTGTTGAGAAAATTTATTGAAAACTACGAGAAATTTGCTCCTGTTAAGTTCTTCCCCATTTGCATAATAATGTAAATTGCAGAATATTTTCGCTTACCATGTTCCTAATGTACCAGAAATTTGTAGAATATATATATATATATATATATATATATATATATATATATATATATATATATATATATATATATATATATATATATATAATATAATTATTCAGTATAGTTAGGTAAATTATCACAGTAGGTTTAACACCACATCAGAGTAAATTCATCATGTTCGGAAAGGCTTCTGCGGTCGGTAATATTAGAATTACTAGGTTCTCGGGTAGAACCGTGTTTTAGATTTGAAAAATCTCGACGTTTGGAAGAAAAGGAAAACAACTATTCTAGTTGTGAACTCTGGGGAATAGGCAGGTTGAGGCCTCGGAATAAATGGCTCTTGAAATGGCTTCAAAGTGGAAGCCGAAACGCCGAGATTTTACAAATCTAAAACGTGGTTTTACCCGAGAACCTAGCAATTCTAATATATATCTATATACACACACGATCATTCAGGACCCTATCTTCATCATAACACGAATAATAGAAAAATGATTACTACAAAATAAGAATCTGAAAACTGAAAGAAAAGTATTTGACACAGTTCCTAGAATAAAAGTTTGAAATAATCTGAAAGAAACAGGAATATATAGTAAAATAATAAGAGTTGTTTAAGACTGAATAATTCTGAACGGACAGAAGGCTAAGAGAAATGAGAGAACCCCAGAGTTTGAATAAATTCCAACTTTATACAACGTATATATGGGTAATGTCATCAAAAATATGGAGAAAATGTCAGCAAAATGATTAATGGATATACAAATCTAAAGAGAGTAGAGATAGAGTTATTATATACAATATAAAACAAGAAAATCTAAATATATGGAAGAAGACATGAAAATAAACTCAATCAAAAGAAAAATTCTGATAATAGGCAACCAGAATATTAGTTCTGGTTTAGATGCCAAAAAAAAAAGTCAATATAACATTAATTTCCGACCAAACAAAGATAAACCCTTTCAACACAATATATAGATAAGTCTTGTCTTAATATATGGATGCGAGTGTTGGTCTCTGTCCAACAAACAAGGCAGAAATCGGAACTACAACCAATTAGTTATAATACGAAACGCCATATACTGGGTACTCGAATAATGGAAATACACTATAAAATATTTACCCTAATCCAAATTACCTTTATTTCTTAATCCAAATTAAAAAAAATCTTATTATTCATTAGAGTCCAGAACTTTTTAAATTACATTAACAACAAAATCAATGAAATACTTGGATTTGTAAATCTGCTAGCAAAACTATATATAGTCAACAATATTGAATACTAGATTATAAAGGAACTACGACAGCTTACTCAAGTTGATATCAAACTTTTCCGACTTTCCAAATTTTCCCAGGGCTCTCAACGGAGGACTTATTATACTGAAGGAAACTGTAACTCATTTTATATGAAACAGAATTATTATTAACTTGAAACAGAAATAAGTGATCGAGAAATCTTACAAACAGGGGTCGTTCGAAAAGTTCTCGGCATGACAGAGATGGCGCAAGTTTAATCAAGCATAATTTCTTAAATGGACAACTGAGATTTTCTATCGGATAATAAATGCGCTACCTGATATTTGTCTGATGAGGAGGTTTAGAAGTGGGTACGCGGCAACAGTCAATGATGAATATGAAATATGAAATAACAGTTATAAAATAAGAGATCGTTAAATAACGACCCATCTCTAACTCCCACGCCCTTTCGTTGGTAAAAAAAGTTTGGAAGCTGAACGTAAACGTGATCGGACATCCTTCAAAGATGATGAACGCCCAAAAACCTTCATAATTCCATAACCATAAACCATAAACTTTCATACTACATCTTACACAAAGTTTTGGATATTAAAAAGCTTTCCGTTAGATAGGTGCCGCGTTTATTAACAGTCGATCAAATATGCAATCAAAGAAACTACTTCTCAAGAGTATTTAGACTTAAACGCCCTTCTCCCGAGTTTCTTCGACGTTTCATATTACGAGATGAAATATGAATTTTCTAGAGAGCATAGGCTAAGTAGCAGTTCAGAAAGTAAGAGGGATCAGGTGAAACTTCGCTAAAGGAAACTATAGTTGTTTCTAAAATCGAATAAAACAATTTTATACTTTGTTATTTTTTAACACTTTTATTTTTAAATTTGAGTGATTATAGTTTCGTAAAATGATTTTACTTTCTCAAACACTATTTTTACATTACTTTAAAAGTGATAGATAACAAAGCATAAAATTGTTTTATTCGATTTAAAGACTATCACAAAGTAACGGACAAATCAATCAATAAATATAGTGGTTTTATTTGGCGAAAAAGTTATGATTACGGTTTTCTGGTATTCTCTTGATGTGGTGGCTCATACACTGCCCGATAAAAGGCAGAACCATCACTCGAAACTATTGCGCTTTATTACTGGATTGAATTGAAGGCTATTATTCACGCTAACCGTCCACACATGACCAAAAAGAAAGTACGATAATGTATCCGCGCACACATCTCAGGTTGTATTCCACACACCGTATTTGCCGGATTTGGCTTTTAGCGATTGCTTCCCCTTCCCAAACCTGAAAAAATGACTCGCTGAACAAAGATTATCATCAAATAATGAGATCAAAGCTGGGACAACTGTTTATTTTATTGGAAACATCGCATTATACTGAGGGGTATTAAAAAGTTGGAACGTTGTTATTGTAAATATAATAAATTGCAAATTACTACCTTGAAAAAAAATCTCAAACATTTTGTATTTATTTTTCCGTAAAAAGTAGCCTCATTGTATTTCATTTTCGAATATTTTCATTAATTGTTAGTTCCCACAAGTTAGTCCTGCACAAACAAAATATAAAATACAGTAAGCGAAAACAAAACATCATTCTCCAAGTTAACAAAAACAGAATAGAAGCATTCTGGCCCTTGCCAGTAAATTTTCAAAAGACCAATCAAACAAGAAACTGAACATAAAAGGCGAGAACGGTAAATGCCTATGTATAAACAAATATAATGTAGAGCGTTATGACTCGCGCTGATAATTTTATGTGCGTTTCGTATTCCATTATGAAGGTACGTGGACGAATAACCAAAGTTTCAGACTTCTGGGCCTTCACTGTTTTGTTATGTATTATCCGCTTACCAGGCAAAAGGGTGCACTGATGCTTTTATACACATTTATAATATAAAAATGAGGATGTCTTATTTAAACATCAAATTTACTTGTTCATTCCGCAATCGCTAGAGCAACCATATCGATAGTTATTTATATATTATTTTCTGATTATACTGAAAATCTAGAAAATGGCAATTGTTCAAATAAAGGGTAGTCTAAAAAATGTGACATTGAATATTATTTTAAGAAGTGGTTTCCTTATAACAAATATACTTGTATATGGTCTATATATAAAATATATATACTTGTATATATATATATATATATATATATATATATATATATATATATATATATATATATATATATATGCAGTGTCACAATTCTTTGGACTGCGTCCAATGAGACAACAATGCTGAGTGTCATCAGACACCCAACTGCTGGGTTCCACAATCTCATGTGGAACACACAACAACCTGCGTCTCCGCCTAAATGAACATTTTGTTGATTGCTTGACTACTCATTTAGGCTCATTATTGGTCGTTGTTGTGACGATTGGTGCAAAGAAATGCTCAAAAAATACAATCGTGGTGCATCAAAAGCCGTGTATAACATCTACACAAGTGACGAATCTTGGATCTATGCGTATGAAACCAAAAGTAAACAGCAGTCGACTGTATGGGCCTTTCAAAAAGAGCCAAACGCAACAAAAGTACTTCGAAGCAAATGGTCGCCTGTTTTTTTTTTAATAAATGGGTATGTGTCACAATGTTCTGCGATGATACACAACCATTTATTTGCCAGAAGTAATTGAAGAAATAAGAAAAAAACAACTAGCGACTCAGGATCATTCCTCACCATAACAACGTAAGCTGTCACACTCGGACCGAACAACTCAACTGGTCAAAACATCGAATTGATGGGTTATACCCCGTACAGTCCTGATTTGGCACCCAGTGAATTCTGTTTGTTCTAGACCGTGAAGAATAAACATGGCCAACGATTATCGATGCTAGAAGAAGCACTTGATGCGTTCAAAATCCATATCTTAGAGATACCTCAATTGAAGTCGAAAAAGTGCTATGAAAATTGGTTCAAACGTATGCAAAAGTTTATCGATCATCACGGAGAATATATTGAAAAACAATAAAACCTCTTTCAATGATAAATATTTGTTTCTATTTGTTATTCCGCATACAGAAATAGCAACCCTCGTGTATGTATATATATATATATATATATATATATATATATATATATATATATATATATATATATATATATACTTTTTTATATTTCTTCAATTACTTCTGGCAAATAAATGGTTGTGTATCATCGCAGAACATTGTGACACATACCCATTTATTCAAAAAAAAACAGAGGCCCGATTGCAAGAACTGTTAATCGAACTTGACAACATACATTGGGATATTATTGGGCTCTGTGAAACACGAAGGAAAGGAGGAAGGGTGAAGAGTTAATCAAACTGGAACCAACTGGACACGTACTCTACACTCGAGGTACGGAAAATGGCCGATGTGGCGGAATAGGATTCCTCATCAATCGAAAGCTAAAGGACAGTGTGGTAAAATTTGAAAGTACATCCGACCGATTAGCCCAATGCGTCATTCAGCTGAATAAAAAGTTTAGGCTTCAAATCGTCCAAGCTTATGCACCAACTATAAGCCATAAAGATGAGGAAATTGAGGAATTTTATGATGATGTGGCCCAGCTTTTATACAAGGAGAAATGTAGGTACAAAATCCTGATGGGTGATTTTAATGCCAGAATTGGAACAACAAGAACAGACGAAAATGCAACTGGCCCATATGGAACTGGTGAGCGAGACAATAGAGGTGACAGATTAGTTGATTTTGCTGAAGGACAAGAACTATATATTATGAATTCATTCTATAAGAAAAATATCAGCAGAAAATGGACATGGAAAAGTCCATCTGGGCTCACAAGCGAAATTGACTACATCATGACCAACGATAAAACAATATTTACCAATTGTACTGTCCTTAACAATTTTAATGTTGGAAGTGACCACCGAATTGTACGAGCAAGGGTTCGGATTGACTGTCGAAAAGAGCGCGAAAAAATGGTAAGATCAAAGAAGGGGTGGATTCTGGAAAACTGCTGGAGAGAGGAAGCGATTTTGAGATTGCTTTGTCAAACCGGTTTGCTGCGTTACAAGATCCAGAGGAGGTGGAAATATCAGTTCAATATGAAGAAATCGCCAACAATGTACTTCAAACGGCTGCTTCAATAGCACCAGAGGAAAAATGTCTCAAACAAACAAAAATCTCCAGTGAGACCATTGATTGAAGAAACGGCGAGCAATGAGAAATGCAGGTAGTCCTTTTGGCAGGGTCGAGTACACTGAGCTCTGCAAAACTATAAGAAAACGTATCAGAGAGGACACGCGCCGATTCAATATGCAGCTAGTGCAAAAAACCCTGGAAGAAAACAAAGGAATTAACAAAGCTAAACAGAAGCTGAAAAACAAAAGAACGCAAATATATGCTTTAAAGCGTGAGGATGGCACAGTGTGCAGGACGCGTACCCAAATGTTAGAGATTGTCGGAAGGTTTTATTCCCAGTTGTATGAAGATCAGAGCCAGTCAGGGACAGCAATACCCACGGAAGAACAATATATAATACCAGATATCCTAGTGGAGGAAGTAACAAATGCTATAGAATTGATGAAGAACGGCAAGGCTCCAGGAAAGGATAGTGTAACTGTCGAAATGCTAAAAGCTGGTGGTCGGACGTTACATAAAACACTGGCAAAATTATACTCAAAATGCCTCAAAGAACAAAAAGTACCTGACTTATGGAAAAATGCAGAAGTGATCCTTTTACATAAAAAAGGAGCACAGGAAGATTTAAAGAACTACCGTCCAATAAGCCTCCTATCAGTGATGTAAAAAGTTTTCACTAAGATAATTTCTAAAAGAATATTAAAAAAACTGAATGACGCACAACCAAGAGAACAAGCAGGATTCAGAAGTGGATTCAGTACAATGGATCACATCCAGGTTGTACAGCAGGTCATAGAAAGGCACAACGAATACACCATGCCACTGTGCTTGGCTTTTATCGACTACGAAAAAGCATTTGATTCCATCTCAAAGCATGCGATAATGGATGCACTGCTTAGCCAGGGTGTAGAGAGAGCCTATGTAAACCTATTAGAATCGATATATGATGGAGCTACAGCCACAATTCACCTTGATGATCTTGAAGTGGGAATTAATATAGAACGAGGTGTACGGCAGGGTGACGCAATATCGCCTATTCTTTTCTCGGCTGGCCTTGAAGAAGTATTCCGTAAACTGGATTGGGAACAGGATGGGGTAAAGATCAATGGTGCAAACTTAAACCATCTTAGATTTGCAGATGATATTATTCTCATTTCACAAGACCCAGAGGAGCTGCAAAGACGCATACAAGAACTGCAAAGGGCTGGCGAACCATTTGGCTTGAAAATAAACCTGAAAAAGAGTCAGGTTATGTTCAATAACTTCGCTCAGGACAGAAGAATTTCAGTTTTAGGAAGGGATTTAGAGATTGTGGACAGCTTTGTATATCTTGGGCAGAGGATTTCCATGGAGGGGAATACCGCCCGGGAGGTGGAACGGCGTGTTAAATGTGGCTGGCAGGCATTTGGTAGGCTCAACATAGTGTTTAAGAGCAGACTCCCACTTTGCCTGAAAAGAAAAGTATTCGATCAGTGCGTTCTACCCGTTATGACATACGGAAGTGAAACCTGGACACTCACATCGCAATCAGTTCAAAAACTTCGGGTAGCACAGAGGGGAATGGAAAGATGTATGCTTGGCATTACAAGACGAGACAGAAAGTCCTGCGCATGGATCAGGGAACAAACAAAAGTCTGTGACATCATTGGAAGAGTAAAACAGTTGAAATGGAGATGGGCAGGCCATATAGCGAGGCGATGGGCCGACAGATGGACCAAGGCAATCCTGGAGTGAATACCGCTTGATCGCAAGCGTCCGCGAGGAAGACCGAGGGCACGATGGACTGATGACATTGTGGGTATGTTGGACCCGAGTGGCAGAGGAAGGCCCAGGACCGTGAAGGTTGGAAGCATGCTGAAGAGGCCTTCATCCTGCAGTGGATCGATACGGGCTGATGATGATGATGATGATGATACATATATATATATATATAATATATATATATATATATATATATATATATATATATATATATATATATATGTGTATATATATACATATATATATATATATATATATATATATATATATATATATACATATATATATATATATATATATATATATATATATATATATATATATATATATATATATATATGTGTATATATATACATATATATATATATATATATATATATATATATATATATATATATATATATATATATATACATATATATATATATATATATATATATATATATATATATATATATATATATATATATACATATATATATACATATATATATATATATATATATATATATATATATATATATATATATATATATATATATATATATATATATCGAAGGAAAAAGTAGCAATACATTGTCTATATTTAATTTCAAACAAAAAATGTTCTAACAAAAATCTTGAGAAATTTCATTGTTAGAAATTTTTGATTATATTAAAAACAAACTCTAAAAAATCACCTCCCACTTCATATTCAAATACTCTAATTAATTCTGAAAGTTTCTCCAGTGTTAATGAATTTCGAAAGATGTTAAGCAAAGACAATACATTATTCCAACAAAAACAGGATGGGAGGAGGATTTTCTCCATTGTTCTAGTATATTTAAAGCAGACCAATCAAAGAAGAAAGCGGGAATAAAGCGCGAGAACATCATTGGCCCACCTATAAATATTATAGTATGTACAGCGTTATGACTTCCGAAGAAAATTTTGTTTGTATTTTATTGCCCATTTGGAAAGTACGTTTATGAATAAAGAAACCTGAATTATGATCGGGAGTGAGAGAATCTATTATGTGGCCTCCGAATTCTTGTTTTCGTTAATTAGGAGACTTTCACACTGCCAAGCCAAGGCAAGCCGAGCCAAGCGAGTCCGATTTTGCTTTAGAAACAAACGCAAGAATCAGTATGTTGCTACTCACACTGAAATCCTCGGCTCGGTCCAGCCTGGACTCGCATGACGTTCAGTGTGAATAGCAACATACTGATTCATGCGCTTGTTTTTCAAAGCAAAATCGGACTCGCTTGGCTCGGCCGACAGTCTGTACTGCTTTGTAGAGTACAGCTGCAATTTAAATAGATTTTTTCTTGGTATCCTCAGGGAAGTTATGAAGAAATGCTTCTTGCGCGAATAACTTTTGTTGGATTTGGCTTATTTTGAAAGGCCCATACAGCCGACTGCTGTTTACTTTCGGGCTCATACGCATCATACAGTTTTTGACGCACCACGATTGTTTTTCTTGTTTTTTTTACACCAACCGAAAGCAGCCTTTTTTTGAGAGATTGCCAAATTATCCGGTTCATGTAAAATCTTGTGTATGTTTGTCATACTAATGCCCAGGGATGCCTCAATCTCACGGTATGTCACATGATGATATTATCAGTTCGCCCACCGATAATAGGTCAATTTTGGACGATCTTCTTTAAATTCGTCCGTGAGCGAATAACGGCCATGACTGAATTCACTGAACCAGTGATATACAGTGGATTTAGATGGTGCTTCGTCGTGAAAAGTCGAAGTGAGTTGCACTGTTGTTAAGATAATCCACGTCGAAAGTCGTAATAAATCACCGTACAAAAATTCTCACGAGTTAATTCCATTTTTTGACTGAGATGAAATTTTCAAGTCACTAACAGCACGAATAGCGTCAACGTTCTGAGAACTAATCAACTGTGAACAAAGTCAAACTTTACGATGCATAAGTCAGATGGCGCCTAGCACCACCATTCTTGCCAATTTCTATGATATGTTAAGTATTATCAAGCAGTGAAGCTCGAAATAGAGGATGGTAAAACTGCGTTAAAAAGGCGAAAATATTTCTATCCGCAGAAAATGTCGGGGCTACAATTTTTTGGAATTCTTGTGTGAAGCTTATAGAATACCTGGAAAAAGGTAGGACTAAAGATAGAATGCTCTTTCACCATAATAATGCATTTACACATATGTTTTAGGTTGTTGTCGCAAATTGCAATGAAATACGATACGAAATGCATCTACATACACTGTATTAGCCAGAGTTGTCTTCCACTAATCGTATGAAGAATTGATTCATTGGACAAAGAATCACTTCAAATGATGAGGTTAAATTTGAGATTATCGTTTATCTCGCAGAGTTGTACAAATCGCATATTTCTGAGGGTACTAAAAAGTTGGACTATCTTGGATCCAAGTATGTTGAATTGCAAGGTCAAAAATCTTATATTTTCTTTATTGAGCTGAGAAGATTTCGAACTTTCAATCAATAGCTTCGATTAAACAACATACAAAACCAGCACTCCAGCACAAAAAATATTATGTGAAGATTAATAAGTTTAAGAAGAAGATAAGTTTATTATATGCAAACAAATACTTATTGAACAGTAAGACGCGGAAAAAAACTATCCGACTTATTAGTTTTTTTAATAATCACTATTAGTAAAGAAAAACAATATTTCGCAGACAACAGACAAGTTTAAATTCTATATATAATAAGTCTTTTATTTTAATAAATAACAGCCGTTAGAAAAATAAGCTTCATATACAAATGAAGGGTCCAGGGAAAAACGATGAAGGTCGATTTTTTTGATTTTGAGGTTTTTGTACCATCTGATGGCTTTTTGGTAAAACTATAAGTTTGCTAAATGTCAATCTGATATGTCAACAAAAAATCACTGAAAAAACTATTTTAATAAAACAGGTACAGGGGAAAAATGATGAAACTCCGAGCAAAACCGGGGAAGAAAGATGAATGTCTGTTCGTCCCACCAGCCTTCCTACCACGGGGCATGCACAGTAGCTTTGTTTATATTATTTATTTCACTGTTCTATTTTTTCTCCAGTCAGACTCTAATCTTTTCTTATCAACACTAATAAAAAATTAGGATATATCAGTTTTGTTAATCCTCTGTTTATTAATAGTTTTTGATTCTCAGATAATATTAGATAATTAATATAATATAAATATTAAAATTTAATATTAAGATACTATGGCCAGTGGTTGTGAGTTGAGTGATATAGTGGAACATGTTATGGAGAAAAACTAAGAAAAGGAAAAAAAACATTGACGAATGAAAGAAATAATGGAGAAGCTCAGATTATCATCACATGAAACACAAAAAAAATTGCAATTGCAAACGTTTTAAATGTTTTGAAGTAGTGAATGAGACGGAGAGAAAACGTATAATTACTGAATTTAATGGGATGGGTATTTATGACGAACAAAGTAGTTACCTGAGTGATCTTGTTTCCGTACAGCCCGTACTTAGTAGTGGTGCATCAAGTAAATATTCCTCCGTTTATAATTACCGGGTAAGAATATTAAAAAATGGTGATTTTGAAGACGTTCAAAATTGTTATAAAGGTTTTATAGCTCTACACGGTATAACACCATGGCGGGTCCAGACCGTACAAAGCTCTTTATCGTCAACTGGATCTAGTCTTAAAGACTTCATCTAGTCTTTAAAGGGTCGACAGTCACATTATCCATTAAATGATACTAAGAAGCTGTACTTATCAGAGGAACTCAACTCAACTTAACTGCCAAGATTGCCTCGATGTATAATACAAATCATCCTTAAAATAAAGTGTCCTACGAAAACTTTAGGACAATTTTTAACAATGATTTTAACTTTGCCTTTGGTTAGCCCCGGAAAGATGCTTGTAGCACTTGCGACACTTTTAAATCTGCTAAAAAAAGTTGAATGATTCTATTAACCATACAATAATTAAGGAGATCAAAGCAACAAAAGACGATGAGCTAAAAAGTTCAGAAGTAGAACCACGAATGCAATTACATAAACCAGAAAAATGTTATGCTTTGAAAAGATATTGGAGGAAAAAATGCTCGAAGAAACCCCAAACTGTTTCCATTGCTATTGACTTCCAGAAAAACCTACCATTGCCAAATGTAACAACTAATGACTCGTACTACAAAGGTTAGTTGAAGTTTTATTCCTTTAATATTTTTGTTCTATCAACTAATTATGCGGTATTCTACAGGTACGATGAAAGTGTAGCGCGCAAAGGACCTGATGATGTCTGCTCTTTATCACCACGTCACCAAGATTCTTCCACAAACAGTTGAACAGTTAGTAATTTTTTGTGGCTCATGCACGGGTTAAAATTAAAATTATACGGTTATGCGTTACCTGCATTTCCTTGTTCATACAAGGAAACATGTTTGAAAATGTTCAAGTTTTGTACCCGGTTCGTAGTCATTCATACCTAGAATGCGACCGGGATATGAGCAGAATAAATTAAAATGCTAGCGTAGAACTGACAGAAGACTGGAGGGAAGTAATAAGGCACAGCCGAAGCAACCCGTCCCCATTAACAGTGGTCAACTGTTAACAAAGCCTTTTCAAGGCATGGACTCATTACCTCACTCCTATTTACAAGGACAGGTGTCCATTTCCAATATCAATCATCCGCTGTTTACAGATCATTCGCACTTTACCAAAGTATATTTACCATAGATCTGCCTTTTTTGGAGAATTAAAAAAAAAGTACTGTTGGAAGCTCCGAAAAGAGGTAAAATTAAAGGGGTGATACAGCTACCAATGACAATACTTAAAAACGGTTATAATGGCCCATTAACTCATCTGCAAAATACAAAGACTTGCAATAATTGTCGAAATTTTTAACGAATGAAGAAGCTAAATTCTTTTTTATTAGTCTTCCTTAGACTACACTCTTGAAAAAAATAGCGAATATACCTTCATCGATTAGGAAGATACTGGGTAGACAACTAAAGATTGTCAGTTTATATTTTAGCAAAAATTTTATTATAATCTTACTTTTTTTATTACATTTTACCTACTTCTTAAAATTTTAATTGAAGTATTTAAAAGGAAGCTTAAAGAAATTTATTTAAAAAAAAATTGTATGTACCTAATATTAAGTATTTTCTGTTTTATAAATTAAGTATTAATTTTTTGTTCATACTCATCTAAATAAATAGCCCATTTTTTTATCTTTATCTTTGATGGTTTTAACTATTTACATTATTTTTCACATTTTATAATGCCAAATCTTATTTAATAACTGTCTTATTTAACTTATTTTAAAAATTTATAGTCGATTTATTCTTAATAAATATTAGGCATTTTACCAAAAATGTTTTAAACTGAAATGCAATTTTTGTTTTTTAAATACCTATTGATTACTTTTGTTGGTTATTTTTATACAAAATCTTAGGGAAGGGTTTGTAGCAGTAAATCAACTCATCGGAATGATGAATTTCTTAAAATTATAGTGCTGGGAAGACTTGAAAGTTTATTTTTCGATTTCCCAAAAACTTCAAAAAAGACCTTCATTGTTTTTCCCCTGGACCCTTCAAATATTTTGAATTAACTATAAGTCAAGTTATAACAAACTTTTACCAGTCTTAATAAATTACGAGGTATGATAAGTAACAACAATGCATCATTCTCAAAGTAAAATAAAACCAAAATAGAAAGAAGAATGTTGCTATTGTTAAATACTTTTCAAAGCAGACGAGATCAAAGAAGAATTTGAGAATAAAACGCGAGAAAAGCAAAAGTCTGAGTATAAATAAACATTATGTACGACGTTATGATTTCCCGCAGTTAATTTTGTTCGCATTTCTTAATCTATTGTGAATGTACGTGACCGAATAAATAAATCTAAATAATGACCGGGCACGTGCTGCGAGAACCTGTTGTGCAGCCTCTGACTTCTGGGTCTCCTTTGTTTCCTTAAGCATTCTCCATTTGCCACTTAGAGAGGGGCATTTTTTGATGTCTTTGCGAAAATTTATAACCATAAAATTGGCGTGCACGTGCTCATATAGTTAAATTTTACTTTCTGATTAATCAAATCTAATCTTTATACTTTCAGGTGCTATAACTACAATCTATAGCAAAGGTATCCAAACTACGGCCCGCGACGGCTAATGGCTTATTGTTGCTGCTGTTCCTGTGATAAAATGGATAAATAAACACAGAATGATAATAACTCGGTTTTATTTACTTAGAGAAAATTTAACTTAAGTATAATAATTAACAAATAATTGGAATGAATCCCACTAAATTATAAACTAGTGAACATCCCGCGATTTCACCCTCGGTAGTTATGTTGGGGTAAAGAGTATCGTATATGTATGTATATCGATGTTTGGAATGTATATATCCTGAATCACACATACGATTTTATCCTGAAAATCCCTCAGGAACGGAAAAGCTAAATTAACGCGAATGAAACCGTGGGGTGTCCACTTGTAAAAAATACTAATGAGATTTATGTAATTGTAATTTTCCACTGAAAATAGTTTGTAGTTGTGGACCAATTTTACTTGTACCAATTATTAAAAGAGATTTAAGATGCTCATCGGTTACCTTAGATCTGTAAACATTCTTTGTGTACTTCATTTTGGAGAATGTTTTCTCACACAAGTTAGTACCAAAAACAGAAAACAGCCCACAAGCAAATTTATGCAAATTATCAAATGGTACCAGTGGAAGGCTCTTATAAAATTATATCACTGCACTGTAACTCAATAATTTCCATTTGAAGTTTTGGGACTAGTGTTACAACGTCAATATCAAAAGGATTTTGAAAAATCTTAATTTCATTCACAATGACATCAGTCTGAGAAACGAATATCAAAATTTATCTTCAAAGCACTCAACGCTTCGATTGCAAAATCGACGGGAAACTCAGTCTTAGTAGTGTGGCTGAATATTTCACATGTATTAAAATGTGTGAAACATTTTTTTATGTAATTGTAATTGAAACAATATTATTTTTTTGCCAAAACGATTTGATATTAATGAATAAGTCAGGAAGAAGCTGGTTTTCTACTTGCAATTTCAAATTCAGTTCATACATATGTTTTGTCAAATCGACATAGAATGCTAACTTCCACAGCCATTCGCAATTTTGTAATTCGGTAAGAGAGCGATTCTTTTCATTCCGAAAAATTTCGATCTCTGCTTGAAGTTCAAAAAAGCGTTGAATGATTTTTCCGCAACTAAGTCAGCGTACGGCAGTATGATGTGGTAAGTCATTTTCCCCAATTTCTTCAATAAACACGCGGAATTGTCGGTTATTCAGCCCAGTGGATCTGATCAAATTAACAACTGATATAGCTGGTTTTAGAACTTCAGACATATTCAATCATTTTCCGCACAAGGACTGTTGATAAATGATACAATGTAAGACTAATGGTTTTGAACCATTATTATTTTCTACATCCTTTGACATAAATGCAACCACTCCTTTATTTTTACCACACATGTTTTAGCCTCCATCAGTTGCAATAGATTTCAAGTTTTTTCATCGAAGGTTTTTCTTATTAATGGTATTTTTAACTACCTTAAAAATATCATCCCCAGTAGTCGTGCCGTGAATACTATCAATATCAAGAAGTTCTTCATACAGTTTATAGCTTTTATCTACTCCTTGAATAAAAATCAACACTTGAGCAGTATCTGACACATCCGTTGACTCATCCAATGTCAGAGCAAACCACTCAAGATGTCCATTTTTGTCAGACAGTTGAGATGATATATTTTCTGCGATGTCTTGTAACCTCCGAGCCACGGTGTTTGCTGACAAATTGACAGTTTTAAATAAATTTACCTTTTCGGGGCACATTTATTCGGCTACTGCAATTACGCATTCTTTGATCATTTCTCCATCGGTGAATAGTTTTCCACGTTTTGTTCTCTTGTTCAGTACTGACTTTCATAAACAAAGATTGCTGCGATTTCAATCCGCGCTTCAAACCTTCAAATTTTTTTGTCCGTAAACTTCCTGTATATTTTGAGTAATTTTGAAAATGTTTCGTTTCATAATGACTTTTAATGTTATATTCTTTGAGAAGATCTATGGTTTAATTGCAAAAGCGCTTTATTATTGTACGCAATCCCGAAATACTGAAAGTTCCATTGATCTTGAATGTTCTGCATTCACTGTCCATTTTTCACTTCTTTCCATACTAGTAAATCACACACAAAAACAACAAGTCAAATCAAAATACTGTTACGTATGGACGTTGGTCGGTTCGAAAATGTCTTTTAAACGGGGTTAAGCACTACTTTATTCCACAACAGACAGTTTCGCTTCATTCGCCTTCCCTATGCAAACCGAATCGCGGTCGCGCCAATAGCCTTTTTATACTCCAATTACTGCCGTCTCGAAGTGAGTGGAATACACCAGAACCATTTCGAACCAACGAGGTTATTCACGAATGTTTAATTGTTACTGCGCTTTCGAAAGTACTACTAGCGCCATCTGTTAGCGATAGAGGGTACTATCACTATCTATTTCCGCTTTTGACCACCAAATTTCGTCAAATGTTATGGTCATAGCAATACACAATATTAATTGAACTAGCGAATTTAGCAAGCGGCGACTATTTTAGAAATTATAGATAAAGGCAGGAAAATTAAAACGGTTTTGGCCCTTGGAACTCCAGTAAGTTTCATCCGTATAGCTCTAAGGCTGGAAAGTTTGGATACCCCTGATTTATAGCATCAATTACACGGGCCTACAAGAAAAAAATGTTTTTTGGTGCCTAGATGCGCTAAATTTAAATATGAAATCAATTTTCTCTATCTGCTCTATTTTTTTAGATACAGCCACTTATCTATCAACGTTTTTGTTAATTCAATACATACAGGGGTGGGTCTTCTAAAATTATTATACAAGGATTGGTTCCTGTATATTTGCCGTATTGTCAGTCCGCCGTTGACTTAGTTCCAGGAAAATCTACCAGATGACATAAGCATTGCCTTTCCGGTAAGTGAAATGACCTTCAACGCTTGAACTAGAGTTCAGGTTCGTTCGTGAGTTCTCACCATGAGTGAGTTGGCCTGGCGTGATATTTGTGTTTAGGAAAGAGTTGTTATAAAGTTAACCTGAAACGTAGTGTGTTGCAGACTGTTGTATTTGTGTTGTACAATAGAAATAGAATGAGTTCAAGCAGAAGAAGTTGTGTAAGTCATCCTGATGTGTTTTGATACATATGTGAAGAATACATGTTAAAAGAAAACAGAAAAACTGTTAGTAACTTTGTAACGAGAGCTTATCTTGGATACTTTGGTGTTAGGATTGGTGATAAGGATAAAACCCGGGTTTCCCATCTGGTCTGTAAAATTGTACTTGACATTTAAGACAGTGGACTACCGGGAAAAGAAAAAGTCTAAAATTCGGCGTACCGATGGTTTGGAGAGAATGCAAAAACCACTCAAATGACTGCTGTTTCTACTTAGTAAATCTTACTGGAATCAATCGAAACAAACGTAGCAAGTGAACTTATCCTGAATTAGTCTTTGTAAGACGCCCGGTCCAACGTTTGACTAGCTATCAGAGCTCTGTGAGAACGAGTATAGTCGAGTATAATATATATTATATTATCCCAATATTATTATATGCATTCTTTGTATATAATAATATTGGAATAATATAATAATAAAAATTCCTTGTTAAGTTTTCTATTTGATCCATGGATTTGACTTAAAATCGTGTATTGTATAAAATAGTGTACCGTATATTTCACTAAAATGTATATCTTAGAAATTTGAGCTTCTAGACAAAAATTAATGTCATATTTGAATTCAGAGCATCAAATTCGTATGAAATCAGCTCCAAATACCCCGGCACCAAAACCACTGTTAGTCTGTATCATTAATCATTTGGAAAGTTATTACTATTTCGATTTTGATTACTTATAAAGGCTATGATTTAAATAAAAAGTAGTTTACGAGACGTGTAAATAAAGTAAGGAGACTTTAGTCTGAGTTTGAACTCCCCAGTATTCCCAGCATCCGCAGTGTATTTTTCTAATGCGTTCTTAAAATGTGTGACAACATTTTCGAGCAACGGCGCCTTATCAAATTTTGTTTGACATTAACATCTAACGCGTCTTTATTATGGGTTTGAACTCCCCAAAGTCACTTGATGGTCTGTAGCAGTTCTTTTTGTGAACAAGATTTTTCTAGTGCGTTAAAAATAAGTGACAATAGTTTCAAGCAGCAACGGTCCGCTATCAAGTTTATTTCAGACTTGGGTATTTGTAATTAACCCTAAAATCATCTTGATGTGGCGAAAAGTTTTTCGGAACATTTTTGCGCAGATTTTTTTTATCCTCAATTCATTAATCCTGATGAAAGGTTGTGGGGGTCAAATTCAACTTTTCCTCGATTATTTTAATAATCAACCGTCCATTAGAACATACAATATTCCGGATTCTGTAGATATGTTCAACACTTGTTGCAGTTGAAAGCCTTCCACTCCAAGGTTTAATCTTCAATTTAGTCCCGGCCTTCTGAGAATGCTTTAAAACACCTAAAAACCAGAGCCCTTGACAAATCACTGTTTCCAGAGGCCTTTCGAAGTATTACAAAAGTTTTCATCATACTGTGTTCAAGTCTGAAACATAACTTCTGGGACCGTTTCTCGAAATTCTTGTAAATCATTTTCAGAATGCAGTAGAACAATATGGTTCACGAAAAGAATTGCTACGGACAAGAAGGTAATATAGGAAGGTGAAACTCGCGCTGAAGATGCATCAGATGTTGGCCTCTCACTTCACCCAAGACAAAGACAACAGTGTTGCCAGATCGAGCTCTATACCACCAGTGATCATTGATTTATTTATATTTTAATCAAACTGAAAATATCCATCATACCTAGAACACAAAAACTAATACACATGTTGCTTTTTTCACTTTATGATTTTTCTTGTGATTGCAAAAATTGTGCGAAAGTAAACAGTTTTAGAAATTTCTTTTCATCATTATTTATTATTAAGTTAAGCATTGATCGAACTTTTGAATGATGAGGCTGAGAAAGTTAATCCAATAAAATGTTTCATAGTGTTGTATTATTTGAGTTATCTAGATTATATGATATAAGTGACATTTCGTGAGACTCTACAAAAAGTGACATAACCTATTTTTCAAACCATTATAAATGGCCTTTCAAATTGAGAGGATTTTTTAATTCTTAAATAAAACACAGTATTTGCGTTGTTTTCAACCCATGAAAGACAATATCCACCTTGACAAATAACCACCCCTTGCAGCTCCACAGACGCTCACCATTTTCTCAAAATATTGGACATTTGTTGGCCATAACCGTGGCTTTATCACACTAATTACTCGAGTAATTTCATCCTTTAGATCAGAAATCGATTGTGGATTGTTCTTATAGGCCTATATTTTCACGTAACCGCAAAGAAAATAGTCAAACGGTATTAAATTACATGATCTTGGTGGCCAATTAGGATCTCCATTCCCTGCAATAACTTGTCCAGGATTTTTTTTCTCAATAAATAAATTGTTTCATTAGCAGAGTGAGCTGTAGCGCCACTATGTTAGAATCATATATCCTCCAGGTCAATATTATTCAACTCAGGCCACAAAAATCCAGTTATCATCCCACAATATCGAACACCATTCACAGTTACTGCTTCACCAGCAGCATTCTGAAAAAAATACGGTCCAGTTACACCTCTTGACAATAATTTCAACTCTCACACCAAACAGTGACTCGTGTAGGATGTAAAAGTTTCTCATGAATCAATCGTGGATTTTTCTCACCCAAACGCGGCAATTTTATTTATTAGCATAGTAAACTCAAATAAATTTACCACTAAATACCAAATCACTTTTTTTAAAGACGCACGTTTCGTTAACCATGTTAGCATCTAATTCTAAAAGTAAACTATGTTCTATTTTAAACTTGAAGAGATTTACCACTAAACACCAAAACACTTTTTTGAACTGCTCGACGCACGTTTCGCTAACCATGTTAATATCATCAGGAGATGATTTAATCTAATTCTAAAACTAAGCTATGTTCTATTTATATGAAAACCATACCTAACGAAGCGTGTAAAAATCATGAACCGTGACGTGTATTAAGCCTTACATTAATAATTGAAAAAGTTGACTGAAAGGAATCGGTCCTTTATCTCGGTTCATGATTTTCTTACATTTTTCTATTTGAATGTTTTCATATGCATCCAAAGCCCTATTATTATTAACACTTTTAATTAGTCTTAAACGACTAATATCTATACTGTGGTCATGTTCGATTGCATGTTGGGCAACACAAGATTTTTCATTTCTCCCATATCTAATGTGGGCAATATGTTCTTTATATCTTGTCAATATGGATCTTTTTGTTTGCCCAATATACCTTGGATCACAGTCTTGACAGCTAATTTCATAAATCCCCGACTTTTCATGTTGCTCTACTTTATCCTTTGGATTACCCACAACTTCTCTTAATTTATTATATGGTTTGTACACAACCTTAATGTCCACTTTTTTCAAAATTTTGTCTAGTCCTCTTGATAATTGGGCATCAAATGGTATTACCATGAATTTCTTTCTGTTCTGATCCTTTTGAAAAGTCGAAGATTCTTTCAATAATTTTCTGAACTTATGTTTTCTAATTAGTTTATCTACAATGTTCTTATTATAACCATTCACTTCAGATACCTCCCTAATTAATTTTAATTCTTTGTTATAATTATCTTTATTTAAAGAAAAATTAATTAATCTATTTACCATAAAATTTAAACTAGCCATCTTATTTTGGAAGCTATGATTTGAATCATTAGGAATGTATCTCGAAGTGGTGGTGGTTTTTCTGAAAATATCAAAATCTAATCTATTTTTATTATTTCTACTGACTAACACATCCAGAAATGGTAAAATATCGTTGTTTTCGAGTTCATGCGTGAATATTATATTTTGGGATTTACTATTTAGGTTCTTAATAAAATCATCTAAATTTTCATTTTTCGAATTGAAAATGGCAAAAATGTCATCCACATATCTCAATCATACCTTCGGAAAGTAACTGAATTCATCTTTTGCCTCCTTTTCAAATTTACTCATAAATAAGTTGGCTAAGAAGGGTGACAGAGGATTGCGCATTGCGGTTCCTTCTTGTTGTTCATAAAACCTGTTATTAAACTGAAAACAATTTTGCTTCATACATAATCTTGTTAATGAGATGTACTCAGAAACACTCTTGTTATTAAAACCGTTTAACTCCAGTAACTCCCTCAGGTATTTCAAGGTATGTGGAATCGGGAACAACGATGAAACGTCAAAGGAAACCAAAATCTCACCTTCCTGTAGATGTATATTTTTGACTTTTTCTATGAATTTGGTTGAATTTATCACAGAACAGGAAGGTAGTTGGTTTGGTAGATTTTCAAATTCCTTTGTTAACCACTTTGCCAAGTTGTATGTTGGAGAATCAATGGCTGATACAATTGGTCTCATTGATTTTCCTGGTTTATGAATTTTTGGTAGAGCATACAATCTTGGCACTTTTGGATTAGAAACATGTAATTTGCTTTTTAGAGAAGGATAAATAAGGTTGTTACAAGATTTCATTGTATCTCTAACTTCGTTAATCATTTTTGACAATGGTTTCCTAGGTAATCGTTTATAAGGAACGTCTTGAATTAATTTTTCCACGCGTTCAAAGTAATCAGGTTTGTCCATTACTACAATCTTATTTCCCTTATCAGCTTTTAAATAAAACAATCCTTCTCTCGCAGAGGCTTGACAATCTTAGAAATATTTGGCATTTTTTGATTTTTATTTGAAATATTTTTTGCAATGTTCTATTTATATGAGAACCCTAATTGCTAACCTACTACCTAGGAAGCGTATCACCTACCTAACGAAGCGTGTAAAAAAAAGGATACAAGAAAAAATTTAAAAAAACCGGAAAAAGAGAACAAAAAAAAGAAAAAAATCAACCGTGAAGTTTACTGACCCTCACATTAATAATTGTGAATGTATAATAATAATTGTAAAAAGACTGAACGGAATAGAATCTGTTTCCCGGTTCATGATTTTCTTGCATTTTTCTATTTGAATGTTTTCATATGCATCCAAATCCCCTATTGTTATTTATAATTTTAAGCAGTCTTAAATTACTAATGTCAATATTGTGGAACACCTAACTTAAAGAACACATTGCCCATATTAGATATCGGAGAAATGAAAAATCTTGTGTTGCCTAGCATGCAATCGAACATGACCACATCATTCTTCTGTGTTTTATTCAAGAATTTAAAAAACTGCCCAATTTGAAAGACCTGTTATTTAGCATTCAAATAATTTATACATATAAAATTAAATAGATTGACTAAATGTATTTACAGTCTCTTGAAATCCGAGGAAACAATCAAAAAAATTAAATTTAAAAGTTTCATTAAAAGCATCTTTAAAATGCTTCCAATTTACCACAACTTTCCCTCCTTTTGCCCGCTGGAATTTCAAAAGTCGAACTTCTTTAAATATTTAACGTCACTTGAAACACCGTACATATATTCTTCTGTTATTTTTTTCTTTGAGAGAAAACGAAAAAATATATGATAATGTGTTCTGGTGCCTCAAAATTTTCTTTTGTATGGCACGTAGCTTAACAATAAAAAAAACCTGTTTGTCGCCGTTAAAGTGCCGCTTCGTGCTTCGTTACTAAAAACAATAGTCCATATTTTACGCCTTGAATATTTTTTATGTATGTTCGCAAGAATAATTGCTTTTGTTACTTGAATTGAGGATTCTCTAAAGGGACAAGTTCACTAAAACCATAACTCAAATGGAAAATATACATCGTGTATATATTAAGTTCTTTGTTTATGAAAAATTGTACAGTGGACTCCTGGAGAAAATTTAAACAAATCAAAAAAACGAGATTTTTTTTTCCCGTTATCCACGTAAAAATTGCCCATCATTTTATTCAATCAAAATTGCCTTCAACCATCTACAAGCGCCTCCCGGTACCGATTTCTGATCTTTAGCCGTCATTAGTCGGTCTCGAGCTGAACATTCATAGCTGAAGTTCGAAACCAAATCAAGGGTATTACTATGTGAAATATATCCACAGTATTACTATCTGAAACCGTTCGTGATCCGCCCCAGGTCCCATTCAGGTACTAACACGGTCATTATGTTCCCGGACTGAAAAATAAAACACACTTTTTTTGCAAATTTCGACTTTCATCATTAATGTATTCTCCTTGAAAAGCAAAACTATCATACCAACGCTTTTCTAACATTTCTACACTTTTTAAAGAACGATTTCTCGTTACCTTTAACATATCCTTCAGTTTCGGCAATTACCTCTTCATTGGAGCGAAATTTCTTTCCAGCGAACATTTTGTTGAGGTCTGAGAAAAGGAAAAAGGCTGGGGGTCAGATCTGGAAAATACGGTGGATGAGGAAGCCATTCGAAGTGTAATTCATGCAATTTAGCCATCGTTTCCCACGATTTGTGATACGGTGCACTATCTTGGTGAAACAGCACTTTTTTGTTCATTTGGAGCATTTTTTGAGATCTCATCATTCAAACGCACCAAATAACGCTATGTAATATTCGCTACTGATGTTTTTACCTTTCTCGGGATAATCGATCAACAATATCTCATGCGCATACCCAGACCATAACCTTGCATGCCGATAGTTGTGTTTTTGGTTGCTTTGGACGGCTCTCACGGGCTGCTGTCTAATCAGCTGACTGCCGATTTGACTCCGGAGTGTAGTGATGGATCCATGTTTCATCCATTGCCACATACCGCATGAAAAAAATTCGTTTTATTTCGCTTAAACAATTCTAAACATTGCTCAGAATTATTAATACGTAATTGTGTTTGGTCCACTGTGAGCAAACGCAGTACTCATTTCGATAGCGATTTACGCATTCACAAATGTTCATGCGAAATAGTGAAAACATTTCCTTTCGATATATTCATGATATCAGCTATCTCCTACAACTTTGCTTCACGATTTTGCGAAATCATTTTGTGAATTTTTCTGATGTCTTGTGTAACCACCTCATTTGGACGTCCAAAGAGTTCAGCCTCATCGGGGCTTGTAAGGCCACGTTTGAATTCAGTATACCACTCAATTATGATTGATTTGCTTGGGGCAGAATCTGGGTAATGTTTATCAAGACATTGTTTTGCTACAACACTATTTTTCTTTATCAAAAATAATGCTTAATGAACACACGAAATTATTTTTTTTCCATTATAAACTAGTAGACAGATTGTCATGAAATGTAGATACATGACGTTTGAAGGTTGGCACAATTGACGTTTGGTAAGGATTTTTCCTAAATGACGCCATGTATACGTCAGACCGGTGACTTATTGACCGATGTGTTAGGTATGAATGAATACGGATTACCGGAGTAGTTAGTTGCAGCCGACATGGCTGATATATATGGTCAGGACCTTTGATTAATCCTTCAGATTCATTCATTTCCTTCATTCAGCTCAAGCTGCTGATGGCTTAAAGCCAGAAGCCGGTCTCGGAAGACGTTTGCTGATGTTTGAAGGATTGGAAAATTTTTACGTGGAGCACACAAAAAAAATATTTTTATATATAGTGGACATATTCCTTGTGCTGATTTTCTAGCAACCAGATATATATTTTAACTAATGTTAGCTGCACCAAATAAAATAAATATATAACGCGACAACCTGAATTTCGAAAATCCACATATATAAACAAAGTTACATTAAACTTTAGGGTTTATCGAACAACAGTTTATGATACTATGGAAATTTATTGGCCAAATTAATGATGTATATGGCACAAATACTATTGCTGTATAAACGTAAATTATTCATACATTAATTATATTGGATTAGTAAACATTGTTGAAGTTAGAAGGATTTTTGGACGTTACATATAACAAAAAGAGCATGGCAAATATTGGGCCAATTTAATATTAAAATAACTACAGGATTGTTAGAAAAGAACTTGAAAAAAGTCCAATGCAATAAAGTTATTCAGCAAAATATAGACAATTTATTTGAATTATCTCTTCCATGGATTTTAAAGTTATATTTTCGAAAAATTGATCTTTTTCCAGAAAAACTCCCCCGCATGAGATTTGACGGTATCATTTAAAGGAAGGCGATACGATATTTTGCAATTAAAAACGAAATAAATGAAAACTGTATGAGGCAGTGATAGGGTTGCTGTATAGTTGATATAAGAGTACGTCTAAACAAAGACGTCTAAACAAAAACATAGTTTTGATAATATTTTGATAATTAATAATATCTCACAATCCCAGCTATCAATCAAATAATATTCTGAGAAACAAAAAAGTGCAGTATCCCCAGAATAAAAACATTTAATATTTAAAAAATCATTCTAGCAGTTCCAATTTACGCAAAAGAAAATAACATATTTTTCTTCCCGTATATTTTATCGCTCTTACCTCCTTATAACTCCCTGTATAACAAAGTTCCGAAATCACCGGTTTTAGCTCAAAAAAATTTAAGAAAATAACATAAATATTGTTTCTATGCACCTCAAAAATATTCGAACGCGCAAACAAAAAAATAAATCTGGATCCATCATATTTCTCTAATTAAGTCGATCTTCGAATTTTGTTTACTACAAATAGTAATTGACAGACTGGTGTCGAAGGAACATCTTAAAATGGGTCGTATACCAAATTAAAAAAAACATTAGTTGTGAAAATAGGCAATTAATGGCATTTCGTTATGAAAGGGAAAATTCCTAGCGAAAAATTGGGCAAATTCAGTTAACTAAATGTAAGGTTGGAGATATCGTGCAAAGCCATATAAATTATTAAATTAAAGAGCCCAACCTTTTATTAAAAAAAAAATACATAAAAACCCCAAAATTAGCGCATTCTACTCAAAACATTGATGGAAAACTATTCTAAAAAAGTAGTCAGCACCGAAGCAATACGCCGTTCTATAAGAAAACATGGATATCATGGACCGGAAAAAACATTGGTTAAGTAAGAAAAATATTAAAACTCTACTTGATTTTACTAAGGAGTAAATTTTGAAGCCTGAAAATTATTGGAACGATGTTATTTTCTGTGATAAGCTAAAAATATTGAATTTCAAAGTTAAATTCAACATTTTTGGAGCAAAAATAATTTTAGCATGTAAACTATTTTTCGTATCTTGCTAAGCTAAATAATATTCTAATAATTAGAGTTAAAACTGAAAATAAATCGTTAATATAAACTCTTAGAAATAATTGATACTAATACTTATTAATCTCAATATTCACGTTTTGTTGGAGTAATGAGTAACCTGATCTAAAGCTAATGTGGTGTTCTAGTCTGTCACCGATTCTAAACTAATACCACTATCGAAAGAAATGTTAAATTCATGAAATACATTATGGTTACTAAATGGATAACCATCACTGATTAAAACAGCATTTTTGTAAAATCTTTTTCTATTTTTGGAGTGAAACGGAATTACTATATGTTAACTACAAAAGAATAGTAATAACATCCAACAAACTAACAATAATCCAGAGTTATCTGTTGTAGGCCTGAACGCAGTTAATTAACCCTGTATATATATATATATATATATATATATATATATATATATATATATATATATATATATATATATATATATATATATATATATATATATATATACAGGGTATTTGGTGCATCGTTTTTCAAATTAAAATGGCTGATAGGAGGAGCCTTTTGCTATCTCCCTAGCCTACATAAAGCATTATAGGGCCCATAGGGTTTTTTATG
This sequence comes from Cosmopolites sordidus, assembly GCA_031761425.1. Lineage (NCBI taxonomy): Eukaryota > Metazoa > Arthropoda > Insecta > Coleoptera > Curculionidae > Cosmopolites > Cosmopolites sordidus. Next base: position 108,114 of record JARFXV010001386.1, read on the forward strand.
TTCATTTTTAAATCTTTTTTTGAAAAATTCCAAGTCAGCATTGAAACTTGAATTTAAAAAAAGTTATTGGTATGTCTCCCAAAATATTTTTTATTTAAATGTGTAATGTTGTAGGGTTCTATGAAAATCAAAATTAACTCAATGGACTCGCAAAGTTTTTGGAGGAAGTAAAAATAAATTTAAAGCTCAACTTTAAATTGCGTATAAAAAAAAACTAAAAAGTATCATGTTCTTCGAATTCTTTAAAAAAAGCTCTGGTTTATCCTATTTCTAACGGTATGCATTCATGCCATAAAAACGTTTTACTAACTTCACTAATTTGCTAACTTTGTTTATCGGGACGTATTAGGCTGATATTCGATATGCAGAATAAAAACTTGTTTTTGTGCAAACAGCACGCGCGCAGGTAAAAACTGTTATCTCCCTCATACACAGTAGAATTGCATCATCTGTATCTCGCTTTCATTAAGTACATGGAAAACCAGCTCAAGAAACGCCCGCCGTGGTTTCAGTTGTTTTAGTCGAGATTTGACTGTCTTTGCTGATTAACGCATTTGTTGTTTCAACGCAGCGCCGCTATTCTTTTAATTCTGTTACTTGTGTTATTTGTTTTTGTTGAGTTGTGTTAGTTTTGTTAGAGTTTTTGTGATATTTTTGTTGATGAATGAGAAGCGCTTTCCTAACAGGTTTACCTTTCCGCCACAGGTTCAAAAACACTTACCGACGCTTACGCGAAACTTGGAATTTGAACATTAATGAACCTAGAGGGATTGTGACGCGACACAATGTTGAAATCGACGAGCAGATTTTCGCTGTTCGAGGCAGAACTTACTAGAAACATCAGAAATGTAGCTTCAATACTCGAAATTTCTATCTGGAAGGTGTGGAAAGTACTTCCAAAAAAAGGAAACATGCTTTTCATTACACTCTGATACAAGATGGGTAATTTTTGAATAGACTTATAACCCGTGTACACTAAAGATTAATTCCCATGGCGCGTGTTATCACTAGGCGTACGTACTTAACATTTCAAATTAAATAAAAAATATTAACAGTAAGTAAAGCATTCTTACGCGTATTTTATTGGTTGCAGGTTTTGAAAATAACGACTTTGATAATCGTGTCCGATTTTGTCGTTTTTTGCTGCATACAAACATGGAAGATCTTGGCTTTTTAAAAAGTATTCTGTGGACGGATGAGTCCAAATTTAATAAAGAAGGAATTCTTAATTCACACAACCTTCACCACTGGTCGCCGAGAGATGAGAACCCACGAGTCAAAAGACACAGGCTATTTCAGAGAAGATTCAGTATCAATGTTTGGGCAGGAGTAATTGGAAATCATGTAATTGGACCACATTACTAACCTGATCATTTCAACGGGGATAATTACCTTGACTTCCTGCAAAACGTCTTACCCGAATTGTTAGTTGGGGTTTTAATATTTAATGAAGACAGGATAATCGTGTTCCAGAACGACGGAACCATGACGGTTGGCCTGCACACTGGAGCTTAACAGTCAGGGAGTATTTAAATAACGTTTTCGCAAATTTATGGATTGGGACGGTCCCCAGACTTAACTCCGTTGGATTTTTACATCTGGGGACGGGCAAAAGAACTTGTATACGTCACAGAAGTTGAAACTAGATAAGATTTATTCCAACGCATAGAGGCGACTTTCGTCATAATTAAAGAAGAAATTCTTTTACGTGCTACTATGGTAGAAATAAGGCGAAGCAATTCGAGCAAGATTTGTGATTAATTAATTATCAAACATTGATAATTAAGATTATATTTTTACTTCAAGTCCAAGGAACGTTGGTACCCTATGTAAGAAAGAGAGCAGCCAGACCATTGCGCAAAGGTGAGATAGCATTTTCTACCTACTAAATAAGTAATATCGAATATCAGGCTAATGCGTCCCGATACACAAAGTTAGCAAATTAGTGAAGTAGTAGTGAAATTAGTAAAACGTTTTTATGGCATAAATGCATACCATTGAAAAGAGGATAAACCAGAGATTTTTTTTAAGAATTCGAAGACCATGATCGCTTTTAGTTTTTTTTTAATATGCAATTCAATATGGAGCTTTAAATTTATTTTTACTTCCAAAAACTTTGCGAGTCTTTAACGTAATAATAGTATAATAATAATAATAATAGTTATATAATATAATAATAATAATAATATATAATAATAGTAGTTGTCACTTGTATCTAATTTTGATTTTCATAGAACCCTAAAAATTCCACATTAATCAATTCTTCTATTGGAACCTTCGGTGTGAAACACTAACGTTTTTTAACTTTCAACACTAAACTGATTTAATCTCAGATTAAATCATCTCTTGATGATGCTAACATGGTTAGCGAAACGCGCGTCGAGACGTTTTCAAAAAGTGATTTGGTGTTTAGTGGTAAATCTCTTCGAGTTTAGTATTACACATTAATAAAAAATAATAATTTAGAGGCTATACCAATAACTTTTTTTTAATTCAAGTTTCAATGCGAACCTTTGGAATTTTTCAAATAAAGAATTAAATAATTCACATAAAAAACCTGTGGGCCCAATAATTCTTTATGGAGGCTGAGGAGATAGCAAAAGATCCCTCCTACTAGCCATTATAATTTGGCAAACGATGCACCTTACACCTTGTATATGTACCATAATTTCATTCAAACTTTTCAACGATATAAAATATGTAAGACTTGTTGGGTTTGATAAAGACCTATTGTTGGGTAAAATTGAAGGTGATTCCAAACAAACTATCCAGTAACCAGCCACAAAGTTTAAACCTTCATAGTCCACAATACAACGGTGTTTAAAATAACTGAAAATAGCGTAAATAAAATTCAACGTATAATCACCTGCCGTGCATTTTTGTACGTGTTAGCTGTCAAAACTGCACTTTGTACGCTGTCAAAACTGCACTCGAAATGTATTTTACTTCAAAATCACGTTCGTGTTACAAAGGTGGGCGAAGATTGTCAATAACAATGGAAATTACCAGGTGTCCAGAAATATCGTTCCTATTTAATTACGTGTTTGCTTCTAGGTGGCGCAGAACGTGTTGAAGTTTATATCAAAGCTTAGTTTTGGGAAAAATTAGTTGCCATGGAGCGTTTCACCGGGCAACAACGTGGTTTCTGTGTTCGCGCGTATTATCAAAACAACAATTCGCTTATTACGGCTCGTCGTCTTTATAGGGCCGAGTATAATTTACACGACATAAACAAGACACCATGTGTTAATTTAATACAGAAATGTACAGGATCTACTCTAAATTTATCGTCGACGGGTCATTCAAGATCAAGCAGAGGTGGAAACAGCACTGAACGTGAGTCGGTTAGAGAAAATCCATCCCAATCCGTATGAAAGCGAAAAAACCAGGTACACATTAAGAAATCTTCACTGCATGTCATTTTAAAAAATATCTTATTTATATAAAATTCAAATTGTGCAAGAAATGAAAGAAACTGATTTTATTATGCGCTTGACATTTGTCAATGAAATGTTGAAGAGATTTAACACAACTGTGACAATGTTTTCTTAAGTGACGAGGCTAACTTTTTGTAAACAAGCAAAACTGCAGGTATTGGACGGAGAAAAATTCTAAGGAAAACACAAAAAACTATTACATAGCCCAAAAGTTGTTGTATGGGCTGCAATGTTAGCTAGAGACGTAACTGGCCCATACTTCTTTGAAGATGCCAGATGTAAAGCGGTCAATGTTAATTCAGCTAGGTATTGTGACTCTCCAATTGATTTTTTTTTGTGGCATTGTTAGGAGCAAAGCTTATGTAAATATACCACATACTTTATTGCAACAAAAGGAGAATATTCTTTATGAGATCCATCGATATCCAGACATATCTGCGGCAGGGTGATAGCATATTTTCGATCATGTCCTCAAGAATGCCAGCGCTGCGAAGGCCGCCATCTCGACAGTATTATTTTTGCTAAATAAACTTACAAACACTGTACTAAAATGTTATAATAATGAAATTATTATAGCTTAAAACGACTTCTATTAATTATTCCTACAAAAATAAACAACAATATTGGCCACCTTGTATAATGTAGATTAAAAGTGTATAAACTCTTATATAAAATAACATTTTGTACAGACTCAAAAAACAATATTACATATGGGTACCACTGATAAATCAGCCTATTCCCTATGAAAGCTTTTTATTATCACCATCATTTTTCTTAAAATCCATGTTCACGCGATATGAAATATGATAAAAACCGAATGGTTTATGAAATATTAAAATGGAAATCGAACTACGAATTGTTCGTCATTCCTGTCTGCTTCCATTCCTCACCAAACCTAATGATCGCGAGTCTGTGAATATTCTAGCAGGACGATAAATGTATCTGGTCCGACATTCCAAAAGCGTCCCAATTTATAATGGATATCGAGAGCGATGGCTGACAGATGGGCGAGCGACCTTGAACGGGGAGACCTAAATCAAGAATATGCCTGAGCTATATATAAATCAAACCTATTAATAAAACGGATTACACGCTAGATTGGAAAGGTCGCTGGTTATTTTTCCTTTTAGAAAACATGCTCTCGGTTTGGTTATTTTACAGATAAGAGATTGACCAGTTTTTTTTTCCATAAATGATTCTCGATATTTTTGGGATCTTCTATAAAGGTTATCACGAAAATGCCTGCTTCTTTATCAGGCCGGCAACACAAGTTTCTCTTATGTGCAGCGACATACTTTTATGCAGTAATGTATCCCCATTTTATTCAATAAATTATCTCCAGTGAAGTTATACGTTCAACAAGGAGTCGTAATAAATGGAATAAATACAATTCTGATGAGGCTGTGTCAGAACTATATGGTGGATGGGGAGTGACTTCAGAAATAAGAAGGTCGTTCGAAAAGTTCTCGACTTGACAAAGAGATGAATATGTCGATATAAAAAGATGAATATATGATATCGGGTTATTATATCGAGTATAACACAGTCATTTAATTTTCGGGGATAATCATCAGGGGTTTTTGATTAGTTGTTTTTTTAATGCTTGTAAACAAAAATCTGATGTTGTGTTAGAAAACATCGATACTGTGTGCGAACTGATAAAGCAAGATCGTCATGTAACACCGTAAGATTGAGACATCCATGGGCACTAGTATGACAAGCATATACAATATTTTACATGACCATTTAGCCGTGAAAAAGATTTGTTTGCGTTGGATTCCGCATAATTTGATAATCGCTCAAAAAAAGGCTCAAAGCGATTAGTACAAAGAAATGCTCAAAAAATAAAATCGTGGTGCGTCAAAAGCCGTGTATAACATCTACACAGGTGACGAATCTTGGATCTATGAGTATGAGCCCGAAAGTAAACAGTAGTCGACTTTTGTTGGGTTTGGTTCCTTTTGAAAGACCCGTGTCTTTCAAAAGGAACCAAACCCAACAAAAGTTGTTCGCGCAACAAGCACGTTGAAGCAAATGGTCGCCTGTTGGATAAATGGGCGAATCCATATAAGATATATGGGCATGTGGCTACAGTATCACTAGGAAACCGTAGAATGGTTAATTCTGAATGGTACACAACCATTTCTTTGCCAGAAGTCTTTGAAGAAATAAGAACAAACAACCAGCGACTCAGGATCATTCTTCACCATGACAATGCGAGCTCTCACACATCGGACCGAACAATTTAATCTTTGATGGGTCAAAACATCGAATTGGTGGGTGGGTAATTCGCCGTACAGTCCTAATTTTACACCCAATAATTTCTTTTTGTTCCCGTCCGTGAAGAATACATGTTTTGGAGATACTTCAATCGGAATGGAAAAAGTGCTATGAAAATTGATTCAAATTTATGGAAAAGTGTATCAATTATCGCGATGAATATTTTGAAAAGCAATAAAATTATTTTCAATAATAGATATTTATTTTTATATACCATTCCGGATACATAACAACCCCCGTATTATTATAGGTATCTAAAATCGATTTTTAAGAGAAATTCGAGACATATTGCTTTAGAACCATTGCTAATTCTACCTTGATCAAACTGAATGCATTTCTGCACCGTTCACCTCCCCGCTTCGCTCCGAACGGTTTCTCGAATTTAATTACTCGCTGTTTAACGTAACATCGGCGTATTTTAACGAGAACCTAATGAACTCACCCACCGGAAATAAAACTGCTTTGAAGCGAAATCCCAGCTAGCAATTGCAAACGAAAACATTAAATACGCTTCATCTTTCCAAAGTCGCGATCCGTTTAGTTTCTGCTTGATTTCGACGAAATCAAATAAGAAAAAAAAAAGGAAAAACGTTACAGATGGAAACTCGACAAATGAACGAAAGCCAAAAGCGGCAACTTTGATTTTTCTTTTTTTGTGAAGACGATTTTATAATGATGGCGAGGAAAACGGAAATGCACTAAAAACATTTGTTTTCTTTAGAATTCGTGGAATTTTAGAGAGAAAATACAAATTGTCTTAATAAAGGAGCTTTGAAAGTGCAGATAAGTCTGAGATTTGTGACAGGAAAAATATTTCATATTGAAAATGTAAAATACACTATTGCAAAGTCACTGAAGTGTGATGAATCATAATATGCATTCCGACAATACATTTGCAGTTCTGATTCAATATAACGAGACATGGAGTTAGACCTAGGGTTCAAATATGTATTGATTTCTTCTTGGAAAAGTTATATTTTACATTTAATCGTGAGGCGTTATTACGGGAAACTACCGGTGAATTTCATACAGACCGTAAATGGTTACAATAATGGATACTTCACGAAGAGTTGAATGTATTAACAAAACGTGTGAACAAAGCTGTGCCACGCTAAGTTTCGCATCAACGACTAAGTGATATAAGTATTAGAAAATAAAGAGCTCTACTTTCATACTAAATAACCCTCATTTAACACCGGAACCCACGTGACGTATAAATATGGACAACCATCACGACAAGTCGGTAACGATTAACAGTAAATCACTAATTTTCTTAAACTACAACATACATTTATTGATTTTTTATATATAATATTTTATTTGAATTATATACAGGGTGCACTTATAGGTACACTTATAGGGAGGGATCGCGATTGGCGTCCAAATAGCTTGATGCATGTACTAAACAGTCATAACCTCGAAATAGTCGCAATATTGAAACCAAGTGCGGAGTATAACAGAAGAGTAGCGATTATCGAAAGTATTCGCTCTGGGAGCTCTGCGACAGAAATCATTCGGTTCTTCGGGTATCCGAGATCCACTGTGTATAATGCCATTGTGAAGTATGTCGGAGTCGGAGAAGTTCAACGAAGGTTTTGCAACACCTACAAGGAAAACTCACTCGAAGGAGCGCGTTGTCAGGACGCTCGACATCGTTCAACGGGCTGAGCAGCTGATTTTTGGGGATCCAGAGCAGTCGATACGAAAAGTGTCATTGATTGTCGGTGTAAGTGAAAAAGCTATGGTTCGAATAGTCGAGGAGGACCTCCGCTAGAAGTCTTACACAATTAAAGTGAGACAGATGCTTTCCGAAGCTGCCAGGACAAAGCGAGTTGAACGCTGCAACCTGCTTTTGTGTTCCTTAAGAAACAATGCTCCTGGACGCCTCAGGTTTTTTCTGACGAAAAAATGTTTACTGTCGATGTGAAAATCAATAGAGGAATGATCAATGACCCTAAAGATGTTCCCATTGTTCCCAAAACAAAATTTCCGGCGAATGTTCACGTGCTAAGTGTTGTGTCCAGTTAAGGTGATGTGGTGCCACCGCATTTCTATAACAAAGGGGAAAATCTCATAAACAAAGTTTATTTGCATATTCTGACAAATGTAGTGAAGCCGTGGATCGAAACTGTGTCGTCTGGAAAGCCGTATGTTTTCCAGCAGGATGGTGCGCCCGTGAACGTCGAACAACGTCGACATGTTTTGATCCAAAGAATTGAACAGCCCTAATTTTAAATCCTTTGGACTTCTATGTATGGAGCATGGTTGAACGGGTCACCAAGAAGTCCAGACAACCAAATATCGAATTTTCACCTATATGGACCGTGACGCATTAAAACGAACCTTGGACCGCTTCAGACCGAGAATGGAGGCGGTCATTCAATCATTAGAGATGGTCATTCAATCATAACGTGATTCTATATAACCATGCTATTAATAGCAGTCACAAATAAAACAATAAACGTTGTTAATTTAGTAAAAAAAAAAGTTTGATTGAATCGTGGTTTACAAACATTATGTCAGCTAACTTTGACACTTCATCTTTAAAAAATATATTACACTACCCTGGGCAAGTTATTTCAAAAGATGGTCCATTTAGTCAAGATTTCAAAATGGTATAACAATTGCCACTTCTCTTTACACAAAAAATATTATTGCTTTTTTTTGCAAAAGGACCACATTTCAAAAATTCATACCAAGATAAAAAATACTTCTGTGCTCAAAGATCGACTTCACCAATGTAAGTTAAAGATGGACAGATGTGACAAAGTGAGATAGATAGTGACACTGTTCGACGACGAATTAGAGGGAGAAATTTTATTGCCTCAACCCAAAGGCAATGTGTTTGAGTTGGTCTATCATTTTATTAAGACAAAACTTAGTCAAAATGAAATGAAGGAATTACTGTAATACTTTTATTTATCATAAGTATTTTTCTTTAAAACTAAAGCAAATGCTTAAATTGTTTGGCTTAGGCACGAATACATGCTCTGCATCGCCTCAAAGACCTTTTTACCAGTCCTACTAATCTCCTTGCATCTATTTCTGCTGCTGCTTTAACAATATGTGACGCAGTTCGGCTAAATTTTGAAATCAAGGGGGTTTAGGTCCGGAGAACGAGGAGGCCATTCAATTGAACCTTGGGGCCTAATTCACTTTTCGGGATACTCTCTGTTAGACCATAATGCGGTGGGCAACCATCTTGTTGAAACCACATACTCGTACCATTTTGAAAGCTTGACTAAATCGGCCATCTTCTGAAATAACTTGCTCTGAGTAGTGCAATACATTGTTTTTAAAAGATAAAGTGTCAAAGTTAGCTGACAATTTTTTAAACTGGGATTCAATTAAACTGTTTTTTACTAAATTAAAAATGTTCATTGTTTGATTCGCGATTAATACTGCATTAGCAAACTATTACTAATAACTGCGATTAATAGCATTGTTAGTTAGGATCACGTTATAAAAAATAACACTGAAAAATTGGGAAATTTGTGATCACAGAACCTAAAGATATAGCCCAGGGTGTCGAATTTCAAGATTTTCAAAAATATGCCTATTATCACTTAGTACAGTGACATGGACATTTTTTTCTTCGGCACCCGTTTGACTTGTTTCAAGTTTTTTGACTAAGTTTCAATATATATATATATATATATATATATATATATATATATATATATATATATATATATATATATATATATATATATATATGTATATATGTATATATATATATATATATATATATATATATATATATATATATATATATATATATATATATATATATATATATGTATATATGTATATATATATATATATATATATATATATATATATATATATATATGTATATATATATATATATATATATGTATATATGTATATATATATATATATATATATATATATATATATATATATATATATATATATATATATATATATATATAGCGGTTGGGTGTATGTGACACTGAACATTTTTTCGAGCCCCACACATCCCTCCAATTGCAGGGATGGGTGGGGCTTATTTCCGGTCAAGCACCTAACAAAAATACAAAAATGTTCATTTGGGCGGAGACGCAGGTTGCTGTGTTGTTCCACATGAGATTGTGGAACCCAGAGTGTATTTGACACTCGAGTACTGTTGTCTCATTGGACAATGTCCAAAGAAATTTAACATTACATATATACGCCATCCGAAAGAAGTCGGCGAGAGTATAGGTGACTGACTGTGGATGGGGTCTTGATGGGAGATGTGTCGGTACCCTGGCGATCCTGAACAGCGAGAGGCGAAACATGTGCCCTCCAAATGCAGGGATGGGTGGGGCTCATTCCCGGTCAGAGCATGTAACAAAAATGTTCATATATATATATATATATATATATATATATATATATATATATATATATATATATATATATATATATATATAGAATACTTTAGTTTCATTATTCTGTTGAATATAGGCCATAGTATGCCAAGATTTTCAAAAAGTATTATCTTATTATCCTATTATCACTTAGCACAATGACATGCACTTTTTTTTCTTCGGCACCCGTTTGACTTTGAGTTTCACGACACTATATATATATATATATATATATATATATATATATATATATATATATCTGTGTGTGTGTGTGCACGATTAGCAAATTATGTTAAAATATTTTGTATTATCTATAACAATCCTTTTGCAGGAAAAAAAACAAAAGAAAAATAGTACATACAATAAGTCTATGTGAAGTAATCGTTTCTGAGTTTCAAAGTTTCTTACAGGACCACATATCGGCCCACTACAGATCACTGTGCAGTGCCAAACGGCCGTCAATGGCCGCTTATTTAGCAGGTGTCCCCAATCCCAAAGCAGCAGTCGAAAAACCTTTTCACCTAAGCGACGGAAAAGTATTTCTCTCCGCTACTTTAGACAAGGCCATTTACTCCCACGGTGAAGACATTCGAGTCAACGTCAACATAAAGAACAACAGCACAAAGACAATCCGAAGAATAAAGGTAAGAAGAAAAGGTTTCAGTTACATACTTAAAAAAAAACAATAGTGACATTATTCAAGACGGACTTATTTGACAGCATCTTGGAAAATTTTAAAACAGTAAAATTTCATACAGAAATATTTATCGAAATTTATTAAATTAAAATAAAACTACTCTAAAATAAAATCATTTAAGTTAGAGAGGTATCAACACACTATTGGTGAACTAGATAAACAGCTTAACTGCACACCGAACCACTGTACGCAAGCCTGGTGTCTCCTCGGAGGGTCACCCATCCAAGCAAATCCAGATTACTGAAGATTTCCTCCCAGTCCCTCCCAGTCAAAATTACTCTAAAACGGACTAGTATGGACTAGATTAGTTCAAATAGAAAAATCTCTAGATTATTATATTACTTAGGAATAACCTTTTTTTCAAAGTAGTCCCAACCTGCAAAAGCAGCAGATAGGATTCCACATAAAAGTAAAAAACCAACTGCCCGAAAGTAAAAAATAAAAACAGGAAAAAAAAACAACAAAATTAAGTGTACCAACTGAACGAGGTAATTTCGTAGAATTCCAGTTAAAAACATACATCTTCCTTGGATCAGTAATAAAATCAATTAATACTCGATGTAACTTCAATGGTGTATTTACAATTTTCGATAAAAAAAATAAAACTTAGGTTATCTTAAAAACCTAAATAGTAAATCCAAACCCATAGCATTCACGTATAAACTCGAGAACAATGAGAGATTACCATTTTATGGCTTTTTGGACACCACCACTTCGAGCTGCATAGCATCTATAATAAGATATTTTAAATTTTATGGTAGCTAGATTAATTAATTTTATAATAATAACTAATTATTATTAATTAATAATTAGGGAGGTGTCCAAAGTTACTGGTTATAATAAGAATAGTATAGATAAATTAATTAGAAAACATAAATTAATGAAACAATTATTAAGAGTATTAAACTAGTAGTAATTGTACACGTTTCAGAAAGAACGAAGCAAAAATAAATTCATGGTAATAAATACAGTTTGATTTGATATATGTAGTTTACAAATGATGTAATAAATTAAGAAAAGTCCTCAGGAAGCCAAAGGATAAAGTAGATTAACATGAACAAATATAAAGAACATATTGCTCAAACTAGATATGAGAGAAATGAAAAATCTTGTATTGCCCAGCATGCAGTCGAGCATAACCATAATGTAGATATTAGTAATTTAAGACTTGTTAAAAGTGAAGATAATAACGGCTTTGGGTGCGCATGAAAGCATTGAAATAGAAAAATGTAAGAAAACCATGAAGCAAAATAACCAACTTATTCTATTTAGTCAACGCTTTCAATTATTAATGTAACGTCAAGGGTAGTCTTAGTTAACTTCAAGGTTTATGATTTTTACAGGGTTCATTAGGTATCGTTTTCATATCAATAGAACACAGTTAAATTTTAGAACTAGACTGAATTATCCCCATATGATGCTAACATGGTTAGCGAAACACATGTCGAGAAGTTTAAAAAAAGCGATTTGGTGTTTAGTAGTAAATCTTTGCGAATTTAATGGTTATTTGGTGACACAAAAACATTGAACAAAAAAAATCTCTCCAGCAAATAAGCTAATGTAATTATCTTAATATCCTAGCAATATAATTACTTCCAAATGCTTCTGAAAACATAATTGGATTAAATTGCATTGCACTGTTCAAAGTAAATTAAATTCACACCTAGACCATTTCGTTTTTAAAATTCAGCAATTTGTATTCCGGTCCCACTTTCAGCATTGACTTTCGGTTAATTCTGCTAACGCTTTCTTTGTACTTTAATTCGTATTCTCTACCTTTCAGCTCGGGCAAAATCGGATGCATAATTCAGGTGCTTTCTATTTACCGACAGAAAAAAAGTGGAAAGCGGACGAGACAAACGTGGATTCATTAAAATTCAGTAACACACCTTTAACACACCATGGATAAAATGGTCTCTAGGTTTAGTTTATTTGTGTCCCCGTAATATTTTGTAGACTGGAATATGTTTTGATGCAATTTGCATTTAAGTAACATCAGTATCAAATGATAAAAACAAAACGAAAAATGTGTGTTTCCGACAATAAAATACACAACTGTACAAAAAAATAAAACAAATTGTTACCCTTGTTATCTCTGTGAATGTTCGTACTTTAGAGTACACAATTTAAGAATTAAATTACAAGTGTATCAGATTGGCTCTAGTTTTTATGTTACTGAAGTGAAGTCTAGAAGTCGTAATAATATTCAAATTTTTAACCCTAGTCACACGTTAAAACGATATTAATGCGCATTCATTTCGCGCATTTGCGCATCACGCGGCTATCGTCGCGATCTTAGCTTTCATTTTGCCCCCCACCCCATGTAACAGTCCTGAATATTCAGATTTTTCACAAGGTTGATGGACGAACAACGTGCATTTTGATAAGTTACTGACTCATTATGTTTAACCTGTAATTTATATTTTGTTTATTGATTTTTATAATACCAATTGTCCATAGAATGATTAGTTCCTCGCGAAGAGAATGTCGATATGAACCTGATGTATGAGGATAGATCTGTGGTGTGTATGCAATAATAAAACAGATACGAAATATCACTGACTTCGTGAAGGAGGTTATACCGCTTATTTAGGACCACAAAATGAAAAACAGGATACGCCATAGGTTCATCACGAGGTTTATAAATCGTGTTAAATCTTTGCGCTTGTGGAAGAAAGTAGAACGCTGAGAGTTAAATTTCGGCATTCCTTTAATCTGGAGGGAGCCCAAAAATCATTTCGATGATTGCTACTTTTGCGTAGTAGACGTCAAAGGCTTCAATCGGCATAAAAAATGTCTATATTCAGATTTAGAATATGTAACATGTCTTGTTTTTCACAACAAAGAACTGCCTCCGCCTATTTACGCCTCACAACTGGAGTGTATGCCGTCAGAAGCAACAGCGTCGGACTCGCAATGTTCTATACAATCTATAAGTATAAGTGGAAGTGGATATGTAGGAGACTCGTCAGCGTCACAGGTGTTTTCTGAATATAAACCCAGCGATTTAATTCGAAATCTGAATTTATCAAAACAGGGGTCGGAACTGTTAGGTTCGTGGTTAAAGGAAAATAACGTATTGCAGTCAAAAGTATTAATAGCTGCTTATAGAACTAGGAAAAAAAGATTTTACCGTATAGAAGAGGACGCAGAGTTTGACAATTGTAACAACATTGTAAAATTACTTCTAGACATGGATTGATCTGAATATAAACTTACTGATTGGCGGCTCTTTATAGATAGCTCGAAAAGAAGTTTAAAATGTGTTTTACTGCATAATGGGAACCGATATACATCTATCCCAATTGCCCATTCAACTAAACTCAACGAACAATTCGAGACTATTAGATTAGTTCTTAAAAAAATTAATTACTACGAACATAAATGGTCAGTTTGGGTGGATTGAAAAATGCAATGCACAAAATGCACTTGTACACTTGTACAAAATGTACTTGGTTCATTTGCCTCTGGGACAGTCGAGCAAAGAAAATCAATGGGAAGAGATGTTGTAGCCTTTGAGAGAATCCTTAACTATAGGTAAAGCTAATGTAGTAAACAAGCCATTACTGACATACGACAAAATTATACTTCCACTACTTCACATTAAGCTGGATATCACAAAAAAGTTTGTCAAAGCATTGGATAAGGACGGAAAATGTCATTTGCAAAGCATTTACTAAGTATGGAAAAGATAAAAGCTGGAATTTTGACGGCCCTCAAATTCGAATATTAGTTAAAGATGCGAAACTTTAAAAAGTCACGACTGCTGTTTAAGCTAAAGCCTGGAAAAGTTTAATATTTGTTATAAGTAATTTTCTTGGTAACCATAGAGCGTCAAATTATGAAGATATTGTCAAAACGATGTTAGAAAGTTTAATGGTTTTAGAAGTAGATATGACCATAAAAATGCATTATCTCCATATATACCTGGACAGATTTCCAGATAACCTGGGAGATTTTAGCGAGGAGCAGGGAGAGCGCTTTCACCAGGATGTAAAAGTCATGGAGGAGGGATATCAGGGCAGATGGGATCAACATATGATGGCAGATTACTGTTGGTCTCTACAAAGAGATTGTTCTTAAGAATCCAAGAAAAGGAAGTCTCATAAGAGGTGTTTTTCTGAGATATATATACTTTTTCCCCGGTTTTTTATTTTTGTTACCTTTTTTTACTTTTATATAATTAAAATAAATACTTTAATAGAACAATTAAGTGATTTTCAATAAACTATGCATATTAAAAACAACAAATTTAAATATATCTCATACATACATACTGCCTTATATTAGTGTAACACGAAAATATTAGATTAAAACGAAAATATTAAATTATAGAAAGATTAAATAAAGAAATATCAAAGAGATTTAAAATGTTTAATGTCAGTTCCTCTTCTAACCTGTTGTTATATATCGAAAAAGTAAGAACCGTTAATGCCAAAAGACGGTATTCCGCACCACACTGTGATATTTGTACTGTGTAAGTGTTTATCATGCAGTTAATGAAAATTGTCGTCAGACCAATAATGTAAAATCAGTTTCCTCAAGATTTTAACCAGCAGTTATCGGATCATCACGTTTAATGAATTTATTGCGTTGGAGACAAAAGAACCGTTGAGTTTTTTTTTCCTGTCTCGTTATAAAAATATCATAATATCCCAACTTTGCTAACTCAACAGAAGCGATGAATATAGTACCAGGCTCTTCCTATGTATTTTTATACGATCCACAGCCACATTTTTATAATAAGATTTCAGGTAAACCTCGCTTTTTAGAGTATAGGTAATCCCCGCATTACGGCATTCCTATAAAATGGTTTTGCTTTAAAATAATTCGACAATTGGGGGAAATTCCTTTGTAGCACGGCATTCCTACAACATGGTTTCACTTTAACATAATTCGAAAATTAGAGAAAATCTTCCTGAAATATAACATTCTTACTTAAGTTTCAAACATTTAAAAAATTCCTGTATGTACAACAGGGGAATTGATGAAATATTTTAAAAGCATCAACAATCATATTCGGCATTTTGCATTCAAGAAGGTTCATCGTTTGGATGCATATGAAAGCATTCAAATAAAAAATGCAAGAAAATAGTGAACCGGGAAAATGGACCTACTACGTTCAGTCAACTTTTTCAATTATTAATGTAAATGTCAGAAAACTTCATGGTACATTTTTTTCTTTCTTTTTTTCTCTTTTTCCTGTTTTTTCTTTTTTTATTTGTTCTTGTATGCTTTTTTACACGCTTCATTAGGTACGTAGTACGCTTCGTAGGTAATAGATTAGCAATTAGGGTTCCCATGTAAATACAACGTAGTTTAGGTTTAGAATTAGATTAAATTATCTTCTGATGATGCTAACATAGAGAAACGTACGTCAAGAACTTTAAAAAAAGTGATTCGTTGTTTAGTGATAAATCTCTTCCGTACGAGAGTGCATCAAATATTAAAGCCTTCCTTACTTAAAAACTCTATTATAACCTGTTGCGCAATGGACAGTGGAACGTGTTGCTCACTCATGGCTGTACTGACATATAGGATTGTACTTCACTCCTGAAAGATTTAATCCAATCTGAACATTTTGCGTCGACAAATTAATACTCATTCAGTATTAAAGAATTCCACTACGAAATATCCAGTCGACGGTTGTTAACAAAATCATTAAAATGAATTAAATAAGTGGTGATATTACAGTAATTCAAGACATTATTTTTAAAAAAGCTTCAAAGCGACTAACGTTACTGGTGAAATTTGCCAAGTAGAGGGAGAAGGTGCCGTACCAATACGCACTGGTCAGTTCTCGTTCAAAAAACTGCTTGAGGTTGCTGCTGAGTAATAGGGATAACCATTCTCGTCAAAAAGCTTTTTGACGGCTTGTTGGTCTGATTCCGTTTTGGGGACTATCATTACCCAGTGCGGCTTCGTTGTGGTCGGCCCGACAGCCACGTTGTTCTTCTTCAGGAAGCGCATGACTTCCTGAATATCAACGTGTTTCGCAAAACAATCGGTTTAAGTTTGGATTCAACGCCAGTGGGTGGTACTGGCGTTTTATTGTTTGATGATTTGGCCGTCTCTGATGGTTCTTTAGGTTTTCTGATTAAAACCAGCAAGGAAGGAGCAATCTGTACTTCTAAAGATTGACTTACCTTAGAAGTCAGTATTGCTTTTCTTCTGATTCTTAACCTGGCGGGCAGCTGCTGGACATCCATTGGTGGAGATTTTTTACTGATCTCTCTCTCTCTTCGGGATCCGAATGGATCACAATGACTGGTGGTGTGGTGCTTGGAGTATTTTCTTTTTTTGATCCCTAATGCTTTAAGAAAAGCAGCAGTATCACTGACGTTACCGCCAGTTTGTGCTCTCCATGAAGCAACTATTGATTTGAGTTGATTATTCCAATCAGTAGCCATTACCATTTACTGATGCTGGTCCAACCAGCATCAGTAAATGGAAACCAGAGAGAAGAAACCCATAGAATTGTACAAGTCACCAAACCACGCGATGAGAAAAAAATTCTAAAGATAAAAAAATTCTAAAGATAAAAAAATTCTACAGCCAACCCGTAAGAATAGAAGTGCTGAAGAGACAACCAAAACGTAGCTCCACTACTAAGACGTTACCACAAAAGCGTTCCCAGAATCAAGTAAAAAAAGACCATCAAAATCCACAAACACCCGAGCAGAAATGCACGAGTGACCAAAAAGCCGTCGATCAGATGGAATAAATCATATCGCAAGCCAAAGTCATGGCCGGGCTTCAAAAGGTTTTGGGTCTAAGTCAGCCACAATTAGACCCATTCCTCCAACATCATAGCCAGTAAGAATTACTGTTACCAGACTATAGTACCGACGGACCGCATGTCGAACCTCTCGGGTTAGCAAAAAAACCCTAGAAAACAACAACCCAACTAGGACAGGGTAACCTCAGGTAATATGAGCAAGAGTCTCAGGGCTAACTCCAATACCGAGCTAAAAAACAAGATAAGATTTGCTTTCTTGAATGTTATCGGTAGTGGTTGCAGTTTTTGTCAAGTTTGGCAGTTTTGGTTCGGTTTTCTCATAAGCTTATGTTTTCTATTTAATCAGTCTATAATGTTCTTATTATAATCATTGCCCATATTAGATATGGTAGAATTGAGGAATCCTGCGTGACCATAATATAATCCATTTATCTGAATGGATGAACGCTTCATCTGAATGAAAACCTTCTGAATTATTAATGTAATGCTTGGTTAACTTCACGGTTCATAATTTTCACAGTTTCATTAGTTAGGATTGTCATTTAAATAGAACATAGTTTAGTAAGTAGAATTAGATTGAATCATCTCCAGATGATGCAAACATGATTAGCAAAACGCACATCGGGAAGTAAAATCAATTTGGTGTTTAGTGGTAAATCTCTTCAGGTTTACTCTTTCACACCGAAGGTTTTTATAGAAGCATTGTTCTATATTATTATCATCAAAAAAAGTGCTTCTTGTTTCATTGTGTAACAGATTATGAACAAATTGAATTTTTTTTTAAATATAATTTCTTACTTTTATTAAAAATAGTTTCTGAAAAGTTATACAATCCCAAAAGGCCACTTGTTGAAATATAAAACATTTGATTTAGATATGCACCTTTTAGAAAATCAAGTTATATTTCATCCTGAAATTAGTCGGTTTGAATAGGAAAGTTTCAGTTTCACGTTAAAACCAGAGAAAAAGTTTCGCTGCTATTTTTCCTCGCTTCTTCGATCCGGCTTCTTCCCTTCGATCTTTGCAGTGAGATTCTGCGATGCCAGGTTCAAACCGGTAATTTGTCATCATTTGCGATTCCTCGCGAGAATCATTTGTCTCTATTAATGTCTTGGCACGTAATCGAAAATAATTTTGTAATTGGCGACTTTGAAGTCGATGTATAAATGGCAAACTCTTTAAAACAATTAAACAAAAATGCATTTTTTGTTCATATCGCTACGTTAAACGACTTAATAAATTAATATCGAATAATGCTCTAACAGAAACTTCAAAAGTTACCATGTCAAGCAAATGCACGTTTTCAATTTCAACTTTCTCAATTCAGCTACGACCTTTAGCTTTTTGAACTCGAAGCTAAGGAATAACAAAAGTAATTGTATATTTTTCCTTTGTTTATAAATAAAGGATTATACTTCACTCCTCAGAGATTTAATCCGATTCCAACTTATTGCTTCGACATACTTCCATATTAAAGTAATATTTCACTGCGAAATATTCAGTAGACGCACAGTGGAGTGATTACCCGAAAACTTGGCAAAAATACGAAACATCTAAGGCCAGATTTTGGACAGAAATGTAATCTGTTTTCATGCACTTGAACTAACAAGAATATACTTGACCATTCGGGTTGTCGAGATTAATTCTAAATTAGTTGAATGATCAATCCAAATCTGCCTCATGAACAAATATCCATTTTTTCGTTATATGTGTTGACGTAAGTCGTAAGTTGTTCGTAGTTAATCGTTAAAAATTCGTCCAAATTTGAAAGGCTCAGCTCACCATTATTCTAATTTACTCTTTAAAACAAATTTTTATTTTTATTCCCGCACGTTCGAGAGCTCTCTATTTCATATTTCTCTATTCTTATATTTTCTATTTCTCGCTGTTTAGTACAGAATACTCTTCAGAAAACCATAATGTAACACAAAAAGTTGTCCCAAGTTGCTCCTTTGGGAGAACGCAAATTTTAAAATTAATTTGATGATTTTTTCACGGTCCACGAGGTTTTTCAATCACTTGGTGGGAGTTATGCGAACATATTTTCATATCAAGTTCTACCACTGAAGGTTACGGGAATAAAAACAAGTTATCGAATATAACCTCCCCCTCAAGAAAATGATATGCAATAGGGATGAAGATAAAGCTATCGCGAAGAAAAGGAAAATATCAATAAATTATGCGTTTTACGATAAATTCGGTTTAATTGTCTACAAACGAGAACCCGGCTTTGGTAGATCAACAGTAATACTCTAAGAAAGCTTCTTCAAAAATGTCGAAAGTTCAGCTGAGATTACCGGAGTTGACGTTCAACTAATCAAAATGTTTCCCAGCGTTCTGATATGTTTCGAGGGGTTACAACATTAATAAGGTGAACTACTGGAGATATGCCGAAAAAATGCTAATCTCTATACAAGCTTTTACAAATTGTACCCCATGGACGCCACTGTACATCGCGAACTGAAATTGTTCCTATTGGACAGCTAAGCGAAGAAACTCAACAAGTTCGAATAAGGACGCGAGGTTATTCAGGAAAAGTTAGTTCCGAAAATCATCGAGACTCCATACAAATCAAGATATCCTTAACAATCTACTTATATTATCGAACCCACTAATTATATACAGGGTGTCTCAATAGTGCGATATCGGTTGATATCTTGATAATGGCTAGAGATAGAGGAAGTACAGGAGTTGTATAACTAAATAGGCTGCATAATTTAAAATTAATTTTATTTATACCGGGTGTCACAAAACCGTGGCTGGGTAAAGTTCTGTTTTTTCTTATCGAATACACTCTATTTTCATCCAGGTTTGCATTCTACTATTGATTGTAAACATATTTCTTCAAACATGTCCTATATCTGAACCCAATGGTTTTACCGATATCTGCCATTTTGTAAAAAAATATCGGAGTTGCAGATTCTATTTTGCAGTGTCATATATTGCAGTGCCATTTATTTGATGTAGAATTATCAAAAATTCAAAACATATCTCAGTAATTTTAAATGAAATGTCTAATATTTTTTCATTTTACAACATTCTTAAGACAAAATACTTCTATTCTTCTTAAACATGTCCTATATCCATCTGTCGTAATTTTCGAGATTTTTGCATTTTTGTTTTTAATGGAACTCACCTTTTTAGTAATAACGTTATAAAATTCAATTCAAATACCAATATTGTTCTGGTATAGCTTTAAAACTTGTTCAATATTGTTCTGGTATAGCTTTCTATGATATAGAAAAAAAGAGTGTACTTCTTTCATAATAGAAAAAAAAGAGTGTACTTCTTTCATAATTAAATAGGAAAAAATATTTTTATGATCTATTATTTTGACGATCGAAAAGAAATGTGAATATCTAATTACAACTTAAAGCACGCAGATGGCCTATACGACCCAGACAATTATATGTACTTTGTAAGCTGTCAAATTGTTTTTTCTTATGGGGTTCTGTTGAGGAACAAGTTTATCAAACACCACCCACCAAAATAGAAGACATGCAAATTAGAATAAGAAATGTGGTTATGAATATTAATGAGACAATGCTGATTATAGTCTATAGTTATTTTGAACATAGGTTTAGAGTTTGTATTGCACAAAATGGAAAACATATTGAACATTTAATTAAATGATTGTAGTGACTTCTTTTTTTATAAATATTTGTACTTAAACTTTTTCAGTTATTAATAAGGCTTAGTAAACTTCACGGTTCATGATTTTTACACGCTTTGTTAGGTAGGGTTTTCATATAAATAGAACATAGTTTAGTTTTAGAATTAGCTTAAATCATCGTCTAATGATGCTAACATGGTTAGCAAAACGTGCATTGAGAAGTTCAAAAAAAGTGATTTGGTGTTTAGTGGTAAATCTCTTCAAGTTTAGTGTTTCACACCAAAAATTCCAATAGAAGAATTGTAACATCAAGTACTTAAACTGTCTTACTAAAAAATAAATATTTATGACGTTTAGTTTACTATAATAATAAGTTTTGTTACTCTAGAATAATTGCATTCTAATCAAATATTAAAACACGTGATGAGCTAAATATTAGAAAGAAAAATGTAAAAATCTCGGAAATTATGACAGATAGGTATAGGACGTGTTTAACAAGAATAGAAGTATCTTCTTAGGAATATTGTAAAACGATAACATTTTAGACATTCCATTTAAAAAAATTTAGATATGATATGTTGTATATAAGATTTTTTTCATTTATCTCAGTTATTCTGGGCACCCTGTATAACGTAGACAAATTTTGTGTGCATTAAAAGCTAGATCATAGTTTTCTAATATTCCTACCAAAAATGATAATCCTATATCAAAAAATAAATGATATATGACACTGCAAAATAGAGTCTGCACCTACGATATTTTTTACAAAATGGCGGATATAGGTAAAACCATTGGGTTTAGGTATAGGACATGTTTTACAAAATATATTTCGAGTCAATAGCAGAATGCAAAAATGCATATAGGGTATTCGATAGGAAAAACAACACTATACCCCGCCACGGTTTTATGAGACGCCTGTATAAATAAAATTGATTTTAAATCATGCAGCCTATTGAGTTGTACAACTCTTATACTTAAAAATTTTCTCTAATTCCAGCCATTATCAAGATACCAACCAATATTATATTACATACAATATGGGATACCCTGTATAATTGATTATAATTTATCAAATAAAAACTAAAACATTTTCCCTATGAAGTGTTGGAAATCTTAGAGGAACCAAATATAAATCTAGCTACAATTGATGAGAATAGCTGCACAAGTCAAAATTGTTCAAACAAGACTTTCTTGAAGAAATTTTATTTTTAAAATAATGCTTTTTTTTGTAATAAATTAATTTGATTCACTCTGGTTGTTATTTTGCCCCCTACCCTTAATCGAACTTGCTTCATATACGAACAATTACACACTGTTAATTGGTGTTTTGGACATAAGATACGTCTATGAAAGTGAAATTTCGAAATAACAGTTTACTTTAATAATTGGCTAATGAGCTTTTATTTTTGGTTTAGACATTTTTAGATAATCTTTTCGTTTTCAGCACTCCGAAAAATATAGAAATAGTAACAACGTTTGCTAGGTTTTGGGGTAATCTGCCCCATAGTGTGACAGTTTTTAATAAAAACGTTAAAATGAGTGAAATAACTCACAAAATTAGGGCCATTTTAAGGCATTATTTTAAAAAGTCCTGATGCCCAGGCCATTTGAGAAGTAGAGGAGAAAGGTGCCGTAATAATCTACACCACCAGCTCTAATTCCGTGGGTGAGCATGAGTCTTGAAGACAGGGAAAGATCAGGTCGTCCACGGTCTCTCCATGCCGATGTTCTAAGAGCAGCTGTGGCTGCAGATCTTAATAAATATTATTAGAGTGAATAGCTAAGTTCCTCAAAACCTCAACTTTTGTTACACCCTAATAATTTAAAATGAATTGAGTAAGTTAAGTTTACAATTTGTTTTTCAATAATACTAATAAAATTTAAATAAATAACACAAAATTTGATGGATCGCATACATTTTTAAATAAGAAATATTGAGTTAACTTTTTCAAAAACTCGTAAATTATTCAATGTAGAAAATTTCCGTGATGAATGGTGTTCGGTCAATTTTCCCCGAAAATAAATCTACATATATTTCGTCTGAAATTGAGAAATATACCGGCTTATCTGGGGAAATGTATCATTCAAGAAATCCCATTTCCTGCATCAATCAGTTTAATCTACTTAAGTAGCAGACAATAGAAGCTCTCACTAAAATGGATTGGACATTTAGGATATAGCTCGAGTTAACCTTTAGCTTTCGGACGAACGATGCTGCATCCAGGGTTAATATTTGCTTTGTTCAAATATTAAACTACTTGAGAGTTAATTATATATATATATATATATATATATATATATATATATATATATATATATATATATATATATATATATATATATATATATATATATATATATATATATATATATCTGTGTGTGTGTGTATGTGGGTAAACCAATATCTAAAATTGGATCCTTTGAAAATTTATACATATAAAACGTTTTCAAATAACATTGTTTGAAATGTAACTGTCACTCATAGACAGCTGTACTCGGTATATTTTGTCAATTTACCACGGAAAGATACACGAACACTAGAGCAGTTGCAAGGCGACCCCCATTTGGGGAAAAATTATCTTTCTCGAAAAAACGCACTTCTGATTTAATGGGTTTGTGAACAAACGTAACTGCATGATTTGGGCCAATGAAAATCCTCAAGTGATTCAGGAGTTATCTATTCATCTTGAGAAAGTTGAAGTTGAAAGTTGAGTTGTTGTGGTTTTGGGCTAAAGGAGCTGGGTGAAGGAGTGACTCTGATATATGGAAGCGAGTCTTGGATACTACACCAAAAACTAAAATCCAAAGTAGCAGCTATGAAAATGAAGATTCTATTTTCGGATTGAGGGCATATCAAGTCTAGACCGATTGAAAAATTCAGAAGAAATTCATAAGAACCAGGTTGGAACTTTGGAACTGGAACCAGTTATCCAAAACATCGAAGAAATACAACTCGGTTGGTATGAAATATGTATGGGAGGCTGAATGGAGAGAAAAGGAATTGATGTAGGACCAAGAAAAGCTGGAACCAGGAAGTAGGAGAATTTCTCAAATCAAAAGGAATGTCAAGAATCCCAGCAATTACAACATATATATACATATACATATACCACAGATATATATATATATATATATATATATATATATATATATATATATATATATATATATATATATAGGGTGATTCATGGTGGATGGTACATTAGACGTTTACGGAGAACTACTTGCGGTAATGATTTTAAATTTTGGACACTTATGTAAATGAATATAAACTCTCGATTTAAAATATTTTCTGCGCTGCAGTGTTGTCCGATCTACTCAGAGCTGATTCCAACTTCGTTTTTTTAAATGGAATATCCTATATGTTATTGCATTTCTACATTCTGTGAACCCTTTTGAATCTCCTTTTTGTAACATACACTATACTTATCTTGAGCCGTTTGGGAAATAAAAAATATTTTTTACAAAATTTGGCAACAAACATCCCTAAATAAAAAAAAATTACAACCAGCATAGCTGCATACCTACATTTTTGAATACATGTCCTTAATAGGTTGCATTATGACAATATGACATGAGACCTAATTTATCACATACAGGGCGTTTACGAAATAGATACCTTTTGATAGGACTTGAACATTCATGTTATGTAGGAATTTTAAATGGAACACCCTGTATTTTATAGTGGAGCTCAAAAGAGCAATAAATTCTGTATTTAAAAGTATTAAGTGATGATATACCTATTTTTTCGGTTTTCGACTTTAAACAAAAAACCAAAATAATGCAATTAAAGCAAGGATAACGGTTTATTTTATTTTAGTAAACAATAACACAAAATTAAAATTTGAAACATAATACTCTCTAAAAAACTATTTGTATAGCAAATGTTTGAAACGCTGACCGTTTACCTCCAAACATTTCGACAATCTAATATGGACCCCTACCGTGACGGCTCTTGTTATCTCAATAGGATCTAAGGTTGTGAATGCTTGATTCGCCAGATGTTTTAACTCATCTCTAGTATTTATTGGTGTTTTTTAGATATTGTCTTTTACAGTACACCAAAGATAGAAATCAAGGGGAGTTAAATCGGGTGATCTCGGCGGCCAATTCCATGGACCCAAACGTCCAAACCACCGGCCTTGGAATAGTTCATAGAGTTATCTGCTTAGTTCTTCTGTACAGTGTGCCGGAGCACCATCAAGCTGCTACCAGCTGCTTTGATACACTACCAGTGGAAGATTTTCTGTCAAATTCTCTACTACTGTTGTTACTATTTCTAGATACTTTCGGGAAATTAACTGTTCATCGTAAATAAAGTATCGAATTTGTTTGTCCTTGATTAAACAAAAAACATTAAAACTAAATTTTTCTTGGAATGCGTAATCCCTGGTAAAATGAGGATTTTATTGGCCCAGAAATGACAATTTCGTCTGTTAAAAACTCCTCTCAAAAATTAGGACTCATCAGTCAAGATTTTTTATAAAAAATGTGGATCCTCCTGGAAATGAACTAATATATTTTCATAAAATTCCACTCTTTGAGGGCAGTCGTCTGGCTTGAGAAACTGAGCTTTAGAAAATGTGTAGGGCATGCCGTGTTTTTTCAATATTGTTTGTATTGACGAGAATGTTATCTGCAGCTCGTCTTCAGCTCTGCTAATAGAAGATTGTGGATACGCATGGAAATAAGCCAGAATGTTAATCTCGTTATCCTCATCAGATGTTACTAGCTTGGTCAAATTCTTCGAAAAACCAAAATTTATAATATTTGTTTGAATCCGTCTAAATTTTCTTTTATTCATTCGTGCTAAATTAGAATACATTGCGTTAAATTGTTTGCAGGTTCGTTCAATAATACAATACGACAATACTGTCCATATAAAATAAATGTATGATCACTGCATTTAAATAGTGAATTCTTTCCATTCTTTACTGAGACAATTACTTACTTAAATGCGCTAATTATGAATTATTGAACTAATAATGTCAAATACATACATTTTAATAATATTTGTTTAGGAGTAATGTCACCTTAATCGGACATGGCCCACTACTAAAATAAACCAATATCTTTGCATTAATTGCATTGCATTATTTTGTTTTTTTGCTTATAAGTCGAAAACCGCTAAGGAAAGCTGGAACCAAGAAGTATATATATATATATATATATATATATATATATATATATATATATATATATATATATATATATATATATATATATATTCTAACAATTGTTCAATTAAAACTGCAGCACCGCTAAATTGCCCTGTGTGATTGATGAAGATAAAGAACGGTCTGGCGCATCGAAAAAGTTTAAAGACGAAGAATTGGAAGCATTACTCTATGAAGACCCATTAATTATGGATGCAAGTGTTGATTTCTTAAATCATCTGAAAATTTATCCCGATGACAATGCCAAATGTTATCTCCTCCAATAATCATAACAGTGCATTGAGTAGAACTGTGTTAAAATGCACCTTCCACCTGGGATTCTTGCCGCCAAGAATACAACCTCAATCTGGTAGTATGGTAAAGGTTATTGGTCTAAGATTGAAACATTAGGAGTTGATCATACAACAATTGCCAAATGTTTAAAAGCATTAGGAATGATTCAAAAGAAAAGGAAATTGGGTGCCGTACGAATTGAAGCCGAGAGACTTCGAATGGCTGCTCCAACGGCAGAAAACGAACGGTTTTTGCATCGTATCGTGACGGGAGATGAAAAGTGGATACACTATAACCTGAAGTGTAGAAAATCGTGGGGAAAGCCAGGCCATGCATCAAAATCGACGGCAAAGCCGAATATCCATGATTCCAAGCACACGGTCTGTATTTGATGGGATCAGCTGAATGTAGTGTATCAATCCAACGCACCTCAAATCCAACGAAATCATCAGGGCAGATCGCTATCGACTACAATTGATGCTTTTGAGCCATGCATTGAAGGAAAAATGGCCACAATACGATCGATGACTTATGGCCTGGTTGAACAGCTCTTTCACTTATGAAGATGCCAAAAAATGGGTCGATTTGTTGATAACTTCAAAAGATGAGCCATTCTTTCGACATAGTATTAGAATGCTGCCAGAAAGATGGAAGAAAGTACTGGCTAGCGATGGACAATACTTTTAATGACATATCATTTACTATTTTTTTTTAAATAAAACATTATTTTTCACAAAAAAAACAGCGATAACTTTTTCATTTCAAAAACGCTAATAATCACTTTGAAAAAAAGTTTATTGGTATAAAACACATACAATCGTGCACTAAAATGTACTGAAGTATATATATATATGTATACAACAGGGCCTCGTTAATCCGGAGATGCAAAAATAAGACCCTTTCCGGATTATCGAGGTGTCCGCATTATTGTATGCCATATTTAATGGTAATAAAACACATGTTTAACCTTAGTTTCTTTAATCAATTTTTAAATTAAAGCATAAAGACAAAAATGTACATATTCAAAATTACAACCATGTAAGAAAAACAGTAAGTTAAAATAAAACCTAAGTTAATTCGTCTTGAAAAAGTCTGTAATACTCTTCTGTTTATAATTTTCGCACTTCATTTCAAAAGCCCGGTCCCTAAGTCGACGGAGACACATAACTTCGTTGCTATCAAATTCGTTATCTTCAGCACATTTTAAAGTAGTGTTTAAAGCTCCTACTGCCTCTGAATTACCAACTTTTTGAGAGGCGAGAACTTCAACGCTATTGTCCTCATCTTGCCCATCGTCCTCACTCGTTGCGGCTCGCACAATCTCCTCATCAGTTAACACTTCACATCTTTGTAACTCGCTTTCGGCACCACCAGCAGCCCATTCTTGAGCTTCTGCCTCACTTATTTGAGGATCATTGGGTCCCCTCAACCTATTAAAAAGCTGGGCTAAAGGAACATCATCATCTGGTTCGTCATTATCAGTGATAAATCCACGGTGCAAATTCTTCCATGATTTGTTAATTAGGGATGCCTTAACATCGGCACAGTAATTAGCCAAAAGAAAAACTGTGTCCTTTAAAGATATCCATTTTAATGAGTCCATGAGGTTCTCAGAACATAATGCAAGACAGTTAACCAAAAGTAATTTGCGGTAATTTAACTTCACATTTTGTATAACGTTCTGATCCATTGGTTGTATACACGCCGTGGTGTTAGGCGGCAGGAATATTGCAAAAATGTTGCCGTCTTCAGAGACAAGTTCATCTGCTGATGGATGCCCAGGACAATTATCCAACAATAATGCCTGTGCCTGAGGAGGCAAATCAACAGACAAAAGATGGCGACGGGCCGCGGGAACGAATTCCGTTTTAAACCACTCAAGAAACAAGTCTTTCGTAACCCAAGCATTTTTTTGTACACGATAACAAACAGTAAGACGTGTGGGTCTAAATGCTGGCGGTTTTTTGATTTTCCGACAACAAGCAATTTAAGTTTATGGGTTCCAGCCGCATTTGCACAAGGCATGAATGTCACTCTCATCTTCATCATTTTCCTTCCGGAAGCCGACTGCTCATTGCCAGAGACTAAAGTATGATCAGGCAATAATCGCCAGTATAAACCAGATTCGTCAGCATTGTAAACCTGTTCCGCTGTTAAATTTTTTTTCTCTAATCACTTTCTGTAATTCTAGTTGAAATGGTCCGATAGCGGCTTCATCATTTGACGGTTTTTCACCGACCATTTTTAAAAAACGTCTTATTCCGTGGCGTTTTTTAAATTTGTCTAACCATCCCCGGCTTGCATTAAACCCGATATTAGAGTTTGTAAGCTGGCGATGAAAAATGCGAGCTTTCTCACAAATCATATCACCACTTACAGGAACATGCAATCCCCTTTGTTGCAAAAACCACGTAAACAAAGTATGTTCTAAAACGGGATTTTCCGATTTCTTCAGTGTTTTTCGTACACCGGGACCACGTTCTGTTAGGCTAACAAACTTCAAGATTTTGTCTTTGTTCTTCTTTATGTCCCCTACAGTTGACCTGCCTATACCAAACTTCCGAGCAATGATAGGGTAGCTGTCACCTTAATCTAACATTTCTATAATCAAATTGTCTTTTAATGTTCATGTTGAATATTTATCGTGGCGGCGCCATAATGTTAGCGAGCGCGTTAAATTGACACTGTCATCATTCAGTCAATGTCGATCCACTGCAGAATGAAGAACTTCCCAGCATGTTTACAACTCGCGCGGTCCTTTCCTCTGTCATTCGGGTTCAATATACTTGATGATGTCATCGATCCATCGTGTTTTAGGCCTTCTTCGTGGACGTTTATGATCAACTGGTATCCATCCCAGGATTGCTTTGGTCCATCTGTCGTCACATTGTCTCGCTATATGGCCTGCTCACCTCCGTTTCAATTAATTCACCTTTCCAACGATGTCACATACTTTCGTCTGTTCTCTGGTCTATGTGCAGGTCTTTCTGTCCCGCTTTGTAATACCAAGAATATACCTTTCCATTCCCCTCTATGCTACCTGAAGTTTTTGAACTGATTGTGATGTGAGTGTCCATGTTCCAGTTCCGTATGTCCGAACAGGCAGCACGCACTTCAAAACTTTCAAAAACCTCTTATCAAAAACTTTTCTCTTCAAACAAAATGGCAGTTTGTTCTTAAACACTATGTTGAGGCTGCTAGCCTCACTTAACATACCGATCCACGTACTGTTATATATATATATATATATATATATATATATATATATATATATATATATATATATATATATATATATCTTGGTTCCAGCTTTTCTTAGCGGTTTTCGACGAAGCAAAAAAACAAAATAATGCAATGCAATTAATGCAAAGATATTGGTTTATTTTAGTAGTGGGCCATACATATATATATATATATATATATATATATATATATATATATATATATATATATATATATATATATATTCAAATTTTAACCATCTTCTTAAAAAAGACATTTCGTTCTGCTATATTTCGACTTTATCTAATGAAAACACGTGTAATTGTTGCTAATTCCGTACCAATTCCGATCCACGTACTGTTATATATATATATATATGTATATATATATATATATATATATATATATATATATATATATATATATGTTTATATATATATATATATATATATATATATATATATATATATATATATATATATATATATATATATGTATATATATATATATATATATATATATATATATATATATATATATGTATATATATATATATATATATATATATATATATATATATATATATATATATATATATATATATATATATATATATATAAATTTAGAATTATATTCATTAGAATCAGTTGACATTAGTAATAACATTTCGAGAGTAATATTTGTGTTACTTTTCTAAAGACGATGTCCTTATAAACATTCAAATTTTAACCATCTTCTTAAAAAAGACATTTCGTTCTGCTATATTTCGACTTTATCTAATGAAAACACGTGTAATTGTTGCTAATTCCGTGGAATCAAATTAATTATTTTGTTTTGCATTTCCCTTTCATTTTAACAAAGAAAAATCGATCGACCAACTTGAAAATCCCATCACCAGCTAAAAATCCTAGTAATCGCGTTACCTAATCCAGAATTAAGTCCACTCGTTGTTTCTGGACAAACGTGACAATCTAATCGGACGAGAGAAAATATGCAAAAAGAGAATTTACCTTTCGTGCAGTAGAGGAGATACAGTATTTGTCTAACGACAACAATCGAAATATGCT
Source organism: Cosmopolites sordidus (assembly GCA_031761425.1). Taxonomy (NCBI): domain Eukaryota; kingdom Metazoa; phylum Arthropoda; class Insecta; order Coleoptera; family Curculionidae; genus Cosmopolites; species Cosmopolites sordidus. The sequence continues at coordinate 138,995 of JARFXV010001386.1, forward strand.
CAAATCAAAATTGAATCAGTCGGATATATTCTTATTGTCGTTGTTGAATATTTGAATTACATTTAAAAATATTGAGTTAATAAACATTCATAATTTTGGAGTAATATATAATGACGTCTTGTTTTATATTTTCAAATATATTTAATAATTTTTACTAGAAATAAATTTATAGTTTATATAATATATTATTCTGATATGTAGTTGTGCGAGGTTTATTATTCAATTATAGTTAATTATTCATTTCCACCCTCTATGCCATTCCCAAATGTGTCTCAATTTTTTACGTCAATAAGTAATATACTTTTCACCTTCAAACTGTCTGGCAACACCACAGTTTTCCATTTTCTACTCTGTTCATTCTTATATTTTACTAATTAACTTTTTAAAAAATTCAAATTTTTCACAACATACATCGGGAAGGTTAAATATTTCGTCTATATTTCATCCCAACGGAGTACAGAGGTCTTTTTCAGGTATCTAAAACATCTGGCGATCATTTTAATAAGGCCGGGACTACGAAAAGGCAACAGCCCGAAATGAAAGGCCTTAAATCCAGAAATATTTACATGTCAGAAAATGAACAATGAGCAAATTAAAATTTAAATCTTCCAGTGATCAGTCGAAACTCTAAATTTGTCCGCAAATTTTCTTCGTTTTGTCCCAAAACCTTAATGATATTTTGGCCGTTTTTTGGTCCCTCCTAATGTTTCTCATTAAGTTTCCATTAGAGGAAATAAGCCAATGCTTTAAAAATAATTGACTCGAACAAAACCCCCTAACTTTTAACAAAAATGCGTATTTGTCTTTTGATGGATAGGTTAAAATAACCGTAAAGTTTAGCATTATTCTTTTTATGACATCCAAGTTATATTATGGAAGAAGGCTGGCAGTATACCACTATTGAGTTACAAGAAACAAAATACATAATACATGTTGAAAAAATTTCAATCTAAAGGGTTGTTCAATAAGAGTGTCTTTAAAGTTAACTTTAAAATGAGGCACAATGATAACTATAAGTGATAATCTAGTATTTTCTTTCAATTTTGTCTTGAAGAATAAAAAATTGCATTGTGTTTTGAAAATATTATAGTTCAAATGTCCCCTCGGTTTCGTCTGGTGGAATGCAGTCCGGAGACCCAATTTTCGATTACTCTTTCACATAAGAGTTATTAAAAAGGTCTGGAAAAATCGCCCTTAAATTATTTTATTGCATTAAACAATTAATAAGGTCAATAAAAAAAAATCGTTTTGTGTTTTACAAAGTTTTAATTGTGGAGAACATGAATAAAGCTGGTTGCAACAAAACCTCAGGTTTTATAACTATCATTCACAAATAATCAATTTTTACAAGCCAAAAAAATCTGCATACCCTTGATTTTTTAATTATTTTTATAACAAAATAATGTTGTTACGAGGGTTGCTATTTATGTACCCAGAATAATAAATAAATACAAATATTAATATAAATAAAAATAGACTAAGACCACCATTTCTAACAACAAAATATGGTAACATCAGATGACTCCCGCAATTCAAATATTTGGGTAAAATAATCATGCAAAACGGGTTGAAAAAAGCGGCCAATAAGGGTAGATGTCAAAAAATGGAAACTGCATTACGACTTACACAAAATATTTACAACAAAAATGTATATCTAAAAACACAAAACTGAGACATTACAACACAGTTATTGAACTAGAATGTCTATAGGGGGCAGAAACGCTCATTTTGAATAGAAAGAGAGACATCGAGGAGATTGAAAAGAAGGAAAGAAAAATCATAAGAAAAATCTTAGGCCCCAAACAAATAAATAGCACAACATACCGACTTCGAGAAAACCAAGAAATCAAACAATACATAGATATACATAGCGATATGAGAAAAAGAAGACTTAAGTTTTACGGACACATAAAACGAATGAATCCGAATAGGCTGACTAGGCAAATAGTCGAATTTTATGAAAATAAGAGTAGTGCTAAGGTAGAAATAATTAAATGGATTGCTGCAATTAAAGAGGACCTAAGGTCATCAAATATTACACAAAGTGAAATTCAGGACATAGGCTGTTTCAGACACAAGGTTAACGTTTGGGAGGTTGGAAAAAAATGAGGTAAGGAGAAAAGCTCATAGCGAAAGAATGAAATCAGTATGAGCGTAAAGAAAGGCTAACACAAACGCCTCTAACTGTACTTCGCGTGACACATACATGAATAATAATAATAATAACAACAAATATTTATCCTTGGAAATTGGTTTTATTATTTTTAAAAATATTTTCCGCGATAGTCTATACACTTTCGGAAACGTTTGAACCAATTTTCAAAGCACTTTTTCCATTCCGATTTAGGTAACTCCAAAAGACGCATTTTCAACGCATGAACCGCTTCTTCTGGCGTCGAAAATCGTTGGCCACGTAATATTTTCTTCACGGACGGTAACAAAAAGAAATCATTAGGTTCCAAATTAGGACTGTACGGCGGATGACCCATTAATTTGATGTTTTGATCGGGTCAAATATTGAATTGTTCGATCCGATGTGTGAGAGCTCGCGTTTCCATCGTGAAAAATTATGGTGCGTCACTGGTTGTTTTTTCTTATTTCTTCAAAAATCTCTGCAAACAAATGGTTGTACACCATTCAGAATTGACCGTTCTCTAGTCGCACTGTAGCCACATACCCATTTATTTAAAAAAAAAGGCGACCATTTGCTTCGAAGCGCTTCCCGCGCGAATATCTTTTGTTAGGTTTGGCGCAGTCTGAAAGACCCATACAGTCAACTGCTGTTTACTTTCGGGCTCATACGCATAAATAGAAGATTGATGTGGAGATATTACACACGGCATTTGACGCACAACGATTGTGTTTTTGGGCATTTCTTTGCACCAATCTACACAAGCCTGTTTTTGAACGATTATCAAATTATGCGGCCGATGTATTTGCAGTCCGGGATTCCTCGCCTGGTACTCCGTCCAGGCTTCCCAGAATATTCTGCTACGGAGGTACCTGTAGGGACATTTGGATAAAGCTTAGAACCAAAATTCAATCTAATTGGGATCTGGGAGTCCACAAACGGTAACAAATTGTGGAAAATGACCGTTCTTTTCTGGTTCGTTCTCCCTCCTCTCTAAAAGATCTGACTGCGTAAAATGACACCGGCTAAGAATAGGTCACTGTTTGTTTTGTCACGGTCACATGATGAACAGCGACATGCCCCCGACGTGCCGCAGATGTGATGTTCCAATCACAGTTAGACACATTCTCCTGGAGTGGGACGAACTAAATTCCCTCGAGCCTCCCATCGTCTTAGGAGGAGATTCAGCCGGTAAACCGGTATCCGATATCCAAAAAAAAAATTTGGATACCTTAAGAACTTCGTTAAATCCCTGAACTTTTTCCACAAGATTTGGCACTCATTTCATACCGTACTTGGAAATTATTTTGCCAGTTTCCCCTCAGCAACTTCCCTTCCTTTCTTAAATTAACAAATAATTTTCTTATTTCAAGAGAAATGTCCATAATAAGAAAAAACACAATATTAAATTTTGCTTTTGAGGAATTAACAAGTTTTGATTGAATGTTTTCTCAATTCTTCAATTGGAACCTTTGGTGTGAAACACTAAATTTGTAGAGATTTACCACTGAACACTAAATCACCTTTTTCGAACTGCTCGACGCACGTTTCACTAACCATATTAGCATTATCAGGAGATGATTTAATCTCATTCTCATTTAATCTCAGATTAAATCATCTCCTGATGATGCCAACATGGTTAGCGTAACGTGCATCGAGCAGTTCAAAAAAGTGATTTGGTGTTTAGTGGTAAATCTCTTCAAGTTTAATGAATGTTTTCTGTTTATAAAAAGTGTACACAAAATTTTTTGCCCAAACTTTTTGATTATTTACTATAGACTCAAAACTAAGCCCGGAGTAAAACCTGTATTGATGGATATTACTTTAAATATTAATTTTAAATTGAGTCTTAAAAATGTTTTCATTATGAGGCACACATTGCATGAAGAAGCATTAAAATCTATTTTTGAAATAGACATACCCAGTCTTTTTTTAACTAACTTTTTATCGCATAGTATAGTTTCAATTGTGGCCTGAATGTTTCGTTTAAAGTCAAGAATTACTCGGGGTTTATTTCTCTAAAACACACATTTAACATAACTCTACAAAAAATAATTCAATGACTTGAGATCGCATGATCTTGGTTGACATTACCATTTCGCGAAATAAGGCGCTCTGGAAACTTTTCTTTCAATAAATCCATGGTGGTGAAATGGGTCGGAAGTCCCACTGCCTTGTTGAAAGAAAATATTACCTTTATAAATTTATCACTTCAGGCCACAGATATTTTATTAGCATATCCATCTATCTTTCACCATTAGCAGTAACGAGACTTCCATCATCATTTTTCAAAAAATTAAGGTACTAGCGCTCTTTCAGCCCAAAAACCTCTCCAAACAGTGAATTTCTTAGGGTGAAGAGGTAACTCCTAATTAACTTGAGGATTTTCATCGGCCTAAATCCTGCACTAATGTTCACAATGCCAGAATTACGCTTCGTCGGAAAATATTTTTTTTCCAACACGTATTTTGATGGCGGATACGAATAATTTCTACGCACTGTTGAATTGTGTTGTGATGTCTTTCCATGGTCACTTGACACTGTACTAAGTATATAGTAGTCTTTGAGTGACATGTTTGCGTTTTAAACAGTGTTGCTATTACATTTCAAAGTTCTAACACTCTTAATAAATATATATATATATATATATATATATATATATATATATATATATATATATATATATATATATATATATATATATATATATATATATATATATATAATCGCATATATAAACATCGCTTTAGATAAGTAAAATCTTTTACCATTTACAGAATATTTCAATTTTAATTTTAAGATTCAAACAAGTGATATGTTAGTGATATATTTGATAAAAATTGATAAAAATATCGTGTTCTTATGACACCCTACACAACTAACCATTTGTACCCAGTGCGCGTTTCGCAAATCTTTCTTTTGCAATATATAATTATTGTTTAATGCAATCTAACATTAACTTTTTATCATTGCGAATGGCTTCATTCTTTGACTTTAGTATTAAACATCATATATATGATCCAGTGTTAACACTCAAATATTGAATCATTCAACTGAATAAAGTTTGCCACTTTTTATTTTATAAAATCACTAGCTATTTTTCTAATTTATAATGTTATTGCATCTTGTATCCCAAGTGAATCAAGTAATCCTCTTAGGCCATAATTTTAAAACACCTGGCAATCTTCCCGGTAAAACATCAGTAATGCGAAACGATAACAGCTCCGAGTGTAAGGTCTTAAATCCGCAAATATCTATTTGCCGAAAAAGCAAACAAAATAAATAAAACTTAAATCTTCAAGCGACCAGTCAGAATTTAACCTTAGTTGATAAAAATTAATGCTATATTTTTTTTTTCTTTTTCTTGTTCTTCCTTATTCCTAGCTGGCGTTAGGTTCAGATTAATGCTTAAGACTGTATACTAATGCGAGAGCCAACTGTTGTCGAATTTCGTTTATACGAAGGTAGAATGAAACATCAGATACTTTTTAAATGAAATATTACGTTTTTTCATCGAAAATCGATTTATTTTTCAATGTGATCGTCTTTAAGCTCTATGCTTTTCGACTAACGATTTTCCAACTTTATATATACTAAGTGACATAGAAAAAGGAACACCAAGAAATAATGATAAAATTTTACTATTTTATTATTTTATTACTACCTATATAATTTATAGATTTATTGATATTGCTAAACACTACAACTGATTAAAATTTAAAGATTTAATTACTACGAGTTAGGAAGCTACAATCAGTAATGGGTGGATCGACCTCCACTTTGTATCCATTCATGGATGTGCCTAAGCATTGATCTAATTAGATGCTAAATTTCCTCTTGAGGTATAGTATCCCATGCTACTTGAATTTCACCCCGTAGTGCCTCCAACATCTGTGGGTGGTGTGGTAATCTGAACAATCTCCAACCTGTGATATTCGACACACGCTCTATTGCGGAAAGGCCCGGGGACCTCGGTGGCCAAGGCGGCCTCCTTCAAAATCACGTAAGGTAACACGTGCAATATGTGGGCATTGCATTATCCTGCTGAAAAAGTGGATTTGGAAGTGTTCAAAGGTAGGGTAGCAAATGGGGGTCTACAATTTCTTCGACATATCGCTGAACTGTCGCACTACCTAAACTACTAGCACTAGACATAAACCAGAGGTGCCATCATATGCGATGGCACATCCAACCATAACACCCACTATGCGATGTACGTGCCTCTCCATGAAGAACTCCGGATTTCGTCATTCTCCGCGATATCTTCTTACACGAGCACGGCCGTCATGTCCACCTATACAGAAGCGGGACCCGTCACTAAAAAAACACAGGATTCCATTTGGCATCCCAGTGATGTCTTTCTCCGCACCACTTCAGACGTTGACGCCGATGTTCGGCTGTTAACGGTAAATCCAGATATGGTCTGTAAGAAAAGAGCCCAAAAGATCTAATTTTGCGGTAGATTGCTAGCATTCCCATTAACATATTCTTCGTACCACTGGTTAGCAATTGACCTTGAACTTGAAAAACGGTCTCTTAAGGCCAAAAGCCCAAGACGGCGTTCCTGGAGTTCTGTCGTGACTGGACGGCGTCCTGTGTCTCTAGCTTTTTGTTGTCAATCTTCGGCCCACGCTCACCAAGTTCTCAACACTGTGTGAACAGTCCTATTCATCCTTCTTCCAATTTCCCGAAAAGATAACCCAGCCTCTCAGACCTACAACGGATCGTACCTACTATGGACCTACTACGATCCCTCTCAAATTATGTGAACTGGCGAAAATTTGCACGTCTTCGCACTCTACGAATGAACATTTTTTTAAAGAAATTAAATTGTAGTAAAACAAATCACTATCAAATAGTTAAAACAACTAATAAACTAATAAGGTATCTTTAAGGAAAAAGTGAAAGTGCCAAAAACTTTTTTATATGAACAGGTGCTTCGTTGCTATGGCTGACATTTTGATCATTTATTTCTGATGTCACTAGAAACAAGTATACAAACTATAATTACAATACAAAAACTTTAATTGGGCGTTCTTTTTTCTGTCACTTAGTATATGTCCCAAAAAGTACGACTTGTGGAACTCTACAAAATAGACCTCGGATTCGGCGATGACCCCGCCGCTTGATGTACTTCTTTTCCAGCTAACTACATCTTCATATTAGAAAAGAGAAAAAAGTCGGAGGAGCCTGAGTCCGGAGAACAAGACGAATGCGGCATGAATTCATAACGCAAATTAACCAGTTTCGTTGTTACAACGGCGAACAAATGGGCGGGTGAATGTTCGTGGTTCGTTTTTTTTCTACACTTTCTTCTACAAATCAGGGCATTTTTATCAGTTATTTTACAATTTGGCCATTAATACAGGATAATACTCTCCTATCGTCGTTTTTCCCTTTCCCTAATAGTCAATGAAGATAAGGCCTTGCGAATTCCATGGAAGCATATCCGCCTTTTTCGGGGCACGTTCGCAGTTCCTTCATTTCTAATGTATAGTGATGAACCCAAGTTTCAGACGCAACAATCACATATTGCCGCAGAAACACCTTTGGATTGCGCTTATACAAGAATAATGATGCGCTTATACCGCTGAGAAGTGGTCACACGATTCCGTTTTTAACCCACAGTGCGCAAACGGAAGGATATTTTTTACGCGTTCGTTCGAGATTTTTCAACAATCATTTCATCTCAACACTCTCTCTAACCTTCACCTTGCAATTGGTCAACATGACATCATGGATTTTATTGATAATTTCCTCACAAGTGAACCCAATAGGGCATTCTGACCGCGACGATTCACTCGTGCTAGTTCGACGAAATTCTGAAAACCACTTATGAACCACGAAATGTAAAGGAACAGAGGTCCCATAACACTTCTTCGGTTTGCATGATAGTTTTTCCACTCAAGTGGTCGCATCGGTAACAGTGACCATTTAGCGACCATCGTAAATTTTGATGAAGAAGGCTGTTAGTGATTAAAGTGAAGATGTAAGCGATAGAGCTAGTGTTGAGGGATGATCCTTAAACCAGTGTGAAGTGTGAATGGAGTAGATTAACAGGAACACTTAAGACTGAAAGTAAGGAGGGGAGAAGGACAATGATGTTATTGTTAGAAAAGTGATGGACTATATCAAATCTATAATGGATATTTCTCTTAAGTATGTGTATCTGTAAGGACTTGTCGGACAGATTGGGGATCACCGCATTGAGAGCAAATGGGAGGAGGTGCAGACCTGAAAAGATATTGATGACTAAAGGCACTGTGTCCAGTTCTCATTCTGAACCAAACTGTGGAGATTCTTCTGGAAGGAAACGATGGAAAGTGGCTGCTGTAAAAATCTGTTTTAATTTCTCTAAATTTGTTACGTCCCTCCTAAGAGTTCCAACTATTTTGTATCTCTTTCCTAACAAGAGATTTGGTAAATGAGTAAAGATCAGAGGATACTATAGAGAGACAAGGGGATCCCGTAGTGGAGGCTATTTTCCTCAGTATCCGCTCTCTCATTTCCCATAATGCCACAGTGGCTAGGGACCTATAAAAGTCGGAGAGAGGAGCCGAGAACAAGGATATCTTCAGTGAGGTCGATAGTGGAAGATTAAAGTGGGAGCAGAGGAGCTTTGTGAGTAAAATACGAATGCGGATCCCACTCCACAGTTTGATTTAGATCCATCTCTAAAGATAATGTTAGTGGGAAGAAGAGGATTCAGGATGGAACGTAAGAGATGGTTAAAAGTAGATACTGAGGTGTATTGTTTATCATATTGAAGCAGTGATAAGTCAAAAGGAATTGAATGAAATGACCATGGAGGATGTGTTAAAGAGTAATTAGGTAATAGACTAAAGGGGGGAGGTTAATGTGCAAAGCAAGCTTAGCGAAGATGATGTCCTGGAGTGAACAGAGGGGTTGATGGGAATCCGGAGTTTAAGGTTGACTTGGGGAAGAAATGGCCTGAAGGCCAAACTGTAACAAAAGTTCAGAAGAAATTGGGTACGCCGATATGATAAGGGTTCTATCTCTGCTTCGCAGTGGATGCTGGTTACAAGGGTGCGAACAAGTCCCAAGGACAGTCTAATAGCAGAATTTTGAATCAGATCAATCAATTTAAGGTAAGAAGCTGGAGGAGAATGGTATATAGTAGAGCCATAATCTACCTTCGGTCTTATCGCTGTTAGGTAGATTTTCCTTAGCGACATGTACTTAGCATCCCAAGTAGAGTGGGCGAGAAACTTTATGAGTCTGAGCGACCTTGTGCAGCGGGATCTACGTTCCGTTAGATGTGGTTTCCATGAAAGGCGATTATCAAAAGTGAGACCAACGAATTTTCCGGTAGCCTTAGAAAGAATATCGAAATATTCTTGCCGTAAACTATTGGGCCGAGGCCCAAGAATGTGGACGAGTGAAGTCTAGGGCATAGATTCTATCTGCAAAAGTGCACAATTGAGGATTTTTCAGGTGAAAAATTGAAGCCCGAATAGATGGTCTCCATCTCGATGGAATGGAGCTCTTTGAGGACATTCTGAATTCTTCTCTCGCATACACATATTGGAAGAATATTAAAATAGAATATCATCTGCGAATAGACAATACAATAATGTGAATAGAAAATATTTCATATATACTGTTAATAGCTATGTTGAATAGAGTAGGGATTAAGACTGATCCTTGTGGCACCCCTTTCTCCTGAGCGCGAAAGCAAAACGTTTGACCTCTTATTCTCACTGCAAAGATGCGACTAGATATAAAGTTATTAATGAATTTTATTAAGTAAACCTCTGAATCCCCCCATTGGTGTAGGTGTTTTGTTTTCCACTCAAAAGGATAGTGTTTAATCAACATACAAAACCCGCTTTTTAGCATGATAGCAAAAATATCGAACTTATCTGCTTTCAAAGACTGCCAAAACAAAACCAAGTGGATTGAAATTCATGGACTGGAAAGAAAGCTACTTTTCAGAAATCACCTTTACAACTGCATCGCCATCTATCGGAAAACTATATTACTTTTTATCGATAGTGCATAAATAAGTCCCATAAAAACAAAATTAAGTAGATTTCAAAATATTGAAATAGTGACGAACAGTAAAAATAACGGAACGAACAGTGAAACGAATAGTGAAAATCACAAGACATGCCTCCGGAACTACCATACAAGAAAGAAATTTTCTTTGGATGTGCAACTTTCTACGTAACATGTACCCACCGCGCCAAACACACATGTTATTTTTATTGATATCATTATTGTTTAATGCTGTCATTGTTAATATGTTTATAACTTCTCGCATTTTATTTTCATCGTCAATTGTATTCTTTTTCGATAATGTTAGTAACACCATATGTGTCATATCTAGCAAACATTTCCAGAATTCAATCCAAATTCAATAGAGTTAAAATTGTTGTATTCTATATTTAATCTCGATTGCATAAAGCAATTCTCATCAACCACTAGTTTAAAACATCTAGTGATTTTTTCGTTAAAGTATTGGTAATACGAATTGACAACAATGAATTACAAAATAAATTAAATATAAATTATGCAGGTACAGTTAATTATTAGAAGATTAAATTAATTAAAAGCCAAGGGATTGCGATATCTCAATATTACGTTTTATAATGAGTTGTCTGCAAATTTTCTTGGCATTGCTCCGAAACCCTAAAGATATTTTGAGTGGTTTCTTGTGTTTTCTTAATTTTTCTCATTATGTTTTCATTTCCATTAGTAAAAAATACGTCAGTTTTACACAAAAATCAAGTGTTTTTAAATCCCATACGGAGATTTAATGACAACAGCCATATTTTACAAATAATTGAGCTAAATAGAAAGCAAGCTTCATCATAAAAATACCCTGAAACTAACACGAGTATACATACAAAACTCAAACGTCTTGAATACTGAAAATTTGATTAGTCCTCTCCAAGGAAAAAGTTTATTTTTAACTATAGGAGAACGAAATCGTGGCACGCTGAAATGCACGTGTCTGGCCTCCGTGAAGGCTGGGTGGAGACGCAAGGGGAGTGAAAGAGTAGCTTATTTTTAATGAAAGCGAAGCTAAAGAAAATTACAAGGAAAAATACAAACCTGAAAAAATATCCAAGTGGCCTGACCAGAACAGAGTTACGTAAGCGTCGGGAGATTGGTTTTGAAATCTAATTTATAGAACAATGGTTAAAAATAAAAAAAATGGGGTAAGACTGGAGCGACAACAAGGGAGATGATTGTAATAAGGGGTGAGTTTGTAGAGAGGACTGAAATATTTTGAACAGACGTTTTTAGAAAAGCTATTAAAAATTAGGACAGCGGTTTATCTTCAGAAGGGCGTATTTGTAAAAGTTATTCAATAGTCAAGAGCTATACATTACTAAATCAGAAGGAAAAGATGAGTATAAGAAACATTATATACTACTTTGATGACTCTGCATCATAACATCGACACTCTACAAAAGTCTACAGCATACAGCCAACGATTTTTTTTTCGCTGTTGTAATTAAAAAATACTACCGACAATTCAACAATAGTCTAATAACAAATTGTGATTCATGGTCACACTATAAAAGCAAAATTTTTATTAAAAACCCTTTTTTAAATTACCATCTTTTCTGGATTTCAATGTGTTTTTTTCAAAAAAGTTTCTTATTTCTATGAAAGCCTAATAATTTGATAACCAGTTTTACATGCCTATACACTATACCACTCGACCATTCACTTTTAAAAGCAAAATGTTCCGAAAAACAATAACACTACGGATTTGTTTACGGTCTCCTATTTAACTATCACCTATTTTGAATCTCAAGGTATAGTTCTACAATTACTATAAATAAAATTATTTGTTTCAATGAAAGGTTAAATTTTGTATGTCCATTTTTCGATGCAATTCACTATTTGTACCCACTGTACACTTTTTAAAGAAAAAAAAATTCCTATAAACAATAAACACTACGGAGTTGTTTAACATCTCCTATTTAACTAACACCTCTTTTGAACTTCAAAGTACCTCTGATGTTTTTATAAATAAAATAACTTGTTTCTATGAAAACTTAACATTTTTATATCTATTTTTCGACATAATCTATATGTATTCTATTTGTACCCACTGCGCCATTCGATTTTTAAAATAACTATTTTTGATGTGGAGCTATAGTTTGTAGCACAGAACATGTAAGTTTGAAACGTCATAGTTTTTGAGTAAGGAAAACCATCGAAACAATAACTACACCAATTTAATTAATATGGAAGCAGGTGTGTCCTTCCTTAATACTTTGGATTAGCCGCACTTCTAACTTTTGGAACATAAATAACAATTAAAAACCCCGAAACTGTCATTATTCACTGATTATCTTTCACCCCCAGCGTTCTTTCATCCCCTGAAGGAGAAATAATTAGTTAATGAGAAACAACTCACAACCTCGTCAGAATACCGAATTATGTTTGTCGAGACTTTCTATCTTAAACAAAAAGAAAAAAAAAAGAAATAGGCAGATTAATGTTTTATTCATGATGGCGCAGATGCAAATTAGCTTTATTCTGCTTCAAAATAAGCAAGCCTATCTTGTACCAACATATAAAATGTTAAAAAAAGTTGTGGTGATCAAGACAGTTGTACAAATAATTTCCTTTAATTAATTATTACATAGTGTTCCTTTGAACATAATACTTAAAACAGTATGCTAATTTTATTTGTATGTACTCATACACAAGGTGACACAAAAAAGGGAACTTTTTAATAATCCAATAAAACCAAGAGTGATGCAAGAAAAACATTTTATTCACAGTAATTGAAACCTTAAAATTAGCCAATTAAGAAACATTAATGGAATTTATCATTTTTTTAAATTACGTCCTTTAGATGCCGTCCTTATGTACGAATGCATTCTTGAAATCTGCTGTTGAGATTGCTCATTGACGGCTGCAACATCTCAACTGGGATACTGTGAATTTCATTCAGGTTTCTTGAACGTGTGGACACATTTTCAATTCAGGGGTAACGAAAGATTGTAACATACCCACGAACGATCCGCATTAGCAGTTATTGTGATCCCCTATTCATTTTAAAAAAAATAAGGTCCGATGATTCATTGTAATGAAACAGTACACCTTACTAGCGTGTAAAGGGCGCTCATGAACTTCATTAGGATTTGTGTCTGTTCAGTAACAGTAGTTTTGCTTATTCACGTAACCTGCCAGATGACAGTTTAGAAATTCATCGTCATTGTTTATGTTTGTTATCACTTGTTGACAGAATTCTAATCGCAACTGGTAATCGTTTTCCTTCAGTTGTTGAACTATCTGCAGCTTGTATGGATGAAATTTCGAATCTAAATGAAGAATTCCGAGAACACCCTCCCGGGACATTTCAACCGCCGCTGCTTGCTTACGAATTGAACGCCGTGGGCTCCGTAAGACAGACTCGCGTACAACATCAATGTTCTGTGGAGTACGAACACTTCTTGGTCGTCCTGTTCGTTTCTTCTCTAAGGCAGATCCAATCTCTTCAACGTTATTAATCCAACTTTTTATCGCGTGTTTTGATGAGACGGTACCATGACGTCCTAAGTTGTAAAAACGTCGGAAATCCCTCTGCGCGACTTCCATACTATCACTGTTTTTATAAAACATTTTTATGGCTAACGCACGCTGTTGCCCGTTCCACGGATCCATGGTTACTAAAACGATATATATATATATATATATATATATATATATATATATATATATATATATATATATATATATATATATATATATATATATATATATATATATATATCTATATATGAGAAACCCGGTAAAGGATGAACAATTATCTTCATATATTTGTTATTTTAATAATTTTATAGAAACGTTTAGGTAACGATATTTTGTAGTTCGTCATATATGGTTTTCCAATGCAACCGTGTACCATCGTTCCATTTCTTTTAAAACCATATGTGCAATCAAAATAGGTACATGAATTTTATAAGATTTTTTCAGTCACAATCTATATCAGAAAGCAAACATAAATTCGATCATGAAAAAAACCTGTCGAAAACTTCAAAAAAAAACTTTTATTTGGACAGACGAATATCTACCGGTCCTTTAATTTAGAATCCCAGTTCACCCTCGTCGCATAACTCGATATTCAAATGTGCCATATTTCTCGAATTCTTCTGAAAAAAAATCCACAACCAAACGAGGGAAAGTTAAATGAACCGTACGATTATCGAATTATCGTCCCAAATCGTTCTAACATCCTGCCATCGTAGAAATCAAAGAAAAAAACGTCAAAATCCACATTTGTTTGTCGGATGGATTGCCTTTGAAGAAGGCTTCTTTTTTATGGATTTAAGGCAAAGTGCAATTTTGAAAAATTGTTCGCATTGAATATTTTACCAGTGGTATTTTTTTCTTTCACACTTACCCTCGGCTTCAGGTGATTATTCACTTGCTAGTTTACTAGATTTTCAAAAATTTCGATTAATAAGGAAACGTAAGCTACTCCGTTTAAAAAGCGTCGAAATTAGTATCTTTCTTATTTGTAATTAATTGAATTGTTTTTAAATTTTTTACTTTTGGTAGGTTCTGTGAGCAATTTCACACCATGATGTTCATAACTACAGTTCTGGAGGATTTTCTACATACAGTATTACCTTAAAAAATTTAATAGCCACTAATACAAAGTGACCCATTTCAATCTTGGTTGAATATACAAATTATCCGTTGAATATACAAAGTGTAACAAAAATATTTGCATTTTTAAGATACTTAGTTATTCATTGTTTGAAAAACTTATATCTCGCTTATAATTTGCTTCACAAATACTGGTTGACGATGTATATTATATACACATATATCCAAAAGTTTGGAATATTCAAACATTTCACTTTTTTATTGATGTTATGATTTTCTTTTACTCGTCTACGAAATCATCATTTTATTACAACTCTTACTGGTACCAAATAAAACTCCACACCAAATGATCAATGTGTGTAAAATTAATTTATTATTTTGAAGTCAAAAAATTACATTGTACGGATTGTATTCAAAAGTAAGTTAAAAATAAAAAGAACAACTTTTAATAAAACTAATAATAGTTCGTCCTTGGGTCTGTACGCATGCCTGTAGGAGATTTTACATGCTATCAATTTGGGCCTGTTGAATTCTCTCCCATTCTTTACAATCAGCATGTTAGTTCTCGTAGGGTAAGAGGATTGTTTCGTTTCTTGATACGTGTTTTCAAAATGCCCCAAACATAATCAATGACATTCATGTCAGAGGAATTTGCTGGCCACCCTAACTTGGTTATTTCCTCCTCTTCAAGAAAATTTTGTAGAAGAAATTTCCTCCTCTTCAAGAAATTGTACTGTATAATTGTGTAATTGTACTGTATAATTGTGTAACTGTGTAATTGTGCTATTCGATGAGGAGGTGCGTTGTCATCCATTAAAACAAATGCGTCGCCCACTGCGCCTCAGAAAAGACGCGCAACAAGATTTAAAGCTTCGTCGATGTACACAGCACCAATGACTCTTCTCTCCAGGGCCAGTACAGGTGTCCGTGTACCCGTCATAATACCAACCCAAAACATCACCCTCCCACCTTTAAATCGGATATGTGGTAGAGCCGTTTCTAGTCGGGCTTGTCGACCTGGAGCTCCGCAAACTAGTGTTCTTCGCGAATTAGAAATTAAGCCAATTCTCGACTCATCGGAGAACATCACGTTATTCCAGTTAGGATTATGATCCACCCCTTCTCAAGCTTATTGCAATCTTACATTTTTTTGTTGAAGGCTTAGATTGGAAACACGTAAAGCTCTTCTGCTATGCAAATTTACCGCTTTCAGTCTGCGTATTATCGTTTGTCGTGAAAAATTTACCTCTTCAAGCCTAACTATTTCCCTTGATATACCACTTGTAGATTCCAGACGATTTCTTCGAGCTATCGGTGATATCTACCGTTGTTGTACACCTATTGTACATCGTTTTCTACCTCCTCTGGGGCGATCCTTTACGTCATTTGTCTCCTGGAATTTTTTATGTATTTTTGATACAGCACTTTGATTAAAGCCCTGTTGTAACGAAACTATTACTCCTCATTTATTAAAATGAGATATCATGTTTCTAGGTATTTTTAAACAGATTGATTACAATTTGAAATAGAACTGAACAAATGTGTGAAGACCAGTATCAACCAAAGGGGCAAAAATCGAAAAATCTGTGTTAGCAGCAAACCAATACTTTTGTTATTTTCATTTACAAACGATCTAAAATAAATATCCATCAGAATTTTTGCAGTATCATAGGCATAGATATCCTATTTTTAACTATTCCAAATTTTTTGACACATGTGTATGTACATACAGTAATACCTTGAACTTACGCGATAAGTGGGATCGACCGGCAACCGCGTAAGTCGAGGTACAATTTCGTATATAAATGCATACAAATTTTGTTCAACTGGGACACGTGGTAAAGAAAACAATAATTTAAAAGAAAACTGCATATTCAAATTTTAGATAATTAAACAAGTTATATTATTTTATTGCAATCACATAAACCGAAGTTATTTTGATGTAGAGGGCTTCATAAAAGGCAAAGTCGTGTGACCAGTCAAAGATGTATTCTTTTCAAACAACATTTCTTCATAGCACGTTAATAATTTGTTTACTCCCTGCTTTGTAACTGAAGCGCGCTCTTCATTGGAGTTTATACTTTCTAAAATTTCTAACCCTTTTTTAATTAAACTGAGGGCTTCCGTCAGGTTTGCCACCGCCATTTGATCTTCAGATTGAACTGGGTCAAAAGAATCAGATTCTTCAATATTTGCTCATACATTTCTATAAGCTCATCAACTATCAGCTCCTGATTATGTGAATCTAGCAGTTCTTGTACCTCCCCCACCATTCACTTGTAAATTTTATTGTCTAGTAAGATCGACAATATCTTGAATAAGATAATCAATTTGATCAGGCTCTGGCGCTGATTCCGTCGGAGTTTCACTAGTGAAAAAAAAATGGACACACTTTTTCGCAGATGTCATTTAAGCTTTTTTGTGAAATTTCATCCCAACATTTTCTAAAGATGTTCCCGGCATTTAAAACATTAAATTGTTTTCAAAAGTCTATAACAAAGAGCTCATTGTTTTGTCTCATAGCTTTATAGATATATGCAAATGATCGTCTCGAATATTACACTTTAAATGTTTTCACGACACCATGGTCCATGGGTTAAAGCAAACTGGTTGTATTTGATGGCAAAGATTTAACTTTCATATGTGGGTCGAAATTAGTGTGAGTAGCAGGAGAATGGCCTAGTGCATTGCCGCTTAATAGCATCACCTTAAATCGGATTTGTTTTGATTGACAATAACGTTCAACTTCGAGTATGAAGTGATGACCAAACCAATCGTCAAAAAAGGAAGCTGTTAACCAAGAGTTGAGATTTGACTTCGAAATCATGATCAAACCAGTTTTAGATTTATTTTTTAAAGCTCTTGGATTTTCCGAGCGATAAGCTAGAGAAGTTTTAACTTACGGTCACAAGCTGCATTCCCGCCAACTATCACAGTCAATCGATCTTTGGAGGCCTTAAAACATGGAAAGGTTTGTTTCTTCACGCGCGATAAAAGTTATTTTATGCATCTTCTTCCAGAATAATCCAGCCACCTTCCTCTATCATAGCCTAGAGTTTCTCGGGATAGAAAGACGCGGCCTCTTTATCAACACTTACCGCCTCTCCACTTTCCGCAATGTTATGTCACTTTCAGCGACTTTTGAATCGGCTGAACCACCCGTTACTACCTTTAAAGATTTCATCTTTGGCTGCCCCCCCCCCCCCCCCCCCTAGCTTCTTATAATCTTTCACAAATTAGTTTAGCTTAAGAGCACACCGTGTTGTGATCAACAGTAGAGTTTTTCACTCTTATTTGATTAGCACATCATAATTTCAGTATTGTGTCCATCTCATTATAGTGATGATACTGATGAAGCAATAGCTCCATCTCTGGAATGTTGAACTACTGTTCAAACAATGGGTTGGAGCAGGTAAAAGAGCGCCGAAGAAAGCGAAAGCAGATTCTAAGATTTTTGTGGTGTGGTGCTCATAAGTTACTTAGCAATAATCAAAACTGTCACCGAGAAGCATTATGTTTTACTACTAAACCAACTGAAGGGGTCCATTCAGGTTAACCGCCCACATATGACCAGAAAGAAAGGGCATTTTCACCACGATAACGTGTTGGTATGTAAGTCTTGGATTGTTACTGCCAAGCTCCATGACTTACCATAGGTAATGGCTTTTAAAGATTATTTTATCTTTCAAAACCTGGAGAAATAGTTGCCTGGACGAAGATCAACTTCAAGTGATGAGGCTAAAACTGAGATAACCGGTTATTTTGAAGAGCGGACAAATCGCATTAGACTGACGGTATTAAAAAGTTCGAACGTCATTGGTATAGATACATACAATTAGAAGGTCACGACATTAAGAAATAAAATGAAAAATTCTCAAAAATATTGTTTTCTTCATCAGGCCGAGAAATTTTCATCGATCTGAGTCAAACCTTGTTTGCTTTACTGGATCACAACAAACAAGCAATTAAACCCACGCCTCTGGAACTGCACAGCTCGCCGCCTAATGAATCATACTTGACAAAAATTATTGATTTAATCATGCTTGCATAGTCTCTGCATCACATCGAAAACTTTTCGAACGACCCTCGTAAATAATACCTCATATATATATATATATATATATATATATATATATATATATATATATATATATATATATATATATATATATATATAAACCCCGCATATAAAAAAACAATTCAAAAATGACATGGTATATAATACAAATAAATTGGAAGACTTCACGAACAGAATTTTTACCTTTAAAAACATATATTCTATCCTGGCTAAACCAATATGTGAACTGAACAACTATTTACGAACTTTGAAATTGCAAACTGAAAAGGAGTAAATTTGCTACTGATTGCCTACACGAACAATCTCAAGACTAGCCAATTTCTTTCGACAGGTCGTCGGAATTTACTCCGGTGTTGTTAGACGAAAAAGACCAACCAACACAAAAAAACCGACAACAACTAAGACCATTACCGTTCGTTTTCCTTAACTGTCTTTTGTTCAAGGTTCACATGAGCCTTTTACTGACCCTTACAAATTTGACGAAATTAAATTTCTTCAAAGAGCGGTTGCACGAAAACAGAACAAATGCGAACGATCCGCTAAAGTCGTTTGACAAAAACGCCACTCGTGCTGATAAATGATGATTGAAAACTCAGAATGAATTAATAAAACGTATAGTTAATGGGACATATTTATACGTACGTATAAAAATTAATGTTTTAATAATCTTGGGAAATATAGGGACAAAAAAAATTCGAATATAATACTATGATTAAAAAATAAGTCTCCATTCTTTTTTCGTTCACTCTCTCAGTACATATTCCATTTTTTTTTCAGTCTGCAAAATAGTTTTTACGTTTCTAAAGGGTGCCTCAGAATATTTTTCGTTTTTGATACTTGAAAAATAAAACATCAGAATTAATTCTCACTTTTGTTTTTTGAATATTTTTAATAACAAACTAGTTTAATTCCTGTTAAATTACAGAGTAATTTTTGAATTATTATTTATGAAAAATAACCATCCGTTAATGCGCACCATCCGCTGCTTCGCACCCATTTACCCTGGAATTGAAATTTTCAATCGCTCGCTAGGACATCGCTTTTGAAATCGCGTAGATTTTGTCTGTTATTTTTTGCTTAAAACATTTAAGTTGGGTGGTAATGGGTTGAAAACTTTTTAAGTAGTCCCATAGGCAAAAATTAGCAGGTGTTAAATCTGGACTGCTCGGTGGCCAGTTGTTCTCTCGGCGACTAATATACGAAAATTACGGGGAATCGAATGGCGTAAAGCGCAGTGTTGATATCTCGAACGGTTTCTAGATATTCGCAGAAAACTGGTCGGGGAATGCAATTTTTGCAAAATGGTCAATTTTCTTCAAAAATCAAGAAATCATACCACGAAAACTAAAAGAGATAAATCAAAATGGGTACCAGAGAGTTAATGGGCGTGGTTTGGAGCATCAAATATCCGAAAATAAAGCGATTCTATTTAAAGTTTTGTAATTTGATCGAAAAATTGTCAAAAGGTGTATCATAGAAAAACATCCAAAAAGCGAAACTCACTCAATTTCTACGAAAGTGAGCCACAAGATGGAGAGAATTATGAGAAATGGAATGGCGAAAAGCGAAGTTTGATGTATCGAACGGTTTTCTAGATATTCGCAGAAAACTGGTTGGAGAATGCAATTTTTCCAAAATGTTCGATTTTCTTCGATGTTTAAAACATTATATCACGAAAACTAAAAGAGATAAATCAAAACGGGTGCTAGATTGTTGATGCGCATGGTTTGGAGCGCCAAATATCCGAAAATGAAGCCATTCTATTTTTTAAAGTTTTGCAATTTGATCTAAAAATTTTCAAAAGGGGGAAAAATCACCATAGGAAAACATCAGAAAAGCGAAAGTGACTCATTTTCTATGAAAGTGAGCCACAAGATGGAGAGAATTATGAGAAATCGAATAGCGAAAAGCGCAGTTTGATCTCGAACAGTTTTCTAAATATTCGCAGAAAACTGGTCGGAGAACGCAATTTTTGGAAAATGTTCGATTTTTTTCAAAACTCAAAAAATCATATCACAAAAACTAAAAGAGATAAATCAATTATCATTCCTCTTTGAAGGAATAAATCGTGAAGAACTGCTAAAGAATCATTCATGACGCGGGAAGTTACTCCGCTCCATCTTGTTGGAAAAATGTGTTGTAGCCAATCCAGTTTTGAATTTCTGGAGCCAAAAAAACCCGGATTATATGGCAATAAAGATCGGAATTAACAGTCTGAGCGCGACCACGGTTATCCTCAAAAAGTGGGCGCCGATAATTCCTTCCCTTGACATGGTAGCTTAACCTTAAGCGAGTGTAATGGTTTCTGGTGCAGTTCCAGTGGATTGTCGGGAGCCCAATATCTTAAATTATATTACCATACATGATATTTATTCATGTGGCCTTTGATGTGAAAATCAAGTCAATGAATCAATCAATCGATTCATCAGAAAAACATATCATTATCCTGCAGAATTCGACTCGTTTAACTGGATAATCGGGGTTCATCTCTTGCACAATGACAATTTTGTAGGGGTGGAAATGTAAATATTTGCTGCGAATAATGCGATGAATCCTGGACAAGTTCAGCCTCTAACAGACTGGCGAACGCGGTCAACATTCATGCTCGTTCTTGATGTCCTTTTCAGCCCCGTTGATTTATCTGGCATGTGTTTCCAGTCTATTCAAATATGTGCACCCACTGCTTAACTAAATGCACACTTGGTACATTTTTCATGGTCGCTAAATTAAAATATGTCCTGTACAGACGTCAAACAATAATGTAGGAATCGTTGTTTTTATAAAACGCTCGCACGCAAAATGGGCGCTGTGGCCCCGTGAAACGATCCATCGCGTTTGACACCATTCCCCTCCCCCCACTATCTGTGTTTGGCGTGTAACAGTCAAAACAAAAACGAAAAACATTTTGAGACACCCGTTATGACTCAAAACGGCATCCACAAAATTGTTTCTTCAACGAAAGGAACAGAAAAAAGTCAAGATGGTACCATATTTGGGGAATAGGGTTCTTGTGGAACCGTATTTGTTTGATTTTTAGTGAAAAATTGACGAATTATTATTGTGATTTGCGAAAAAAGATGATTTTTTCAAAATGGACTCCGTAATGGAATGGAATACATAATGGGCAATTATTAAGTGATCCTTGTGACATGATCCTTGATTTTGGTAATGTTTTCTTCATTGGCTAATATGGAAGATATTCTTAAACGAGGTTCATCTTCAATTTCTATCACTAAAGTCCCCGTACTTCATGTATACATTTTTTTTGACATAACTTAATCCTGTAATTTACTTAACGAAGCAATGCTGTTTCTTAAATATGAACGCAAAATAACCTAAACACCAAATAACTTGTTTGTGATTTATGGACCCGCGTTTCACTAGATGATTCTATATAATGATATTAGAGAAGATAAGAGATAAGAAGAAAAGGTGTTTTACGGTAATCTCTCTGAGGTGATTCACATCAAAGGTTTTATTATAAGAATTGAACAAAAAAAACTTTATTTGTTACTTTGTCAAATATGTACTAGATTTAATGTAAAAAATCCCTATTGAAACATTTCTTGTAACATTAAGTTTTACGTTTTAGGTTTTTATTGTGCAACATGTTGATGTCTGTATGTTCAGCAATGGAAAATTTAAAAACGTAGTAGCGATGTATAGTGACAAGGAAAGTTGTCCCATCCATACCGGGGACACGTTTTCAAAAACATACACGTTGCTTCCATTAGGCACCAGTACGAAAAACTGGATAGCCCTGGAGGATACCTACACGAAGACCAGTTCAAACCTGGCCAGTACCGTCTGTTCCACATCTGGAAATCCAGAAGATAGGAATGTATTTGCTATATATGTTTCTTATTATGTCAAAGGTAAGAAAAATCAAATATGTGAGAATCAACCAAAATATTTTCTAATGAAAATTAAAAACATAAATTTATTTTTATGTTATAACGATAAAATGATAAAATTTTATAATATAGTTATTGCAAAATTCATCATATTGGGTCTTTTACCAAATGCTAAACTGCCGAAGTAGCCGAATTTACTGAATTTATACCAGGTCTAATAATTCTTGACGACGAGTATACACAATATATGCCTAAAATATTTTTTACTACTACTTACTGCTTTCTATTACTTCCGGTACTAGTAGTAGTAGTAATAGTAGTTATAATTTTTACATTGGTGCATATTCGGTGTTTATTATTTTTTAATATCTGCGAGTCCCAAAAAAATATTTTTAACATAGCTACTGTCTTCATTTCCTGTCTCTTTCATTCTTCAGTTGCTTCATCAACAGGTAACACCTTTCGTGATATTCATTCCCAGATATTTGTATTTATTTCTTTCAACGCAATAATTTGAGAAATAAATAAAAGGAATCACTTATACTACACTGGATGTCATAAGAATACAATATTTAAGATGGTATGAGCATGTCGGTTTTAGCCTGGACACCGCAAAAAAGATGAAAAAGGGAAAGACCGAAAATAACCTGAAGAGAAGAAGTCAAGAGAAAGAGAAATAGATGGTGGAAAAAGAAATGAGGAAGATATTTCATGCCATTACCGAATGACCAACAATACCAGTGCCTTTAAATTTCTAGTGGTAAAAACTTAAATGTGTTCAATAAACTATACAGGTATTAAATATATCACAAAAGTTTTTCCAACGGCCTTTGTTGAATATATAATAACAAAAAAGTACAAGGAAAGATCTGATCAAAGGAGTTAGAACGACAGAAAGAAAACACTCGAAGAAAACATAGACGGACGAAGAAAGAAAAAAAAGCGAAAGAGGAAAAGGAAGTATGTTAAACTCCTGGTAAAAACCAGGTTTGTGGTCCTACACGTCCAAACAAAACATTTTTTCTTTAATTGAATCTTCACATCACAATTTCAAAAAAAAGTCCCAAAGAATTTACAACGAACTGAAGTAAGGAAATAACATATGCATAATGGATATACATTTCTGAAAATCCTAGGGAGTACCACAAACGAAAGCAAAGATAGGAATTCTCATAAGTCAATCTCAAAATGTCCAATCCTACGCAGGAAATAACATCGCTTAAAAATCGATGCTTTTCTTAACTAATTATTTTAAATCCATTATGTACCAGTTTACTACGATTATAGTTATTTTTAAATATTATTTCTCTACGGAATGTATTTTCAACGTATTCCATCCGGTTAATATAAATATTGAACATGGGATTCCACACTAAAGATATAAACTTGAGTTTAGTTCATATAAATAGAATGTAAAAAGTTAAATTTATGTGTTGTTATTACTTGAATACTATAAATAAGTTTGAGAGTAACTAATGAACAGAGAGTACGACAATGCATCACTGATAAAAGTATTTTACAAGAAACAATGTTTTTATTCATATTATTTTAATATCGATTTTTGTACCCACTGCGCTATTGACATATATATATATATATATATATATATATATATATATATATATATATATATATATATATATATATATATATATATATATGTATATGTCATATATCTCATATATATATATATATGTCATATATATATATATATATATATATATATATATATATATATATATATATATATATATATATATATATATGACATATATATATATATGAGATATATGACATATACATATATATATATATATATATATATATATATATATATATATATATATATATATATATATATATATATATATATATATATATATAAAATGTTATTGTCAATCCTATCCTATAATGCATCCGTTCATTGTTCTCATTGAGATGTTCATTTCATCAGAATCAAATTTCAAGCAAAGATTACTCGTTAGCATGATTCATTTTATCCAACGATATTTTGCCTATCTCACACTTTTTACTGAACCAACCAACAGAAGTTTGGAAATTGACGAATGAAAAATATTGACACAGTTTCTATGCATTTTCTCGTAATATTGATAATCCTCTTCAAGCCACAAACGTAAAGCAGCTTCCATTTTTTCTCTGAGCGAATCCCTTACAACTTTTACAAGTTTCAGATGAAACAAAATATTTTATTCTTAAATCTGAATTCTTAATTCACCTAATTGAAGACTCATTGACGCCGTAAGTACGAGTAAGTCAAACACGAGAACACTTTTCATACTTTAAGAATTTTGAATTATATTTGTGAAGCATTACTTTTTAAAATGTTTTAATTAATTTATCTTTTTTACTATTAATGTGATTTTTTTAATCAAATTAGAACAATAGCAGACTTTATAAACATCTTCAATATTTTCAGTGAAAGTGTTAGCAAGTGTTATGGGTGGGGACGTCAGTCTAAAGCTACCATTCACCCTGATGCACACATGTACTGATTATAACAGCGAAACTTTAACCAGGGTGAAAAAAGTCGATACTGAAGTTCGCAAGTACGTCCAGTCTCCAAAGTCGCAACGCCAAACAGAAGATGACATAAAACCAGAGAAGGATGGAACATGAGACAAAGAAAAAGTAAGAAATCAATGAAAAAATAAACGAATCAATGTTAATTACACACCGATTTGTTATATATATATATATATATATATATATATATATATATATATATATATATATATATATATATATATATATATATATATATATATATTTTTTTTTTTTTTTCCTTCCAGGTAGTGGTAGAAATCAACAAGACGGAGCACAAGACAACGACTGAACTCAATCGAGATCTAATCGGTACTCCAGCAACCCTTGCAGAGAATCCCAACCGCATCGGAGATTCACCTAGGAGGCCCAGTACGTTAGAAATAGGCAAGCATGAAGACAATCTGTTGGTACCGCAGGTTACTTCCGAAGCACCACGGAAACAACAGCAAAATTTGGACGAAATCCTACCGGTGTCAAAGGTTGAGACGGACAATAAAGTGTCATCCAAACAAAACGGCGCTAGAAACAATATGTCGGTAGAAATGGTAGATGCTCCCCAAGAAGAACCACGTGGTATCTATAATATAAAAGCATTGTGCTGTTTTAAAACATACGATAGCTCATAGCAGTAATTTGAACCCAGGGACTAATATTATTAAAAAATCTAAAATAATGTCATTTGTCAAATCAACGGTGTTGACTCATGTATCAGCTAATATCCCCACCTCAATCAAGTTTTACCCCCTATCATAATTAAATTATATCACTGATGACAAAAATATGTATTTTATTTCAGAAATAATTTAAACTTCACATCAATTATCTACTTCACATCATCTACTTTCGTTTTCATTTCTTTCTTCTTGAATTGGAATCAATTTAAAAAAAAAAGTGCAATAAAAAACAACTCACTATTGGCCATTGAATTCACTATTTACTTGTTTAGTTTATGTATATATGCATAACGGCAGCTTCAATTTCAGCTCTTGAAATGCTGGTTATTGAATTTTGAATTCTTTCAATCATGTTTTTTCGTGTGGTAGGACGAGTTTGAAAAACAAGGTCTTTTAGTCTTCCCCACAACTAAAAATCGAGGGCTGTCAAATCCGGTGAGCGCGCCATCCACGAAAATAAACTATATTACGGTAAAAATTAAAACTAACTAAAAAAATCGAAATATCTCTTGACATGTCAGAGATATCGATTTCGGGTTTTCACTGGACGATTCCTCTTTAAATTACCATGTAGTAGAATTTGCCATGTAGTAGAAGAATTTGCCATGTAGTAGAAGCTGTACCATTCAATTTGAAAAAACTGAACAAAACTTCAAAAAAAGTATTATTGAATGTAACGCCACCTCGCGGTTTCATTTATAAACTAAATAATTTATCTAGATTATCTGATTGTCCCAGCAATTGCCTTTTAAATGAATCCAAATTAAGGAAAATCGGTTTAGGCAAACGGACATTAGACGACTTTATATCTAAATAGGAAAAACTACCCCCCCCCCCCCTCCCCCACTTCTTTATTCGCGACAGTTACGACAAAATGTCATAAAACAAAGTTGTAGGAGACAGTTTGCTAATTATAACTGAGAATTTTTCTTACTCGGTTAACACTTGAAAATACACAAAAAACTGATTTTTAAAAATGTTTAGCTCGTCACGCCCTCTTGCGGTCGTTTTAGAAGCTTAAAAATATTTTTGGTGAATTTCTCATGATCATTTTTCGTACAGTTTTTTTTCCCCCAAAGCTATATATATACATACATATATATATATATATATATATATATATATATATATATATATATATATATATATATATATACATACACACTGTAACTATATATATGTATATGTATATGTATATATATATATATATATATATATATATATATATATATATATATATATATATAAGGTGACACAAAAAAACGGAAACTTTTTAACAATCCAATAACAGCAACAGTGATGGAAGAAAAACATTCTATTCATAGTAACTGAAACCTTAAAATTTGCCATTTAAGAAACATTAATGGAAAATTACGTTTTTTCGTCAATACGAATGCATTGAAATCTGCTGTTGAAATTCCTCCTTGGCCGCTGCAACATCTCAACTCGGATAGTGTGAATTTCAACCTGAATTCTCTGTTTTAACTCATCCAGAGTTCTTGGTCGAGTCGTGTACACATTACTCTTGAGATAGCCCCACAAGAAAAAATCACAAAGGGACAAATCTGGTGATCTAGTTTACCGAACAATTCTCGCATAGCATCCAGTGATTGCCATGCAGTGTGTGATGTTGGTCCATCCTGTTGAAACCAGGTTTCTTGAACGTGTGGAAAATTTTTAAATGCAGGTGTAACGAAAGATTGTAACATCTCTACGTAACGATCCGCATTAGCAGTTACTGTGATCCCCTGTTCATTTTCAAACAAATAAGGTCCGATGATTCCATGTAATGAAACAGCACACCTTACTAGCGTGTAAAGGGCGCTCATGAACTTCATTAGAATTCGTGTTTGTCCAGTAACGGTAGTTCTGCTTATTCACGTAGTCTGCGAGATGAAAATGGGCCTCATCAGACATCCACAACTTGCTTAGAAATTCATCGTCATAGTTTATGTTTGTTATCAGATGTTGACAGAATTCTAGTCGCAACCGGTAATCGTTTTTCTTCAGTTGATGCACTATCTGCTGCTTGTATGGATGAAATTTCTAATCTAAAAAGAAGAATTTTATGCACACTCTCCCGAGATATTTCAACCGCAGCTGCTTACTTACGAATTGAACGCCGTGGGCTCCGTAAGACAGACTCGCGTACAACATCAATGTTCTGGGAAGCACGAGCATTTCTTGGTCGTCCTGTTGGTTTATTCTTTAAGGCAGATCCAGTCTCTTCGAAGTTATTAATCCAACATTTTACCGCGTGTTTTGATGGGACGGCACCATAACGTCCAAAGTTGTAAAAATATCGAAACTGCGCAGCTTCCAAACTATCACTGCTTTTATACAACATTTTTATGGCTAACGCACGCTGTTGCCCGTTGCACTGATTCATGGTTACTAAAATAGCAAAGTGTTTACTTGCTCAAGGTCGCGCTGTCCCTTATCTGCTCATAGCTGCTATATATGAATTAAAATTATCTTTATATTATAAAAAAAATTATTTCATTATCATTGAAAATTAGATGGTGTGATAACATATAAGGAAGAAAAAACAGTACTGAGGAACCATAGCCAAATGGAAATCAATGTATCGAAGACCCAGAGGAAGATCAAAAGGCACTATGTATTATCACCAGGCATTATGAAGGAACATGAAACATCGGGGCTTTAAAAAAAATGGGAACAGGATAAGTAACAAAACTATAGATATTAAAATTCTCCTGATAAGAAATTTCGATTGATCTTCTTTTATTCTTCTATTGGGTCACGTTTCAGCAAGTTATTTCATCTTCATATCGAGATGAATGATCTCCAATTTGCTTGCACTTAACGGTCGCAGTACTGGAACTTACAGGTGATTAGAGAGAAACACAGCTCTAAAACGCGATTAGGTTGTACTGCTCATAACACTTTTTGTATTTTCCTCTACAGAGTCAGAGTAGCAGTTGGGACTATTGAGCCAGATAGC
The DNA here is from genome assembly GCA_031761425.1 of Cosmopolites sordidus. Lineage (NCBI taxonomy): Eukaryota > Metazoa > Arthropoda > Insecta > Coleoptera > Curculionidae > Cosmopolites > Cosmopolites sordidus. The sequence continues at coordinate 167,865 of JARFXV010001386.1, forward strand.
CACTCTCGGTGACGTCATCAGCATCATTAACATGATGTGTCAAGCATCCGGTGATGTGATCTTGGGTATTCCAGTCAATAGTATGTGATATACAGGATGTAATCGTTGATGACGGGGTTTGCAGGGTGATTGAAAGGGTTCCTGCCGGTAGATGGTGGATGACAAAGAAACATTGACAGATGTACTTCCTCTTCAGAGTCATGAAAGAATTCAATAGAATACAATAGAATAAAGAAAGCAATAACTTTATCATGCTTACTTGACTGATTGTATTACGTATTAAAATACACTCCAACTGCAAATAAAAACCCTTCAATTTTTAAAGAGTTTATCTAAAATAAATTTAAGATAAATATCGATCAATCAAAATCTTTAAATTCACTCAAATAAAATTAAATAGAATAATACTCGCGAAAAAGGGAACGAGGTACCTTTAAATTGAAAAAGGTTATATTTTCTCCTCTTTAATTGATCCGATTATTTCAGGAAGCCGCAAATTTAACGAACACGAAGGAACGAACTAAATCCATCTTAGGTCGTAAATAACACCTCATCTAAATGGAGAAGTAACGTGGAAAATCTACAGGAAAATGCCTGCTCGTTATCGGGAAAATTTTAATTTGCTCTGAGGCGCGTCAATTTCGGGAAATTATAATTAAAACAATTATATTTTTCTAATCGGTAATTCGATACGGTTTACAGTTTTAAGACCTTAAAACTTAAAAACTCTGATAATTGCTTTTAAGTCAAAGCAAACGGATTAATATGAGAGTCATGATTAACAAATAAAACTAGATAACAAATAAAACTAAAGTCCACGATATCAAAAATTTCACCCATTAGAAGTGATAACTGCCTTTTCGCGTGATCCAGCGAAAACCTGCGTTACGTACACAAATTTTGTAAATTGAAATGCATAATTCAAATATAAAACTAAAAAAGTATCAAAAATATCTGTTCTTATGTAAATAAAGAATCACTCAGTCGCATTACGTAAATAATCTTTACAGCTTCGTCTGGAGAAAGGCATTCGTAGACCCAATTTTCGATTACTATTTTACACATACCGCCCGATATATTTTCAATGGTGACCTAAACGGTTCGTTTAAAGTCAAGAATTGTTCGGGGCTTTTTTCTAGAGATATGTAGTTCGTGAACGAACTAGTTCAAATGAACGATTTAGCCATTACTTAAAACTAGTGTGAACTAGTTCGCCATTACTTAAAAACATCGTTCTTTTGTTCACCGCGAAGGAGGTGGACATTCGAAAAGCAGCATCCAAAAGTAAAGAACTTGATTGCCAGCTATGGCGAATGGAAAACATTATTACCAGTTTTCCGTAGTTGAAGACCCAGAATTTATCAAACTAATGCAAATGACTGCCCCAGGCTATAAAGTGCCCACCCGAAAAACATTAAGCGGAGGTCTAATGCAACGGGTCTACAATAAAACAAAAGAAAATAATCAGATTGATCTTAATTCAGCTGAATATCAGTTCAGCTGAGTTTGTAAGTGTTATTACAGATTCATGGACGTCGATTAATAATGAGAATTTTACCGCATTGACTGTGCACTATTTCTTAGAGAAAAATGACTCGTTATTACTAAAATCTCATTTAATACACCTTTTTTCTTACAATGAGAGACACACTGCACAAAATTTAACTGCAATATTAATATCAAACATTGAGGAATTTCAAATAGAAAATAAAGTTTGTTACATTGTTAGCGATAATGCTGCTAATATACTCGCGGCCGTAAGGAAGCCACCATTCCTTGCGGCCTTACGGAAGTCAAATAATTGTTTTACACATTCGATTAATCTCTTTGTGCAGAACGGGCTTAAAGGAATTCTACCTCTTTTAAATAATATTAAAGTAATGGTAACATTTTTAAGCAAAGTTCTTCGGCTTTGGCAGCAATAGAGAGCTAACTAGAGAGAGTTACTATTAAAGATGCCCTTATTTCCACATTAGCCCTTGAAAATGCTGAGATTAACACAGTAACAGCGGCAGAATTGGTTTTCTTCCAAAAATTAGTCGATATTTTAAAAATATTTAAAGAAATAACAGAAGAAATTAGTTCAGGGAAGAGCATTACTATTTCCAAAGTTCTAGTTTTTGTATATGCCATATATCAACATATTCAAAGTTACTATATTCAAGACCAGAACTTAAAGCGGTATTAGACGTCTTCCGAGAATTTTTTTTCAGAAGATTTAGAGATGTAGAAGACATAGATATATTAACGGAGTCAGCAATTTTAGATCCGAGATTCAAAAAATATGTATTTAAGGATGACAGAAAGTATAATAATACAGTTGGTGTATTGCGAAGAAAATGTGGTTTTTTTCTTTGGTAATAATAATTCAACAGCAGAACAATCAACAGAAGAACATCCATCGCCATCAGAACAAAAACAATCCGAATCAACGCGGAAAACGTTTGATACAACTGTCAATAAATTAGTAGGTCAGGAAATCCGACAACCACTGTTATACTAAACTTTGAAGAGATTTACCACTAAACACCAAAACACTTTTTTGAACTGCTTGACGCACGTTTCGCAAACCATGTTAGCATTATCAGGAGATGATTTAATCTTTAATTTAGATGAAATCATCTCCTGATGATGCTAACATGGTTAGCGAAACGTGCGTCGAGCAGTTCAAAAAAGTGTTTTGGTAAATCTCTTCAAAGTTTAGTGTTTCACACCAAAGGTTCCAATAGAAGAATTCAACCATTGTTATAGTTGAATTGGATCGATACTTAGGTGAACCCCTTCTTAATCGACATGAAGATCCTCTAAAACGGTGGTACGCCACGGCGGTATGGTGCGCCGCTGTGTATATACCCGACACTCTATAAATATATGAAGAGTCATCTTTGCATCCCTGCAATGTCAGTGCCTTACGAAAGAATTTTTTCGAAAGCGGGGCAAATTATGCAAGGAAGAAGAACACACAATTAAAATCAAAAAAATTAACACATATATTATTTTTAAACAGTAATTCTTAATTTATTTTAGAAGATTATAAAATCTGTTTTATTTTTCAATGGAATTTATGAAGAATTACACTATTTAATTGTTTGTGGACATGCGGTATTTGTATTTGACCCGACTATGTGTACAATTAGTTTTCAAACGGATCGATTGCATATAATACTGAGTGACTACAAACAATTATACAATTATCCAAAAATTATTAAAAAGAACAGACTATATTAATTCTAGGTACTTAGTATGAATGTATGAATTTATTTTTAAACTCACCTCGGAGTTTAAAAGAGTAACATTTATTTTATATTTTATGGCTGTTGTATAGTTTTGATTTATTAAAAACAAAATTTATTAGCTTTCATTATATTGTGTTTTAGTTAATTCGGTATCGATCGCAAGTAAGTTCAGTTTAGTTTGCGGCAGAAGATACACATTTATTATGGGTGAATTAAAATAAATAAAGAACTAATTCATTGAACTAATCTTTATCGTGAACGAGATGCGATGAACTAGTTCTCACAAATAAAGTAAAATTCCGTTCTCTACTTCTTTCCTGTAAACCAGTGATTTAACATAACCCCACAAAAAAATCTAAGACCATGAGATGGCATGATCTTGGAGGCCAGTTGACATTACCATTTCGAATAACTTGGAAATACCGCGTCTAGAAAACTTTTCTTGCAATAAATCGATTATCTGACGAGATGTGTGATACGAGGCTTGTTCAATAGGTCCTTAGAAAAAGACAGAAAAAACCAATTACTTTAAGTAGGTTTTTTTTTTATTTTTCAACATAACCTTTTAGCTCTATACACTTTTCCAGGCGTTTCTCCAACTTTTTTAAGTCGTCTAAAAAGTAAGATTTCGGAAGGTCCTCATAATAGGCATCTGTTTCGGAGCCCATTTTTTTAAGTTCGAAAATAAAAAAGTCACTGGGGACCAAATCCGGCGAATACGGTTGTTGTTGTAATAATTCGAACTTTAATTCTATGATTTTGGCCATTGAAGCTGTATAGGTGTGCACCAAGGCATTGTCTTGACAGAAGAGGATCTTTTTCTTTTTCAAATCAGGACGATTTTTCTTAATTTCTTCGCTCAACCGGTGCAATAACGACGCATAATACACTGTAGTTATTGTTTTTCCTTTTTCTAAGTAATCGGTGTAGATGATTCCGCATGTATTCCCAAAAAACTGTGGCCGTAACCTTCAAAAACCCACTGAATTGATTGTTCCTTTGTCTCTGAAGTGTAGTAGTGTATCCATGTTTCGTCAACAGTTATATATCGATGCGGAAAGTTACCATGATTGCGACGAAAAAGCTTCAAAACAGCCTCTTAGCCGACCACACGATTATGATTATTCTCCATTGAGAGCAAACGCGGCACCCAACTTGCCGAAATTTTTTTCATACCAAATTTTTCGTGCAAAATTGAAAACACTCGACGATAAGCCTGTGGCCTCAACTAATTCACGTACGTTGATTCGTCGATCGCTTAAAACCATGTCGTGGATTTTGTCAATCATTTCGGAAGTAGTCACTTCTACTGGACGTCGCGATCGAACCATTTTCGATGCTACGAGCGCCATCTCTTGGATTTTCTAAGGACTTATTGAATGACTCTCGTAACCGTCACGAGACCACCGTGTTGTTGAATGAAAACATTGTTTATATACAGATTTATCACTAAACACGAAGAGATTTACCACTAAACACCAAATCACTTTTTTAAACTTCTCGACGAACGTTTCGCTAACCAGGCTAGCATCATCAGAAGATTATTTATTCTTAGAGAGAAGATTAATCTTAGAGATTAAATCATCTCCTGATGATGCTAACATAACAAAAAAGTGATTTGGTGTTTAGTTGTAAATATCTTCGAGTTTAGTGTATCACACCGAAGGTTCCATTAGAAGAATTGACAAATTTATCAGTTCAGGCCAAGGGTATTCTTCGCCATCAAGAGTAACACGATTTCCACCATTGCCTTCAAAAAATTAATATTACTATCTATTACTCCATCAGCACAAAAACCGCACCAAACAGAGACTTTCTGATGATGAAGAGGTGAAACTCCTGAGTCACTTGAGGATTTTCATCGGCCCCAATTAGTCGGAAAGTTTCTCTAAGTGAGGTCTATCCAGAATGCATTCAGGGAAGAGACATTTCGATGATTTTTTGTTTTCATTTTATTGCTTAGGCTTTGCCATTAAGTTTGAAATACAAATCATTTAAATATCCACCATTTTGCTTGCACCACTCAATCCTTTTGAGGTAATTTTCGATTACTTTTCCGCACATTTCCGCTGGTATCTCGGCCATGTGACGCATGTTGATTTTCAGACTCCAGACTTTGAGGACTGCCTACGTAAACACTACGCCACCCCCCTTTTTTGGCGTAGTTCCACAAAAAAAGTCCAACGGTGTCAAATCATATGATCTCGACGGCCAATTGACATCCCAAAATTTCGAAATTACGCGATCTGGGAACTTCTCACGCAATAAAGCTAAAATTGGTCGTGTTGTATGGTTTGTGGCGTCGTCTTGTTGGAACCATATATCGCTCAGATCGAAATCTTCAATTTCTGGACAATCAATTTTCAGTCGCTCTTCGTTTTCGAACAAGTACGGGCCAATGACATCACCAAACCATAACACGCACCAAACAGTCACCTTTTGCGGATGCAATGAACTCTCCACAATTACTTGTTGGTTTTCAGAGCCCCATATACAGCAATTTTGCTTAATTACGTATCCGCCAAGTGAGAAATGAGCCTTATCGCTAAAGAAGATTTTGTTCGAAAAATCAGGTGAATGATCAAACACACAATCGGCGTATGCTTGGCGCATTTCCATGGTCGGCGGGCTTCAATTATTGCGTGAGTTGAATTTTGTAAGGATGAAGATGCAAGTCCAAATGCAAAATACGCCATAATGTGCCGAAAGACAAGCCCATAGACTGTGAACCCCGAGGAATCGATACATTTAGGTCTTCAACCAGACTTTTACTAACAGCAGCGATATTCTCCATCGAGCGAGCGTTACGATGATGCACATGTCTTACCACATTCGCAACAGACCCAATATGTTCAAATTTCTTGACTGTGTGGAAAATTGTGCGTTCGGAAGGCTGATTATGGCAATTAGTTTCTGCTCGTAAGACGCGAAAAGTGGATAGACAGAATCACCATTTTTGGTAAAAGTTCTAACGCGTTGTTCGGTGGTTAAATGATCCCTATTGTAAAATGGTAAACCTCAAACTCAACAAATCACACTTTGGATGACATTTAAGTTTGACAGATGTCAAAATGCAGGGCTGTTTTTTTCGAACCACGAAATGGATGAACCACGAATGAATTTTCAAAACATAAAGCCATTATTTGCTCTTAAAGATGAAATAAAAATTACCGGACTACCACTTGATAATAATAATACAATTTGTATTATCATTGTGCCTCATTTTAAAGTTTTGACTCTCTTATTGGTCACACTCATCATCAACTAACATAATCTTCTTCAAATATCATCTTCGAACAAAAATTGTCCAATGGATTCATTTGCTTAGAATGCACACAAATGCCTCTTTATGAATGTTTCAATGTTGTCAATCTCTACAGCACACTTAGCCTTGCCTTCAATGCTCAGGAGCCAGAAGTAGCACAAGATGAGGGAGATAATATTGTAGTCATTCGGACACTTGCAAGTGGATATTATTCTGCACATAGCGCGTTGTCGAAACTAGGGTGTTAAATGTTAATCTTACAAATTAAATGTCCAACTTGAATGTCGTTTGTGGACGCAGACACTCAGAACCTATTCTTCTTCGATTTTCGGCATTATCAAACTATGCTTGGCAACATATGATTATAAGCATTGTCTAAATGGTTATGGCGTATTCATATATATTTTTATTTTTTTTTATTTTTCGCCACATTCTACAACTCAAGCAATATGAAGAAAATATGTTCTTCTGCAAATAAAAAATCACTGGGTAAAAAACAAAACGGAGACTAATTTTAGCAGTGATTCTTTTTCTGTAATAAATTTGCCGCCTAACGAACAAAAATTTAAAAAATACAACATTTTCCAAACTTTTGAACGTTTCGGTAGGTCCTCTTCCCCTTTTCACAAAGAATCTAAAAATAATTTATATGAATTTCTATATAATAATCTAAAATAAAGGTCTCCAAACTACGGACTGTGGGCCAAATCCGGCCCGCCAGTGTCATCAATCTGGCCCACGACTAGCGAATTTAGAAAACGTATGTCCGTTTATGGTGCGTACTCGGCGACTAGTTTAGAAATTATAGATAATGGCAGGAAAATTAAAATGGTTTTGGCCCTTGGAACTTACTGGAGTAATCAGTATAGCCCTAAGACTGGAAAGTTTGGAGACCCTTGCTCTAAAAGATAGTAAGTAAATATATTTGGTACATGTCAATGATACTTACATTGACAATATTTTTACTGGTAGTGACATACTACCAAAAATTATATAGGTGAGGTTTGCTGTGTGATTATTGTGTATTGAAATAATTAAACGTTTTTAATTGTATTCTTTAGAATAGGGAAACATATTGAATTTAAATCTATTTAAGGCATAGTAATACAGTTATTTATATTTAAATTAATTATAGCAGTTTCTTTTAATCTTCTCCATTTAGTTACCGATTCTTTTAATACGGTTTTGGAATTATTCCAATTGATTTTACATATAATCATTGACATATACAATATATATATATATATATATATATATATATATATATATATATATATATATATATATATATATATATATATATATATATATATATATATATATATATACTTACTATCGTTTAGAGTATTATGTAGAAATTAATATAAATTATTTTTAGATTCGTTTTGAAAACTGGAAGAAAAGACCTCTCGAAACGGTAACGTTCACAAGTTTGCATTTATTTTAGAAAATGTGAGAAATTAGTCTCCGTTTTGTTTCTTATCCAGTGATTCATTTATTTACATAAGAACAGATATTCTTGATATTTTTTGACTTTTAGATCGTGGCGAAAAAACCAAAAAAAAGAACAAAACTAAACATATAATTATAGTGGTCTGATTTCTGTTAGAGTGCTTTAAAAAGCCTCCTCTCTTAAAACAAGCATTCCCAATCTTCTAAGTTGACTTAAATGTCGATAAATATTGTATCAGGTATTTTAACATTGCTAGAGGCATTTTAACCTTGGTAAAATCAAACAGTAAACATTTTCAAATTTTACGAAGCTTCAAATCACCAATTTCTAAAATCCCAAAGCATGTTGACTGACCAAAATAATTGCTATTTATTCCAAAACTCATAAAACTTTTTAAAAATAGGCAAAAAATTATATTGAATATACGAGGATTGTTTCGAAAGTTCTCGGCATGACACAGAGATGATGTAATTATGACCAAATGGCTATGATAGTTGTCAAGTATGATTCGTTAGATGGTGTGCTGTGAAGTTTTAGATTTCATTTCGGACAGCTGCAGGAAAAATCATGGCTACGGTTTCTGGAATTCTCGTGGTTTGGTACTGATCGACTAAGACCATCACGGACACTTCTAATTGGTTTCAAATGCTCTATATTCGCCGGTTTTTGCTCCCAGCGATTACTTTTCCTTCCCAAACTTAAAGAAATAGCTCGCTGGACGAAGATTATCTTCAAATGATGAGATCAAAGTTGAGATAATAGCTTATTTGGCAGATAATAGACAAACCGTATTATACTGAAAATATTTAAAAGTTGGAATGTCGTATTTGACAGATTTGACTCCCAGCGATTACGTCTTCTACTTAAAGATAAAAAAATGGCTCGCTGGATGAAGATTATTTGGCACAGTTGGACACAATTGTATTGCAAAATGAAAGGGAAAATAGTTTCGTAAATTTAATCAGATATTTTGTATAGTTTTTTTGAACAAAACGTTTCCTTTAAACATGTATCTAAAATGCAGCTATTTCCGCGAAAAACAGGTATGAAAACAAGATTTCTTTCACATCTTAATATTCTATATCGAAAATACTTCATTCGCATCTTTAATTCTTTTATCTCACTCTGAGAATCACATGATCAATTGTTTTATTAAATTAACTCTTTAAAATGTCCACCATCAGATTCCTCGTGAAAGAAGAAAGCGTCGTTGGTTGATAAAATATTGTACAACAATTTGGATTCTTTCGGTTTTAACCAATAAACCATTCACAATATTTCTGCCTGTGTAAAAAATCACCAGGTAAGAGTGCATGTATCCTTGTCAAGCAATACTTCGAATACTTAAGGTAGAATGCTCTTCAACAAGATGTAAAATTTGTTTTTCGACTTTAGGACCGATTTCTTACTGGGGCTTACATTCTTTTTGAATTTTTGAAAAAAAATACGTTTTTTCAAAAATTGAAATTTAATTTTTAATTAATGTATTGGGGCTGTTAAAAAGTTGGAACGTCGCTGGTCCGAATTTATGGAATTGTAAGGAGATTACGTTGAAAATCTTAAAAATGTTGGTTTTTTCGGGTCGAGAACTGTTCGAACGACCCCCGTACAATTGTCGACTAACTTGATACCGAAACAAAAATGTTTCGCGAAACTGGAACTAAAAACTTTTTCAATATTTCAAAATATAGTGAAAAACAATGCCCGATATATCGTGAATTAAAATAAATGTTAAATGCAAATTAGCGCGAATTTATGCATTGTTCCCGTCCAAAATAAAATCCTTTATCAACCTTTTGTCCTAAACAAATAAATAGAAAATGAACATAAAATATTTTAATTTTCTCAAATAAAATAAAATTAATTAATTCCTTTGAAGGGAAAAGCTACTAAAACGACCTTTAAACGGTGAAGGGTAATGTTTTCTCATTTTTAATTGATTGTTTAATCTGAGCTGTAATTTGATTTGATTAATCAGTTGTTTCACGAAAGCCCAAATTTAAGGAAAATTAAATTTTTTAGCAATTCGAACTAATTTTTCAAAAAAATGTCACTTGTTTGCTTTATCGCCTCAAACAAGCAACTAAACGCACGCGTTTGAAACTTTGCAGTAGGCCGTCTAACAAATCACACTTGGCAAATATTACAGTCATTTGGTCATACTTACTCCATCTCTGTGTCAGGTCAAGAACTTTTCGACCAACCCTCGTAATCATTTTCAATATATATTTTTATTTAAAAAGTCTATTAGATTTATTCTGCTGTATATAGTTTAAGCCTAGTTGTAAAATAAACCTTCAAAATAAGTGTATTAAATAGTAAAATAATCCGCAACTAAAAAATCGGGGTTTTAAAACGTCAATTAAAAATTACTTATTCTTCCGTGCTTTCGAAGTGTTACAGAGTTGACTTGGTTTTTTAGTATGGCATGCGATTAGGTATTTAATGCACATAACTTCAAAAAATTAGGAGTGTCACGATGATCATAACAAAAGAGTAAATTTGATTTTCCACCCACCTTGCGTTTTATCTGAAAAAAATACTTCTAAAGCCATAAAAAAATTGTGATGCATATGGAAAGAACGTTATAAGCAATGCTACGGGTAAGAGGTAGGAAAAATATCTCCAAGGCTTGAAGATAAATCGCGTATCGAACACCTTCAAGAGATTAAAACGGCCGAACTACACGCACTGCTGGATAAAACTGGACAAACTGCCTAGAAGCATAGTTTTACTGTTAAGTGATCGCAGTACGTTTGTATAAAATAAGCGAAGTCCAGAAAGAAAATCAAAGAAAATTCGATAATATAGCACCATGCTCGCTTTACTTTCAAAGTACCGGAAAAAGAATTTTCTGCATAAATTTATTGCTACTATGCAGTCAAAGTGTAAAATATCATGGATTGACTATTCGAAACCGACAAAAAAACATAATTCAAAACCGAATATTGACAACAAGAAAGGTTTGGCGTCTCTATCTCTGCATTATGAATGAATATACGAGGGTTGCTATTTATGTATCCGGAATTGGCAACAATGGTGTTGCTAGGCGCCATCTGACATGTACATCGTAAAGTACAACATTGTTGACTGTATACATACTCAGAACATTTTGTCATACGAATGCTATTTGTGTTGTTTAGTGACTCGAAAATTTCATCTCAGTCAAGCACCATCTAAAACCACTGTATATCACTGTAGTAAATATAATTGTAGCCGTCATTCGATCACGGACGAATTTTAATAAGGTCATCCAAAATCGGTTGTTGTGCCAGAAACTATCATACTACATAACTAAACATCAATACTATGCGCGAACTGATAAAACAAGGTCGTCATGTGACATACCGTGAGATTGAGGCATCCCTGGGCATTAGTATGACAAGCATACACAAGATTTTACATGAACATTTAGCCGTGAAACTTCCGCATAATTTGGCAATCGCTTAAAATAAGCTCGTGTCGATTGGTGTAAAGAAATGCTCAAAAAATACAATCGTAGTGCGTCAAAAGCCATGTATAACATCTACAGAGGTGGCGTGGCGAATCTTGGATCTATGTCAGTGGGCTGTACGGGTCTTTCAAAACGAGCCAAACCCAACAAAAGTTGTGCCCGCAAGAAGCACTTCAAGGCAAATGATCGCCTGTTTTTTTTTGATAAATGGGCAACGTGGTTGCAGTACCACAAGAGAATCGTAGAACGGTCAATTCTGAATGGCACCCAACCGTTTGCTCGAAGTCTTTGAAGAAATAAAAAAAAACAACCAGCGACCCAGGATCATTCTTCACCATGACAACTCGAGCTCTCATATATCGGACCAAACAACTCAATATTTGACCGGCCAAAAATCGAATTGAATATTTATCCGCCATACAGTCCAGATTAAGCAATCAATGATTTCTTTTTGTTCCCGCCCGCGAAGAGTAAATTACGTGGTCAACGATTTTCGATGCCAGAAGAAGCGGTTCATGCGTTGAAAATGCGTGTTTTGGAGTTACCTAAATCGGAATGGAAAAAGTGCTTTGAAAATTGGTTCCATGTGCAAAAGTGTATTGATCACGGCGAAGAATATTTTCAAAAATGAAGGAACCATTTTCAATTATTCTGGAGATTAGCAACCCTCGTATGTGTTGTATGACGAGGTGTTAGTCAGTTAAAAGAATTATAGCATATCGTTACCAACAACAATTAACCAATTTGAGTGATGTGTTACAATAACGCTGGCCAAACATCATAAAGTCATTGTGATTCATGACAATTTCCGACAGCATGTTGCGAAAGCAACTCAAGAGAATTTATCTGCGTTAGGCTGAGGACATCTTCGGCACGCGGTGTATAACCCAGACATAACGCATTCTGATTACCACTTATTCCAGTCGCTGTATCATTACTTGATAGACATTTCATGACTTTAATAGATACGAAAAGACATTGGCCACTTTAATCGTCTCATGGTCAGGAAATTCGCAAGGATGCCAGAAATATGGCAAAAAGATCATCTTTTTTGGATTGTGTTGGCTTCTACTTGATGGAAAATTTCATTTTTCATTCATTATAAATATTTAATGAAAGACTGTTTCGTCTATATTTCCATTTTATTATTAATATTTGACGACATAGTTTTCACAGAGTCTGATAGAGAAAATACGGTCATAGCCATCAAAAAGGATATATACATAGAAAAACATTAGAATTTTTAAAAACAAAAAAGTACCACATATTGTCTAGAGATCCGACAAACATCAAATGTCAAATTGAAGCATCACCCAGTATAATACCAGAGAAAATACATTGACTTCCATGAATACACAATCCTCAGAACTTTATTCTTTAATTAAACTTCAAAAATTAAATTGTCCAATAAGGCCAGTTATCTCTTATATGCCTGCACCTGCTTACAAAGTATCAATATACTTAATAGATATCATTAAATCGGACTCTAAATTTCGACCTAACTATAGTGTTAAAAATTCATACGAATTAGTTGACAAAATAAAAAATATTACAATCCCAACCAAGACCAGATTAATCTCATTTGATATCCACTTGTAGCTTCTTAATGTTTCAAATGTTTATTACAGATTTCACTCTACATAAAATATGTTTCGCCTTATTAGGGCTTTCTCAGTATTAGTTCACTAACAATATTAGTTTAGCTCCTCTTGTTCCTCTTGAGAAAGCCCTAATAAGGCGAAACATATGTAGAGTAAAATCTGTAATAAATATTTGAAACACTGTAAAGCTACAAGTTTATTCTTTAAACACCTCCTAATTTACAAAATGTTTCACAAGGAGCCCACTGAGAAAACCATAAAGATTAAAATAATTCGTATATCTTCAGAGGTTATGAACAATAGATAGAAAAAAATTAGAATAGAAAAAAGAAAAAAAAATAGTGAATATATATGTGATAAAAATATCGCTTCGAATTCAAAAATTTCTTATGAAAACGAAACTAAAAACAACATTTAATATTTCAAGATATAGTGAAAAATGATATCCGATATATTATCGATTAGCATAAACTTTAACAATAAAAGGACATGTTATGCATGATGCTGCAAGTTAAAGGCGCTCTCCAAAATATCACTCGAAAATTTATCGAAAAAAAAGGTTTGTTAACGAACATTTAAGAACACAAATATAGGTCTATCGGCGAAGAAACAGATCACTTTATACTTGACAATGTTAAGAAAATATCAGAATATGACAACTATCAACATTTGGGAGCAATAATACAATAAGTTGGTAGAGGTAAACAATAAATTCGAGAGAGAATGGGACAAGGAAAAACAGCTATACGAAGACTGAATGGAATATGGTAGAATAAGGTAGAGATTGACCGAAGTAGACAAATAAAGAATACAAACATTTAAAATGGACGTTTCAAGATGTTGCATCGCATCAAGGTTAGATAGAGTAACAAATAATCGAGTTAAAGGTCTGATTGCCTTGACAGAAACAAAGATTGAGGACACAGAAAAAACCTGGTACCGACTGCCTACCTGCTACAGATACAAAAGAAGGATGCCAGAAGGTCGATTGCTGAAATTACCTCTCGATTGGGTTCCATCAAGAAACAGAACTTCAAGAAACCGATGAGATACCGAAACCTACTCCACAATTAGTAACATTAGGGAGAAAGTTGAAGGAAGAGCCAGAAGAAAAGAGAAGAAAAGTGGCCAGATGATTTAAAACGGATAATATAGACAAGGTGCAAGGAACACCAACAGGGTGTAAGGGTGTACGTCACCAATGGAAAAGTTATGACAATAAGTTACATTGTAAGCAAATGTATGTAAAAGAATATTTGGCAAATATTAAACGGTTATTACTTAACGAGTAAACTACAAATAAATCAATGAACATTGTTAAAATAATTTTCGATGTTAATAACGTCGATGCATTCTGTACGCAAATATCACGATATGTTTCTTATTTACGGAGGAGCTCGTATTAAGAAGAATAATTTTTTGCTGTTGCCGAACAAATTAGAAATATGCGAGGATATTTTCAACGTGTTCGGAAAAAAACTAGTTAAAAAGGTGCGATGCTTGCATAGACCGAAATGGTAGACAATTTAGACTATTCATTTAATAAAACAATGAATCATGTATCTATTTATGTGACATGAGTCGTTTAAAACGTGTTATTGTATGAAAAATTAGTATTATTAATTTGAACTTTGACATTAAACGACAATAATGTGCAAGTTTCCTTTTTTATGTAACAAAACAAATCAAATTTATGCTGAAACGTATGGAATGAATGGCTATAAAAATATTACATTTTATTTTCAAATGATAACTTAAGACGCCAATGAAACAAAAAACTGAAGTTTGTTCGACCGAAATAAACATAAGAATGCGACGTTACCAATTGTTTTAATTAGTAAAAAACAATATTTTCTCCTGTTTAATCGGTTCAGTTGTTTTACGAGGCCGCAAATTCAAGGAACACGAAGGTACGAACTAAATCCGCCTTAGATCGTAAATAACACCTCCTTTAAATGGGAAAGTAACATAGAAAATGGTCCGGAAAATACCGGCTCATTATCGAGGGAATGTTAATTCGCCCCGGGGTCCATCCATTACGGCAAATTCAGACGAGAAATTCGGATAAACAATAATATTTTAGACAACACCAGTTCGATCCTATGTTTCTGTTTTTGAAGCTTAACTTTAAAATTAACTTTATCTTATATAACAAAAATAAAACCGAAAATATTTTGATACCTTATATATATTTTTAAATTAATCGCCATGGGTAGTAACAAAAGTATTTGCGTTTTTGAGGTACTCAGTTATTTACTATTTAAAAACTACTTGCATAAAGAATGAAGGTAGGTATAAACAAGGAAACACTGTTCACTGAAAAACAATACCTCAAACGCATTGATCCTTTTGAACTTTCATGCTGGAGACGGATTTTTCGCATTCCGTGAACTGCCAATCCAACATGCGCATCCGTTATTCAAGAAATTAATGCAACCACAAAGCTATCCTAAATGATTCATGAACGACTATTAAAATCATTCGACCACATTGAACCTTGGGATGGCAATAACCGAGAAAGATTGGTGGTACAAGGATGGATGGAGAGTTCTAGATCACGTGGCGGACCTCCAAAAAAAGATGGATCAAAGACTGGAACTGGACAGGAATAGAACCCCTAAATATAAGCAGGATTAGAATTAGGAGTCTATGGGCAAAACCTTTCATTCCAGGCCACTCATTTATTTTTGCCCCCCTCCAACCCCCTTCGCATCTCCACTTCCTCCCCTATCCACAATATTGGTTATCAATATCAAAATATTTTGGATCTACCTGATTTCACATTATATGATCCACTCCAACTTAAATTATCTAAACATCCTCCATGACTCTCAAACCTCTCACATTTCGACTTTTCTCTTCTGAACTACGATAAATCTTGAATACTTGCAACATAATTAACACTGCGTACATTAGCTCATTAATAGAACACCTAGCGCATTGTGAAATTATCTTTACAGCCGGTTCTAAATCGAGACTGGGCGTAGGCTGGATCTTAATCCATGACAATTCACCCTTTGGATACAAACTACAATCTTACACAAGTATACTAGCTACAGAACTAGTGGCCATCTATTATGCTCTCGAATATATCACCTCTTGCTCCCATCCATCTTGGAAAATATTTAGCAACTATCATAATGCACTTAAGTCAATATCATCCTTCTTCTATTCCAGTTGTAAGAGGAAGTTGCAAGAGGTATTTCTCTGAGATTTGTTTGGTGCCCTAGTCACAAAGTCATTAAAGGGAATAAAGATTCTGATCACTTTGCAAAGCGATCGGTGACTGACGGCTCTTTCCTTTCAATTACCTATAATTACAACGATCTTAACTCATTAGCACACATATATCTAAAAAAGCAATTACCAGAATTATTGGAACAATTTTGACAGACCCAATAAGTTAAGAGATATAAAGCCGCTGTTCCACGAGCCATCGCTAGATTCCTTCCCTGATAGAAGTTCCTGATGAGTATATACGCAAAAAGATTGATCTTCCCAAATGCAATTTCTGCAACACATTTTTGATAGTTAAATATCTTATTGCAGAATAATGTCGTTCTCTTATCCCTGTAAGACATCGTTTTGGCTTGAAAATTTACCTAAAGACCAATCTTGAAGCTGAGAAAAGGTTTTATAAACTCACTTACTTAAAAGAGATTGGATATCTAACAAAAATTTTAATCATCTTTTCTGTATACATTGCCTATAATCTCGAGGTTTAAGTCCTTCTTTATAACTTGACTGTGTTATCTGAGGAAACGCATGCTATTTCGTTTTATTGAGGGAATGGACCTTCGTTTATTTGTTAAGATTTCACCAAACTACAACTCAATTAGTACAAGATCATCCATTTCATTAACACATAAATATATTTCATTGTATCCACTTGTTATTATATAAAATTATTTTCACAGCAATCTGGTTTTATATTTTACCCTTGCTCTTTGTCTTACATCTGTTTTGTCTCATCGTGCTTAACTCTATTTTTATTTGTTTCCTGTCTCTAAAGGGCTTGTGCTGCCGATGCGAAAAAATCTAATCCTTTAGTTTAAGCCAATAAGCAATTCACAATAGTTCTGTAGTGCTACGTGATATAGTTTAATTCTATATGATAAGGATAGAGTAATTGCTCTTTCAGTGTTCTATGTACAATCCAATGGGAAACTTTAACTTGTCGAGCAACATTTCCAGTACTTCGAGTAGAATCACTTTCAACAATATGTAAAATTTCTTCTTCGACTTCATTCTGACCGATTTCTCGCTGCCGCCGGCATACTTAAAATTTTGGTACCACACTACCCGTATCCAGAAGTCTTTGAATAACTTTGACAAAGGTTTGCCGATCTGGAAGCGGCCTTTCGGGGTATCGTTACCCGTAAATACGCTTAGCTCCTTCGGAATTTTGCAGAGATTCCCCATAAATAAGAAATATATCCCGATATTCGCATAAGGAATACATATTTTGGGGTTATAAATCGGACTTAAATGCACGCACTAGAACACTGAAATAATTTTTATCGCAATTTTGCAATAATAATCTTTCTCGGGGCAATATTTCTACGTTGCCACATGCTTCAGGGTTGATGTAGGGCATGATTGTTAATTAAAAAAAGAACAACCGATACATTTACTCAAATGCAGATGGTTTTTATAATCAGATATGTTAAAAATGGCGACATTTATTAGAAATTCTGGGGCTTTTTAATACCAAAAAATCAAACAGCAGATGGAATTTCAGACGAAATTCTGACGGTGCTAAGCGAGTTAGGAATAGACAAAGAACCTAATAAACTCATAGCCCAAAGTTATAATGGTGCTTCCGTAATGAGAAGTACAGTCGGATGAGTACAAGCCAAAATTGAAAATATTTTTAAGAATGCACAGTATATTCACTGCTATGCTCACCAACTAAATCTAATAATTGAAAGGCGTTATATAATAGAAAAAGGTGTAAAGGTGTTTTTTGCAAATCTGTCTGCATATCCCGCTTTCTTTTCTCGATCATCCAAAAGGACAACTGTTCTGGACAGCGTCGTGAAAAAGCGCCTACCTCGTGCGGCCCCGACCAGATGGAACTTTACGTCTAAATGTGTAAATACTGTTTACATTTACAAAGAATTGCAAACAAGCCTTGAAGAAATTTTAGACGCCGAGTCGGATGAAAATTCTATTAATCAAGCTCAGGGGTTAATATAAATAATAATAAAGTATTTGGTGGATGATAATTTTAAATTTTGTTTGTTTTTCTTCAACTGCAAAGCAGGCAACTAGATGCACTTATAGTTAAGAAGAATATGATAACTTTTTCAACAGCCATTCAAAATATTAGAGACAATATAGAAATACAAATTAATCTAGAATTTGGTAACTTAACTGGTGAAGGATCGCGATAATAGAGAATCGCAGAAAGAAACGGAAATTTACTGACAAGGAGGACACCAATCCGAATGTCAGAATATGCAAGGAAATCTGTGAAACCCTAACCATACAGGTTCATAAACGTGTTAGTTTCGATGTATACCTAACTGTTGCAAATTCATTTGAAACTGAAAAATTTGGTGAATATCGAGCCGTCTTTCCAAATAAAGACATTAAAACTGTATGTAACCTGTTTGCAAACGTAAATTACTTAAAATTTAAAAATGAACTCTGGGTAATGTACGCACGGGACGATTTTATGAAACACAATGGAGCTGTGCCGCTGTTACAAATGTTTATCCAAAACAATTTAACATCAACATTTATTGAATCTGTGAAAGATGTTTCTCTACCCTCAAACAAATCAAAACATTTCTAAGAAACACTATGGACCAGAACGGCTGTGCGCATTAGTGAGCAAGCAACTTGTGAAGTCAATTTCAAATTTTCATCAAGTCATCGATCACATTCAGACTCACACTCAGACATTTAGGAGGATGGATTTCAATTACAAACAGATTTAATGGTCATGGTCCTATGGTGAGTTTAAAATTTTATTACCTAAATACCTATTTGAAAATTTGATGTCTGACAGCTACACTGGCATTTCTACACAACAAAGTGTGTGTATGATACTAAGAAAAGTAAAATTTTTGGTTGCGACACATTTCCCTACCCCATTCCAAATTTTGGTTATACGTTATACCACACCTGTTTTTCCCCCACGAACCGCCGCTGAACATAAATAATACAACATAATATTGTATTATTCATTTGTATTGTATGTTCATATATGTATAAGCCATTCTGAACTTCATCATCAACAAAGCTGGTATACCACGGACCACGTTTAAATTCAGCTCCCCAAAATTTTACAGCAGCAAATGATGGTGCAGAGTTCCCGTAAACAGCATCCATCTCAATTTTAATTTGCATGAACATATTGCTTTTCAAATGCATGAATTTAATGACGATTTAATATTCGATTTTTTATTCATCTTTACAGAAACACTAACCTCGACTGAAATAAATGACTGTTAACCTTTAACTACCGACATGTGCTCTGACACTTCGACTGTTCTAAATTTTGGGTTACCTAGTAGCATTATCCTGCGTTTGTTTTTCATGGAAAGTGCTACAGTAGGCGCGCGCGTTTTCAGTAAGTTAAGGTTATTATAAGATCGCGAATAGTCTGCCAGACCACTCGTCAGTACTTATCTAACTGTTTTTGGATTATATTTTTTTTCTCTTTAATATTCAGTCTAACATCACAATTAATTAGTCAGGAACAAAACGGGCAACGTCAAATGATAATGGCAATCCTGTCACTAGAAGAAGATTTGAAACACGGTCTCATAATAGCCAACATAAAGAAATTGTGTTGGGAAGGTTTGAAGACGGTTGCGAGTCCGATTCTGAAGTTTGGTTTCCCAAATTTTACGGTAGTGGGGAGTGATTAAAATTCAGACTCCGTACAGGAGGCATCATAAAATGAAGATATGAAGTCCAAGGACCAAGAAATTGAGCCAAATCGATCGCAATGTTATTACACAACACTGTAACAGCATCAGTAGTATCACCTTCAAACCTCTCTGATGCTGTTCCGAAAAATCGTTACAACATATGGTGTACATTTTTAGATTTGATTTTAATAATTCCATCATTCAAGAGATTTTTACTTGGTTTAACATGAAGTTGCAAAAATACAAGGAACTTTTCAAAGCTGAAAGAGAATTGCATGATTCAGAAGAGATTGAACTGAATGCCTTCCTGGTGCTTCTTCTTTATTCAACTTCTAGTTATTCAAGTCCAATCACTTTATTGCCTGACAGATTATCCAAATTCTTATATTGGTAAAAAATGTATATTTATAACGAAGACTGTGATCTGTTGTTGAGAATGGTTACTGATGGTACCACGTCTACCACGAGATACGTAATATACGTATAAGCAACGAGAATTGCGCTCGTCGATAAAAATAAAGAGAAGGTAATGAAAATCAAAGGGAAGGTAATGAACTTAGAAACTTGTGTCATATCTGCCCCTCAAGATTAAAACCCAAGGCTGTATACAAATGTGACACTTGTATGAAACATGTTTGCCTTTAATGTAACAAGCCTGATCATAAGACTGTTTGTAACTGTTTGAAAGTTTTTAACTTGATGACTCGTGATTTTATAGAAAACAGCTGATTGGTACTGTTTTATTTTTGTCGTGATAGTTGATAAACTTATTGAACTAAGTAAAATTTGTTTTTGTCTAAGTTTTTAAAAGTTTAATTAAAAATTGTGTAGATTAAGTAAAAGACTATTTTTTGTCTACAAAATCAGTCAACTTTGATTGTAATGCTCATAATTAATAACAAATGTGTAAACTTGTTTATTTTATGCCATTTTATGAATTAAAAATATATTGATATTACATAGAAGCAAAGTTTATACTAGTAAATACACACGAATACAAAGTAAATACACGAAAAAACACTGTCATATCTGATATTAAACTAAGGTGGACGGTTAGACCTCACGCCGGTACTTATGTAACTCAAATAGCACGTCGGTACTTAAAGATTAAACAACTGAGTATTAAATATGGCTGAAATTTTCAAGGTTATTTTTCAACGCATGCGCAATAATATTACCAAAATAGCTTTGATGAGTAAGGCCATCTTCATGTTAAGGCTGGAAACTTTTCCGATTACCCTCGTAAATATATAATGCAATTAATATTAACATAAATGATAAAGTGGAAATTAGACATGAAAGGTATTTCATTAAACATATATGATGAATGTCGATCAAGAAGAAACCAATACAATCAAAAAGAAAAATACACCAACATCGTTGAAATGACAGAGTAAAATAAAAATAGGGTAAATGTGTGAGTATATACATAAACATATTGGACTATTTAGTTTAAGGTATTACTTAAATGTTTTATAAACTATGAGAATTGTATTGTAAATAGTAATAAAATGTAATTATTTAACCCTACAAGGTTTGGATGAGCCTTTTATGTATTTTAGGATATGTATATTAGGACATATACACTGTGCGACAAAAAGATAGAAGCAATGACAGTTTTGACTTCATTTCTTTGGATATTTTAGGTTATATATAGTATTAAAGGTTATATTTCTTTGATTACAACTACTTCAATTTTGCTTTAAGTAAAGTTACTTAACATTAACTGTTTATTACACGAGTTGGTTAGCGTGAGAATGTTATAATTCCTACATTTGAAGAGATTTTTTTTGTTATTGCTTTTAAAAAAGGCATTTAAAAAAAGGTAATAACAATTAAAAGAGAACAATTTATATATTTTACGCTCATAAAACTTCGTAAATCCTTTAACCTAAATTACTTCAAACATTCTTCCTGTAATCGTTTCTAACAAGGACTGGATCTGATTGTGGTCAATTTCGTCCGATGCGGTAAAAATTGTACTTTTCAGCTTTTCCTTTGTTTGGAACTGCCTACAATTGCTAAAAACCTTCCTTGATAGAGGGCCCCATACATTTTCTATTAAGTCCCAATCTGGAGAACGAGCTGCGTATTTCAGAACATCTATATTTTTGGTTTGAAACCAATTTTTGATAAGTTTTGCAGAACAAACTCCGATTCTCCTAAACCTTCAAAATATGGCCTTTGGGTTTCAAGCATACTTTTATCTTTTTAAATGTTCACCCGATTTTCCATGAAAACTATAGATGTTTTGAAAAATCCGATAGCTTTCTAAATCATAATCGAACCACACCTTTTGCCGCCGTGACAATATCCTTTGTTCTTTCCTTAAGTCATGATAATAATGTATCCATCTGGATTATCGGAGCTGGACTTTTTCTCCTCCGTTAAACATAACTTTTTGCCATTCGGTAGTCCAGGACATGCTGTATTGAGCGAACGCCTATCGAGCTGTCTTGTGGTAAGAGGTAATCGATGGTTGTTTTTTCTATGTTGTTCCTTTGAATCCATTGAATATTCTCGAACAGAATTAGACATTTTTTTTGCTTGCGGTCATCCAGAACTCTTCCTTTTACCATAGTTTTCACCTTTATAGACAAACTGGTCGACTATGTGATATATTCCGGGTAATTTCATGATTGGAATCAGTGCAAGAATTCTCTTCTTTCAGTGCAAGAATTCTTCCTTCTTCTTGCTCACAAAGTTTCGCACCACGACCCATAGTTAAAATAACACTCAAAAACGCTAATAATCACTTTGAAAAAGTTTATTGGTGTAAAACACATACAATCGTGCACTAAAATGTCCTGAAGTATATATATATATATATATATATATATATATATATATATATATAAACAATAATAAACAATCTGCCTTTATCTTTTTGTCGTAGATGGAATTAATTGAAACTGAACAATAACAGGCAAACAAAAATAAATAACCAGAAAAATATTTACTTTATATGGATTAAGAGTTGACGCAGATTCCAGTTAAGGTTTAGAACGAGAATAATAGGAAATATTTATAATTTAAAGGTTTGTACAATAAAAAATACATATTAAGTTATTGCCGCTATCTTTTTGCCGGAGGGTGTACATTTCATCATCACGAAATTCACGCAGAATATCTGAGTACTGACCCTGTACAAATACCACATTTTCCAGTACAGCCGGTGAGCTTATCCAAAAAAACATTCACATTATCCAATTTTGAAATACCCTATTTTTTGTACCAATAAATAATTTTAAAAGAGTCAATGTCTAAATGTTGTATATATATATATATATATATATATATATATATATATATATATATATATATATATATATATATATATATATATATATATATTGTAGTATGATGTTTATCAAATTCTAGATATACAAAAAAAAACGATTTTTTTTATGGTATGTATGATACTAATTGGTATGTATACCTACAATACTGAGAGCATTCAAAATCAGTTGAATTGTTAATCCTTGCCTTATATAAGAATGTACATTGAATTTGTTGTAATAAAACCATTTATAATGACTTGTAGTTTTTCTAGTTAGTAGTGATAGTTACAAGACACAATGAGAACAACTTAATTATCCACCAGTTGGAAAATATAGAAATTGAACATTTACTTTAGGAGGAAAAAAAACAAAAGTGATATAAAAAACAACAAATGTTAGATACGCTTGAATAATTATTTGTTTAAACTTTTCCAAATATATTAATATGAAAACTACAATAAAATGAATATTTACTCATCTTAAGTTGAACTGAAGACAGATTATTTTGGATAGATTTTTAACGCGTCAAAATGTTAGACAAACCCTCAGTTTTATGGGAAAGAGAAAAATTAATAAGAGGAAAACACAAACGAACTAAATTTTAATATGTTGTGGTCTTTCCATCACCTTTTATTAAATCAAAAATTCTTTTTGTTAATGAATCATACAACAGTATTATTGATTGTTGAGGAACTTCTTCCCATGAAGCCTGAATAGCACTTTTCAATCTTCCATATTTTTAAATTGTCTTGATTCCCTACAAACTATTTTTGAAAGCACACACCTTGTGATCAAGGTCAATTAAACTTTTTCCCTTTTTCAATATTTTAACTTACATTTGAAGCAAATATAAAAACATGAAAATAGAACGAAATAAAACTGAATTATATTTAGTTGTTTTTTGTATTTCTATGGTGTGTGTAACATTTTGACATAATAAACCCCTAAAATAAAATAATAACTTACCATGATAAGGACATTCAGCATATCCACGCACGATGAGTTTGTCTTCCTTTTTACCACCATCACCAACAGTAACTTTGATCAAAATATACTTGAATGTACCACTTGGATCAATGTCGACATTTTGGACTGACGAAGCCATTTTTCTAACTTGCTTCAATGAATGAATTACACTCCTTAGCATAAAAGTTGGCTAAAATTAAAAAAAAGTAAAGTTCGTTAAAATAATATGTGATTTATTGATGATATGGTGAATTAACCGAATTATATTTTTTTCAAATAGATTATGTAAGTATATAATAACTATCACATTGTTTATTTACCAGTTAAAAAATATAATTAATAGTACTATCCCGTATAAATCAGCAGTAATAAAAGTCTCAGTTTATAATGAGAATTTGGTAATTCTACAGATAAAAACAAAAACAACATAACCTCATTGATGCAACAAACTGAAGCCTATAACTATATATGTTTTTAAATAAGTCCTCCAAATTGAAAAAAACAATTATAAAATCTATTTATTTTTACTTGCAAAACACAAACAACATTTAAGAACCCGATTCAAAAATGCCGGCTACACTCTAAATACACTCTTTTAAAGAACAAGAGAAAACACTGACACAAAATTGATATAATTTAATTTGAATAGACTTAGTCAATAATTTAATTAATATATTATGTATACATAACATTAAAATGATTTAAACTCTACCTGATATTAATAATATCCCAAAAATAATGGGAAAAGATTGACAACAAACACTACTCACAAATCTATGGCGTTTGATCTTATGCAACCATGAAAATATGGTTGCGTTATTTAAACATTGTTCTATTTATAATTTGTATAATGTTAGTCATTACACAGTACTTCGTCTTTTAATAATAAAATAAGATTCAATAGTTATATAACAATATATTTTAATTTTTTAAATCAGTATCTGGCAACTTACAATACAACTTTGTGTAGTGATTATATACATACATATATCGTAGAACTGTAACAATTAGATTGACCTATGTCATTGAATGAGTTGCAAGAAAAGAAATTATTGTCCTTACACTTTTTTTCATGGTTATTATTATTCTATTATAGAGCTTGCACTTTTATAGAAGTACTGTAACAAATTAGACATCGTCAGGTTGGCCGAGCGGTCTAAGGCGCCAGATTTAAGCTCTGGTTCTCGAAAGGGAGCGTGGGTTCGAACCCCACACCTGACAAAATCTTTTTCCTCGTTTTTATTTGTTGAAATTTTTATTAGTTCTTTGATAACAGATTTTACCTTGCAATTTATAATTTAAGATAAATGTTCCAGTTTTAACAAAATAATTAATCAGTCAGTAATTAAAAATTTTGAAATTTAAATCAGTTATTTAATCAGGAAATCTTTATTTTATGAAAAACTATATATTGTATTTCTGATAGAAATGGATTTTATTTTTCACGGAAGTCTCTTATAGTTCGTTATACTACGTCTAATGAGTTTTCAACTTTTTTATGCCTTCCAAAAAAGTACGACGTCGAATTCTGCAAAATAGTCCTTTGTTTTCGGCAATGATTTCTTCAAGTTTTATCAACAGTTACAAATCGCCGCAGAAACCCCTTCGGATTGCGCTTATACATGTGTATACACCACTGCGTGGTAATTTCATTCGTTTTTTCGTCTGTAGTGAGCAAACGCGGCACTTGTTTCGCATTGATTGCTTTCTCATGCCCAACATTCGTCCGAATGTTGTATTTGAAATTTATGGCGCGTTACTCTAAAAGAAACGTACTATATTTTTGGAAATGTATACACCTTTGGGATTACACCGCCATCTATCGAAATAGTACCTAACTTTGACCTTATCCTCGTATTATGCAACCCAATATATACATCTTTCTCAACCGATTATAAATGCATATTTTAAGGAGTGCCTGACTAGAATAATAGATGGGACTTGAATGATATCCACTAGGGCTAATAAAAACCTTGAAAACTATTGGAGCCTAGAAAATGTAAAAGATCTTTAAGTTTCGTTAATTAAAATCTTTCTTTAAATTAAAAAGTATGTTAAGTATATTGAGTACGTTTTAAATATTAAGTGTTCAAAAGAGTTTAGATTGCCAAGAGCTACGTTGTTAAACCATTACGATCAAATTTAGGATTTGTTGATTTATAATAAAAACATTGTCAACAAAATAAAATAATTTCAAAACTCTTTGTTTTTTTCTATCCCCTTGATGTCGAATGTGCAAGAAAAATTATTATTTAATATATAATTTCAGTATATATGAGGGTCATTCGAAAATCTGCAGTAGTATCAACTAAATCTGAATAGATTCTTCGTCTATTATGGCATCATGCCATTTCTTTAAGCTTGGAATTTGAGTAGTGTTGTTTATTCGAATGTATCTTTGGCCGACGCTAACAAACTCATCACGCCATCTAAATAATCATAGCTAACCTTCGTAAGTGGTCATACATTTATACCCATGTTGTAAAATATGTAGTTACATTTAATACAAACTTTCAACCAGAACAAGGAAAAATAATGTTCACAGGTATCACATTCTATGATATGTCTTTGCAACAACTTTCTTTCGCCAGAATTTTAGGTTAGGAAAATTTTTAGTTAGATTTTAAGTTGAAAGTATTAAACATCTTTTTGTACAATATTATCAACCTATTGGATAATAACATCATCTTATTGGCTTTCCTGTAGTTTCCAGTGTTTCAATACCAAACTTATCATGCTCAGGCACCTTTAGGTCAATGTGGTCTGATTGTAATCAACAATAATGCGGCTATAGTTGCGCCAACTCTGTGTCAGATCGCAAACTTTTTCAACAACTGTCGTAAGTGGTTATAGATTTAAATCCATGTTTTTAAATAATGTAAATGTTTTAAATAATGAGAAGGTTTGTTAGATTTTAAGTCGAAATTATCAAACGTCTTTTTATACAACAATAACTATTGGATAAGAATAATTTTATTGGCCTTCCCGTAGTTTCCAGTGTATCAATTCCAAACTTATCATGTTAATTAAACTTTTGGTCAATGTGGTCTGTCTGTAATCAACCTTTCCGAATACTTTTCAGTTGATTCCCAAGCGTTCTTGAATTGCCTAAACCACTAATAAGTTTTTGTAGGAGATTCATAGGCATCATTACATTCGAGGATAGAGTGAGTAAGATACTTTTCCGATAGATGGCAGTAGGATCGCAAAACTAAATGCATTTCTGAAAAGTACGTTTCATTCTAATAACGATCCATGAATTTCAAGCCGATATGATATTTAGTTTTATTTTGACAGTTTTCGAAAGCAAATATGTTATAATGGACGAAAAGTGAATTTCGTGTGTTGATTAAACATTACTTTTTGCGTGAAAACCCAATTATGCAAAAATACAGAAATAAAAAAAAATATATTATATGGACTAGACTTCTCATTTCATGGCTCTCTAATGCTTTACTGAATTTCATTGTGGTTGAAACAGCACGAGTTACGCTCGCTGCTGGGGAAATACTCAACAAAATCAGTGATATTGTGTTGGCTAATAAGGAATCACTTCACAGCTGAGTTTAAACATGTATATTCGCAGTTTGGAGCAGTTTTTGCGGTGATTAGAGACTGCTGATGAAACTATGGTTCAACGCTACACGCCACAAACGAAGGAACTGTTGAAAACACTTTATCGTTATCAACTATTTGGAAAACGGAAAAAGCAATACAAACAAAAATAAACAGGAGAATATCGTGCTCCATTATTTGGCAAAGTTCACAAAGAGTTGATACAAAACACCCTCAGGGAGTGCAATTTCACTGCGATAATGCATCCATCCATTCATCGGTCGTTGCAACAAGGAGATTGGTCAATAGATGCTACGAATTGATGCCGTATTCTCCAGACTTGGCCCCTTTGTACATTTTTCTTCTTTCCAAACATGAAGAAATTACTAGATGGACAGAAATTCAGATGAAATGACGAGATTATCACCGGGACGAAGAAATGGATCGATGGAAAAATAAATTGTTTTTCAATAAAAAAAAACAATATTTTATTTAAAAATCATCTGACCTTCGCTCTGCCCACGAATGCAAACATTTGTTTATTTTTTATCATTCTATAATACATGGTGTTCACAAAATACTTGTTCACAAAAATACTTGTATATTTTTCGTAGTGTTACTTTTTACGTTTATATATTTTATTGGATTGTGTTCGCTTCTACTTGATGGAAATTCTTCATCAATGTTTAATGAAAGAATGTATATGTTTCCATTCTATATTCTTTGGGTGTCCCATTCTAAGTGTTTTTATTTTATTAATTAAATGCTTCATCTAAATTATACCCGAATTCACTCCAAACAGAATTTCAAAATTAATGTAATTCTAACTTTGGCTAAAATTTTGGACAGCATTGGTAGTGACTAAGCCAGATTTTTTCAATAAATTTCTGTCATGCTATAGTGGAATATTTTTAGTAATTATGTGGCAGGAAGGCTGAAACTACGACCGTTATAAAAGAAGCCGGCAGGATGAATGTCCTGTCATTGTCTTGTAATGAAAATTTTAACGTGATTTATGACACTAGGTGGTCCTATATAGGATTACATTTGCACTACCCTCTAAAGATTATCTAATATTTTCTTTTTCTCTTCTAAATTTACACATGTTATAAAATGTGATATTGGTTGGAATAATATATGATATTGTCTAAATGGTTGTAGCGTGTTCATATATTTTTTTCTTTTTTTGGGTTTTTCGCCATGATTTAAAACTCAAGAATATCTGTTTTTATATAAATAAAATAATCACTTGGTAAAAAGCAAAACATCTAATCTGTTAGATGTTAGAATAAAAGAACATAAAAACCTTCCTTGAAAGGGCGATTTTAATAAATCTAGATTTGTCAATACGCGTGGGAATCAGGACATAAAATCAACTGGAATAATTCCAAAACGGTAACTAAATATAAAAGATTAAAAGAAACCGCTTTAATTAATTTAAATAAAAATAACTGTATTGCTATGCCTTCGGTAGATTTAAATCAATATGGTTTCCGATTTTAAAGAATACAATTACATATTTTCTAATCACTGTCAGTACAAAATATTTTTGTCAAAGTAAGTATCAATAACATATACAAAATATATTTACTTACTATCTTTTAAAATATTATATAGAAATTAATATAAATTATTTTGAGATTCGTTTTAAAAACGGGAAAAGAAGACCTCCCGAAACGTTAGTATTCAAGAGTTTGTATTTATTTTAGAAAATGTTGTATTTTTTAAATTTTTGTTTGTTAGGCCTAAATTTATTACAGAAAAAGAATCACTGAGAAAATAGTCCCAATTTTGTTTTTTACCTAGTGATACTTTTATTTACATAAAAATAGATATTCTTGATATTTTTTGAGTTAAAAAAAACCCAAAAAAAAGAAAAAAATTTAATATATGTTAGTCTAAAACTGAAATAAACTTTACTCTAGAAAACGCTTCTACCCAGAAAAAATAATGGGTCGGACAAGTTTAATATTTGCAGAATGTTTGAACTAGAATTGAGGATAGTTCGTGAGTTCTCGCCGTGCAGGGTAGATCGAAGTTGGACTCGCGTGATATTTGTGTTTAGAAACGAGTTGTTATAAAATTAACATAAAACGTAGTGTGTTGTAGATTGTTGTATTTGTGTTGTTGAATAGAAGTAAAAGTTCAAGACGAAGAAGTTGTGTAAGTCATCCTGATGTGTTTTGCTACATATGTGGAGAATACACGTTAAAAAAAACAGAAAGCCGTTAGTAACTGTTGTAAAGAGAGTTGGACTTTGGATACTTCGGTGTTACGCTTAGTGATCAAGATAAAACCTGGGCATCGTATCTGGTCTGTAAAACTTGTACAGAACATTCACCACAGTGGATTACCGAGAAAAGTAAAGGTCTAAAATTCGGCGTACTGGCAGTTTGGAGAGAATCCAAAAACCACTTCGATAACTGTTATTTCTGCTTACTGGAATCAATCGAAACAGCCGTAGCAACTAGACTTATCCTGATTTAGTCACTGCAAGACGCCCGGTCCTTGAATCAGAGGAAGTACCGATCCCAATGTTTAACCAGCTATCAGAGCTCTGTGAGGACGAGTATTGTCTCTCATCGATGATTTTTTCCGCTATCCTTGAATATAATAATATTTGTATAATATAACAATAAAAATGCCATGTTTTTTTTATTTCATCCATGGATTTAATTTAAAATAGTGTAACCTATATTTCACTAAAATTTTATATCTTAGAAATTTGAGCTCCCAGGTAAAAATTAATGCTATATTTGAATTCAGGGCATCAAATTTCTCAAAATCAGCTCAAAATATCGCGGCACCAAAACAACTATTGGCTTGTGTAATAAATAATGTGTAATAATAATAAAAAACTCAACCAAAGGTCCTCAAACGCCACATCTAAATTTTTATAAAAATATTATCTGCAAACTTCGTCACTTCTATACGATGATAACGCATTTGTCTCACTCTGTATGTTTTAATTAACTGTTAGAGCTCAAGTGTAGTAATCTTACAAAGGAACTTGCATGTTCTTGTGTTTATTTTCGGTCCAGTGGAAGGACGCAGCTGAGACGACCAGCACGGTAGTTGAGTGATTTGCCAGCTGGGGGGTCTGTAAACAGAAACAATGTAACACTCTGAAAATAAGTTTTACCTAAGGAAAAATCTCAGTAATTTCTTACCATTATATGATCTCAGTATGTTGTCTTATATGACGCTAAAAACTGTTACTAAATCGATCGGGTAATCGGTCGATTATCAATATTTAGTAAAACTTTTCAATATGTTGGCTTTGTTTACGATATATTAAGTGATAATTTAATATTCAAAATTTGTATTTAATATTTAGTTTGGTTGGTTGTAGCAACCGATAAAATCAAATAACGAAGTACGTTGCTGTTCAAAAGAACATAGATAAGATGACCGGAGGATGAGTGTCATGCTAGAATATGAGGCTTTGATAATCCGAGTATCCAAGAAATTGACGTGGACAAACCCTGCATATTTATAATTCTCTCCTTGCAACTTCAGATATGACTGTTAATCGGACATGGACCCTTAGTCGACACTTACTTGGTGTGCGATGGTGATGCGTGCTCTTTGTCCTTATTGGATGCTCAGTTTTACAGCGTACCACAAAAAGCGTTGTTTAAAAAGTTAGAACTGAATGCGGCCTAGGAAGAAACTTTGTTTGCTTTAATGGTGAGTCTAGATTTTGTTTAGGACATGGTGGTGGTGGAGGGGTCAGACGTTCTCTGGGTGAAAGGTAAAATTAAACTTTCGCATAAGTACTACATCGTTCACTCGATTAATTATATTATGGGGAGATATATTCTTGGAAAATAGGCCAGCTTAAAAAAAATGTAAATGCATTTTAATGCTTTGGAGATAACACCAGACCATATACAGTTCAATTCTTCTGTTGGAACCTTCGGTGTGAAATAGTAAACTCGAAGGGATTTACTACTAAACAACAAATTATTTTATTTAACTTCTCGACGCGCGTTTTGCTAGTCATATTAGCATCATCAGGATATGATTCAATCTGTAGCTTATCAAACTATGTAGACTTTAGAAGAGTTATTGATAGCGACATTCGACTGGCCGGCTATATCCTCAAATTTATCGACGACTTCTTGAGCGGTGGCCCCAGCCGACAGCATCTTTTAATGATCTTGAAGGATGTTTGCAAAGGACCGGAATACTTTGCCACCAAAAGATACACTGCTATGGCAAAAAGTAAGGTGACTTGTTTGAAAAATCTGTGCGTTTTACTTGTTTTTGAAGTTGTTTTTTTATCCTTGACATCTTGACAAAAGTTTTACTATATTTCTCTCGTTAAGTTAAGCGTCTTTTCTTTGGTAAAAATTTTTGTCGGTGTTGTTTGAAAATGGAAAAATTTATCGAACAAAAATTTGCTTAAAATTTTGTCTAAAAAATAAAGTTTCTTGGCCTGATCCATTAATAATGTCAAGAAAGTGTTACGGTGATCAAGTTATGTCAAAAAAATGTTTAAATTAAACAATATTTACAGCAGTTGAAGATGAACCTCGTCCAGGAAGACCTTCCATATCAATGAATAAAGAAAACAATAC
Organism: Cosmopolites sordidus; assembly: GCA_031761425.1. Classification (NCBI taxonomy): domain Eukaryota; kingdom Metazoa; phylum Arthropoda; class Insecta; order Coleoptera; family Curculionidae; genus Cosmopolites; species Cosmopolites sordidus. Next base: position 200,143 of record JARFXV010001386.1, read on the forward strand.
GAAAATCGAGGTTCATATACTGAGTAATTACCGATTAATAATATACCGTTTCACAAGCACCACATTCACCGGATGTGGCACCATGTGACTTTTTTCTGTTTCCTCGCTTGAACAAACTAGTTCGTAAATGCCTCTTTGAGTCTATAGTAGCCCTCAAGACAGTTTGCTGCTTGTTGTTTGTTCAAGAGACAGAGTAACTGTCTGGTTTCATTAGCGATTCACCTACTCATCACAGGTCGACTTGATTTTTGTAACATTCATGAGAGTGTTTTGCGTTTCATTACGGTAGTTATTAAACACCTTTTCACATAATTAGCCTAGCATGTCCTATTTTTACTTACCTGCTTCGTCTTTATATCATGGGATGATTGAAATTATTTGTACCTGACTTTGGACTGGACAACGTAGGAATTACCACCGTAGACCGTATTAACACAGTAGAGAGGTATTTCCACAGTATTCTACTAACCTTTAAAGGCAGTTTATGTAAAATATGCCCACTTGTTAACCCAAAAAAGGTGCATCTTCCGCCTCACCAAATTAAGTTTGGACTAATGAAAAACTTTATTAAAGCCGTGGTCAAAGAAGGTCGTGGTTTCAAGTACTTAAAAGAAGATATTTCCTTAATTAACTGATGTAAAACTAATAGAAGGCATAATTATTGGACCTCAAATAAGGAAGTTTCTAGGTGATTTCCGTTTTCAATAAAAAATATATGAAAGGGAATGGGCAACTCGGTGTAAGTGTTTATTAAGTGTAGTGAAAGAATTTCTGGGCAACAAGAAAATATAAACTATATAAACCTCATAGATAAGTGCTTAAAAGCCTATGAAATACTAGGAAATACTAAGGTATCGCATATCCTTGTTGATGATGCTACAGAAGAGATGATGCTACAGAACATAAGAGGAAAAAGTGGAAGTTTTTGAACCTGTATGAGATCTGATGTAATATATTTTTTATTCACATAATCCTCATCATTGGCTTTGCATAAATTTAACACGTTTTACATGTTTATATTAAATAAATATTAAATGGCAAAAATATGTCGTTTCATTTTTTTACCCACCACAAACCCCTTCTAACAAAAACACTGTACGTGTTACAGTATTTAGCTTATTATCTATTTTCATCAATGTTACCTCAAAAAAGTTTTAAATGATATACACAAAAATTACAAGCTGAGTTTATTTCTATATATTATTACTATAATTATATTATTACTATTACTTTTGCCCTCTTGTATATGTCATCAGTTATATTTAGTTTAAATAAAGAATATATATATATATATATATATATATATATATATATATATATATATATATATATATGTATATATACATATATAAGACGCTGTAATTTCTAACTAAACGAGATAAATATAGTGAAACTTCTGCCAAGATGTCCAGGATAGTAAAAACAACGTCAAAAACAAGTAAAACGCACGGATTTTTCAAACAAATCACCTTACTTTTTGTTCATAGCAGTGTGTCTTTTAGTGGCAAAGTATTCCGGTCCGTTGCAAACATGCTTCAAGATCATTAAAAGATGTTATAAAGATATATAAAATATATATATTTATATATATATATATATATATATATATATATATATATATATATATATAAATATATATATATATATATATATATATATATATATATATATATATATATATATATATATATATATATATATATATATATATTGGACTTTTGACATTGCAACGTTAAATATACGGACTATGAAAACAGAGGCCCGATTGCAAGAACTGTTAATCGAACTTGACAACATACATTGGGATATTATTGGGCTCTGTGAAACACGAAGGAAGGGTGAAGAGTTAATCAAACTGGAACCAACTGGACACGTACTCTACACTCGAGGTACGGAAAATGGCCGATGTGGCGGAATAGGATTCCTCATCAATCGAAAGCTGAAGGACAGTGTGGTAAAATTTGAAAGTACATCCGACCGATTAGCCCAATGCGTCATTCAGCTGAATAAAAAGTTTAGGCTTCAAATCGTCCAAGCTTATGCACCAACTATAAGCCATAAAGATGAGGAAATTGAGGAATTTTATGATGATGTGGCCCAGCTTTTATACAAGGAGAAATGTAGGTACAAAATCCTGATGGGTGATTTTAATGCCAGAATTGGAACAACAAGAACAGACGAAAATGCAACTGGCCCATATGGAACTGGTGAGCGAGACAATAGAGGTGACAGATTAGTTGATTTTGCTGAAGGACAAGAACTATATATTATGAATTCATTCTATAAGAAAAATATCAGCAGAAAATGGACATGGGAAAGTCCATCTGGGCTCACAAGCGAAATTGACTACATCATGACCAACGATAAAACAATATTTACCAATTGTACTGTCCTTAACAATTTTAATGTTGGAAGTGACCACCGAATTGTACGAGCAAGGGTTCGGATTGACTGTCGAAAAGAGCGCGAAAAAATGGTAAGATCAAAGAAGGGCAAGGTGGATTCTGGAAAACTGCTGGAGAGAGGAAGCGATTTTGAGATTGCTTTGTCAAACCGGTTTGCTGCGTTACAAGATCCAGAGGAGGTGGAAATATCAGTTCAATATGAAGAAATCGCCAACAATGTACTTCAAACGGCTGCTTCAACAGCACCAGAGGAAAAATGTCTCAAACAAACAAAAATCTCCAGTGAGACCATTGATTTAATGAAGAAACGGCGAGCAATGAGAAATGCAGGTAGTCCTTTTGGCAGGGTCGAGTACACTGAGCTCTGCAAAACTATAAGAAAACGTATCAGAGAGGACACGCGCCGATTCAATATGCAGCTAGTGCAAAAAACCCTAGAAGAAAACAAAGGAATTAACAAAGCTAAACAGAAGCTGAGAAACAAAAGAACGCAAATATATGCTTTAAAGCGTGAGGATGGCACAGTGTGCAGGACGCGTACCCAAATGTTAGAGATTGTCAGAAGGTTTTATTCCCAGTTATATGAAGATCAGAGCCAGTCAGGGACAGCAATACCCACGGAAGAACAATATATAATACCAGATATCCTAGTGGAGGAAGTAACAAATGCTATAGAATTGATGAAGAACGGCAAGGCTCCAGGAAAGGATAGTGTAACTGTCGAAATGCTAAAAGCTGGTGGTCGGACGTTACATAAAACACTGGCAAAATTATACTCAAAATGCCTCAAAGAACAAAAAGTACCTGACATGGAAAAATTCAGAAGTGATCCTTTTACATAAAAAAGGAGCACAGGAAGATTTAAAGAACTACCGTCCAATAAGCCTCCTATCAGTGATGTACAAAGTTTTCACTAAGATAATTTCTAAAAGAATATTAAAAAAACTGAATGACACACAACCAAGAGAACAAGCAGGATTCAGAAGTGGATTCAGTACAATGGATCACATCCAGGTTGTACAGCAGGTCATAGAAAGGCACAACGAATACACCATGCCACTGTGCTTGGCTTTTATCGACTACGAAAAAGCATTTGATTCCATCTCAAAGCATGCGATAATGGATGCACTGCTTAGCCAAGGTGTAGAGAGAGTCTATGTAAACCTATTAGAATCGATATATGATGGAGCTACAGCCACAATTCACCTTGATGATCTTGAAGTGGGAATTAATATAGAACGAGGTGTACGGCAGGGTGACGCAATATCGCCTATTCTTTTCTCGGCTGGCCTTGAAGAAGTATTCCGTAAACTGGATTGGGAACAGGATGGGGTAAAGATCAATGGTGCAAACTTAAACCATCTTAGATTTGCAGATGATATTATTCTCATTTCACAAGACCCAGAGGAGCTGCAAAGACGCATACAAGAACTGCAAAGGGCTGGCGAACCATTTGGCTTGAAAATAAACCTGAAAAAGAGTCAGGTTATGTTCAATAACTTCGCTCAGGACAGAAGAATTTCAGTTTTAGGAAGGGATTTAGAGATTGTGGACAGCTTCGTATATCTTGGGCAGAGGATTTCCATGGAGGGGAATACCGTCCGGGAGGTGGAACGGCGTGTTAAATGTGGCTGGCAGGCATTTGGTAGGCTCAACATAGTGTTTAAGAGCAGACTCCCACTTTGCCTGAAAAGAAAAGTATTCGATCAGTGCGTTCTACCCGTTATGACATACGGAAGTGAAACCTGGACACTCACATCGCAATCAATTCAAAAACTTCGGGTGGCACAGAGGGGAATGGAAAGATGTATGCGTGGCATTACAGGACGAGACAGAAAGTCCTGCGCATAGATCAGGGAACAAACAAAAGTCTGTGACATCATTGGAAGAGTAAAACAGTTGAAATGGAGATGGGCAGGCCATATAGCGAGGCGATGGGACGACGGATGGACCAAGGCAATCCTGGAGTGGATACCGCTTGATCGCAAACGTCCGCGAAGAAGACCGAAAGCACGATGGACTGATGACATCGTTAAGTATATTGGACCCGAGTGGCAGAGGAAAGCCCAGGACCGTGAAGGTTGGAAGCATGCTGAAGAGGCCTTCGTCCTGCAGTGGATCGATACGGGCTGATGATGATGATGATGATGATGATATCATATATCTATATATATATATATATATATATATATATATATATATATATATATATATATATATATATATATATATATATATATATATATATATATAATATTTACTTAGTTATTCTACAACTCTTCTACCATACTGGATGTAGAGGTTTGGGCTATCCATCAGGACCCTTGGCTGTCTTTGGCCATCACCATTGCTCTTTCGAATCAATTCCCCGCCTCGTCAGGCTTTCAGCGATCGACTTGTTCCAAGTTTTCTTCGGTCTTCTACTCTTACTCCCTCTATACACACCCATGGCCCACACACCTTTCACCACTCTCACGTCTGACATTCACACGAGGTGCCCGAACCTTCGCAATTGGTTTTTCTCAATCACCTCCAATATTCCTCAATCTTTCCCTTATCTCAGTATTTCTCAGTCTATTCCACAGTGTCACCCCTTCAATCCTTCATAACACTCTCATCTCGAATATTTGTAGTTTTACCTTTAATATAATGCCACCGTACCATAATCCACATCAAACAGTGATTCTTTCGGGATGTAATGGGGCCTGATAAATCACTTGTGGGTTTGACTCACACCAGTAACGAAAATTTTGCTTATTGACATGGTCGTTTAACCAAACATGAGCCTAATCGGAGAAGATGATTTTGCGATGAAAATCCGAATCGTTTTGCATTGGTTCCAATGCCCAATCTGCGAACTCCCGACTTAATCGATGGTTCAATTGACTTAAGTTCTTGTGTTAATACAATCTTGTATGGGTGTAAACCGAGATTCAAACGCAAAATGCGTCAGGTGCTCATCCTAGATAAGCCCAACTCTTGAGAACAGCGTGGAGAGGGCACATTATCGTTCTCGACAACACTTTCACGAACAGCCGCGATATTTTCTTCAATACGGCCACTACAAAGTCGCGACGTTGGCTTTTGGTGGATATCAAATATTCTATTGGGAAGCACTTTATATCTTCAGGAATCTGATTTAATCTATTAAAATTTAAATCTACAGTGTTGTTTCGATTATTGCTCATGTTTAAAGAGTACAGAGAAGTGAGTTGATGAAACCCAGTTCCATTCCACAGTATTAGATGAAACCCAACTTCAATAACAACGGAAATTTAGTTGTTTAGGAACTAGAGATTCGCATATACCGAATTTGTAGTTGTCGTCATGGCAGGGCCGGGTACACACGCATGTACCGGGTGCATTGACAATATCGTCGGGCGAGTAAAATTCGTGACGTGCAAAGTGTGTGATAATAAATATCATTTGCATTGTGTTAACATCAAGGAGCAAATATCTAAGGCCATAAATGACTGCAAATATTTGTTTTGGGTTTGTGATGAATGTGTGGCGTGATTTAAGGTGAATGTTGACCTTAGGTTGGAATAACATACTGAGGAGTGTAAGGTGAATTCAGAAACATTATTAAATTATTTGCAACAGAATAACATCTCGATTCCACAAGAAAAATCATTTGCTGATATTGTAAAAAATATATAAATCTTCTCTTAATAATTAGACTGAAAAATAAGCAAAATAATAGTACTACGACGAGAAATGCGATCACGGAAAAAATTATCAGTAGAAATAAAGAAATTAAAATCGATAGGTCAGCGATCTGTTATGATCCAGTGTAAGGATGACGATATAAACGAGCAGTTGAAAGAATGAAGAGTTGAACTTATTATGCATAACAATCACTTGATTGCTCCAGTTCTTCCATTAACAATATAGAGATTTTGCACATTAATTTACAGGGAATGACGACACGCATGTTGCAGCTGAGGCAGTTTGTAGAAGAGATAAACCCATTGTGTCTTGTGTGTTAGTGAAACACATGTAACACGAGATGTGGAAGAAAATGAAATTAATATAACTGGATATACGGTTGTTGTATGTTATTCGGATAGTCATCATAAAGGGGGTATTATTATTTATATTAAATCTAGCATGAAATATTAAATGGTTTCTGTCGAGACAGTTCTCATCAGTTATTAACGCAACGTAACAGTTAATATACAGATAAATAAGCTGTTTTTCTTAGTTGCGGCCTGCTATAGATCGCCTAACGCCTCTGTAGGTGAATTTTTAAACTATTTGGAAGCCAACCTGAATGACAATGTATTTCAAAAAAATAGAAACTTTTGTATATATAAGAACAGCACTGAGTCTAGGGAGTTGAAATATATTATCAGGGAAGCAGGATTTACGCAGATTGTTACTGGAGAAAACCACAATACTGGTGTCTCACAAACACTGATTGATCACATTATTACCAATGATTTTGGAGCTGTGGAGCTTGTCAGAGATTTTCCGGTAATAAGTGCTTACGAGATTATTGGTACCGGGTTTTAACTTCAGGGTATTATAGGTGAAACACCTCGACACACGTATGCTCGCAATCTGAATGAGCAGGCAGTTCCGAGGCTAATTGGAGAGTTGATTGGAAAGATTGGGACTACAATTCCGTTGATGTTAATAAATTATATGTTGATTTTATGCAAAATTTGCATGATGCTATTTATAGGGCTGCTCCCTTAAAATTAGTAAAACTTAGAAAGTTCCCTTGGGTAGGCAAATATCTAAGAAACGCTCAAGTTAAGAGGGACAGAGCGTATAGAAAGTTTTCTTTTACAAAGAATGAGCAGGACTGGAGAATTTATAAGCAGAAAATAATTATTATTACTGTCTATAATGCGACTTATAATGCGAGAGGAAATAGTACCTTAATAATAATATCTATGTTTGTAGAGGGAACGGGTGGAAGATGTGGAGAACAATAAAAAAAAATTACTGGCAATGGTAAGGGGTATGCCGATTTTTCTCCAATCGACTTTGATGACCACTACAGATCTACGGGGGTGAACTTCAATAACTTTTACTTCGATAGTTTGAATGAAGTAGAACAGATTATCGAAGGGCGAGACTGGAGCAGTGATCTCAAAGTATGCAAGACTCAGGTTTTTTCTGAGTTTAGACATCTTACACTAAACAAAATTAAGAAAAGTTGTACAAGTGACAATGAAATTACAATAAGGTTAATGAAATAATTTTTTTCCTGTCATCGGTTATTTCTGTCCTTTATTGTACTTAATTAATACAAGTTTTGAATCGAATACATTTCCTAAGGACTTAAAAACCAGTATTTCAATATTTTTCTACCTATTCCGAAAATACCAAAGCCTAGTGTACCAAATGATTTTAGACTAATTATCTTATTATCTGTTGTTGATAAAATCATCGAGACTGTTGTATGTGTAGGTTGAGAACTTATTTTGAAAACAATTAGTTGTAATTTTTTGCTCAATCAGGGTTTAGGACAAAACATTCTTGTGAGATGGCTATTCACTATGCATTCGCAACATGAAGAAACGATATAAAGGACGGGAAAACTGTGCTTAGTGTGTTTATAGATTTAAAGCGAGCATTCGAAATTATTGACCAGGATATACTGTGTAAAAAATTATTAAATTATAGTGTAAGATCAAAAGCCTTCAAATGGATCAAGAGATACTTAACAGACAGACATCATAGAACGAGGGTTGATGGAAATGTGTCGGCAAAGAGGGAAAGTGCTTGGGGAGTTCCTCAGGGTAGTGTTTTGGGCCCGTTGCTATGTTTGATATATGTCAACGATATTTCTACAATATTGGATAAGTGCTTTATTAGTGTTTTTGCGAATGATACTCTGCCTGGATATAATTTGCCTGAAATGGCGAAACATTGAATAGTGAACTGGCAATACTATTTAGATGGCTATGTAAAAATAAACTTAAACTAAACGAACTGAAAAGGGGATGTATGGTGATAGGGTCTAAAACAAAAAAAAATATTTAGTGAGTTAGGGTTAAAAATAAATATAAGCATTTGTGATATTAAAATTGTAAATGAAATTAAATACTTGGGAGTATTGCTGGATCCTCAGTTAACATTTTGAATAAATGAATGAGTATTCCTTCATTTTGTAATCATGTCAGTTATCAATAGAGAAAGACGTATATCGTCACATTTATCACCCTGCTTGAAGATACTTGTGTACAATACCATTTTACTTACTGTATGTCTGTGCTAATAAGGAGAGTAATTGTAGACTCCAAGTACAACAGAACAAGGCTATGCGTATACTACTGAACTGTTACAGGTATACACCGATAAAGGTGATGTTGCGATCATTGGATGGGTTTTCTGTTGCGCGTGCCATTGAAGGGGCTAACATTCGACTTTTTATATAACATAATTTGTTGTCCTATTATTTGAATGCTTTTTTGGTGCTAAGAGTAAACATTCATTCTTACGATATCTGTTCTAAGAACACATAAGACATTGTTTTGGGAAGGTGTTTGCCTCTTCAATGCTTTGCCCGCCCACATAGAGGGCCCTCCTAATGTACATGTTTTTAAAAAACTATTAAATTATTATTTGAAGCAATAGAGCGTTTTACCATTTGAACAGTGTTAATTATTGCCTTTTCATTGTATTTGATTTTGTTACGATTTCTTAGAATTTTTCTTACTTTTATTTTTCTTCTATATTACCTTTGTTTTGTTAGTATTAGCTGCATATGCTAAGTAAAGTGTGTATTTATTTATTTATTTATTAATTAATTAATTAATTAATTAATTTATTTATTTATGTATTTATTTATTTATTTATTTATTTATTTATTTATTTATTTATTTATTTATTTATTTATTTATTTATTTATTTATTTATTTATTTATTTATTTATTTATTTATTTATTTATTTATTTATTTATTTATTTATATGCTATGAAAAAAGCAAGAATCATTAGATCTTGAGTACGTTCAAGCTTCAATAAAGTGTTAAATATTCCATTTCTAACTAAGACGAAGAAGTCACGTATATTCATTATACAAGGTTTCGCAATCCAATATAACGGATTTTTAATACTGTTTTTAATTTTTCTTGCCCTCCAGAATAATTTTTCTGTTATATTTATTAAAATTAAAGAAACAGCTAGAGTTTAAGGAAACAAACACGCTTTTTAAAGAAATTATTTATTTCAACTTAATTACATACTATGTTAAAGTCTATAATAGTGTAGAATAAATAAAAGCTAAAGAGAAAGTTACATAAACTACATTAAACTAATTTGTTCTCCAGTAGAGTAAGATGCTTTTCTTTTTCTCAAAAAATATAGGATGCCGAAAAGTACACAAATAATCAGTATCAGAAGCAGTTGCAATATTATATAACTGGCTATCTTATAAATATTTTGATTACTATTGTCGTGAATAGTATTAGAATCAGCTATAGGAACATCATTTTCTTTAGACTGAAGTCTGACTAGCGCTTCAGAAATGTTTTGCAACTTAGAATTCATATCGTGTAGCTTTCTTTCGTAATTTTCATTAGATAATTTCCTGTGTGATTCTAAAATATTTTCGATTGTTTTTGTAAAACATTGAGTTACACTGATTTCTTGATTGTCCTTACAGAACGATGATACTAACTGAGCATTAATATCCTTGAGGATTGTTTCCTTCAAGCTGGATTCCAAAGATTGAATAGATTCATTATTAGACCTAGTTAATTTTGTTTCTGAATCTTTGATTTTATTATTTATAAAAGCATCCAAAGAAGTGTTAATGTTTAGTAAAATATCATTTTTAATGTTATTGATTTTAAAATCGGTTTTTTCTGTCAGTTGCGATATGTTGCTTTTCAACTGAATACTGATTAAATTAATTTGGTCTAAAACTTCGTCCGGGAGCAGCTCATTAGCAAAATTTCCCTTGTAGCCTTTCTCTAAACATTCAAGTCCCAACACGTTTGTGTTATTATATTCAGATTTACTTTTAATTAGTTGTATTTTTCGGCTATGAAGATTGTAAACAATTATTCTTAAATCATCGCACGTCCAATTATTGTGTTCGAGATAAACCGTTTTTAGGCCAGATGGCGATAAAATATTTAACCAGTTATTGTTAATTCCATGTTGATAAAGTGAAAAATTATTGTAAGATATATCAAGAGATCGCAATAATGACATATAGATAAATATGTTAGATGGCATCGTTTTGAGAAAATTATGTTGAAGATAAAGTTCTTGTAGATTAGTAGCATGCTTAAAACTGTCTTCTTCAAGTCTTGTTAAATTATTGAAACTTAGATCTAGAATTTTAATTTTTACGTCATTTATTTGCACTTTACATAAGCTATTATGACTTGCATTTAGAAAAGTTACATTCTCAATATTATTTATTCTAATTAATTTGTTGAAACTAAGATTAACTATATAGAAATTTTTAATGGTGCTTATGTTTTGGATTTTATTGTAGCTTAAATCTAAATAATCCACTTTTTGAATGTTTATAAATGTAGTAAAGTTATTATGAGAGACATTAACGTTTCTAATATATTGTTGATATTGAAAGATATCTTCAGGAATCTGGTTTAATCTATTAAAACTTAAATCTACAGTTGATAATTTATTTGGCCCAATAAAAGCATGACTATTCAGAACATTGATTCGATTGTTGGACATGTTTAAATAGTACAGAGAAGTCAGTTGATGAAACCCACCTTCAATAACAACGGAAATGTTGTTTTGTGCTAAATTTAGGTACTGGAGTTTTGGGAATATTGTGAAAAAACCAGGAATTACTTGAGATAAATTGTTCTGGGTAAGTTCAAGCTTTAATACAGTATCTCGTACTCGATTTGTTTGAAAAGGTGCAAGTGTATTCAAAAAGGACGAAGTCACTTTTATTCCCTGTATGGTTCCCCGTGGATGCAATGGAACTTCACCCAAATCACTTATGTTTTCACAATTTACTTGTCGAATGTTTTCAGTAACTTGTCTTTCCTCTAGATTATATCTGACATTCCAATTTTGTTGTACTCGATTGCTATAATAGGTGAATAGCGTTAATTCAAAAGAACATTTTTTTTGTGCATTAACTAGAAATGCAAAATATAAAATGATGGTATAGATATATCCAAAATTATCCGTCCCCATATTAAATCTGAAAAGAAAAACAATTTAAAATATTTAGCGGTTTTTGTCATTAACACATTAATTGCCAAGTATAAATTCATTTTTTTTTAAATTATAATATATTGAATCTATACATATTAAGGCTAATTTAATACAAAATAAAAACAGCAAAGATGAGGAATAAATAATATTAGGTTCGTATGTAGAAGGGTAGAGTGAAAAGTCAGTTACTTTTTGAAAGAAATCTTGTTTGTTACATCGAAAATAGATTTGTTTTCGAGGCAATCTTCTTTTAGCTCGATACACTTCGCCCAACTATTATACCTTTCATTCAACTTATAGATGTCATCGAACTTATTGCCGTCATCGGCCAAGTCAACATGGCCTGGACGTTTTTATTCACCGTTTTACGTTGATTCCTTGCTTTCACCTCGGCTCCAGCCGATAATGGGTATTGGGCCTGAAACCGGTCCCGGGAGACACTAACCGATGCTATGGTGGTGGATAAAACGTAACGGAAACAGCACCCACGTGAAATACGGTTAAAAAAGTGTCGCGTAAACGACCTCTCCGCCCCGCTGGGTGTCCCCCATCACTGTTGCGAACGACACGCGCCTGTAACCGCCGCGCATTTCGGAGTGACAGCCATGTTTTGTTTTTGCGCCTCACTGATGTAAATTTTCGTCGAAATAAAATAAACGGTGAGTGATAATTTCTTAATGTACCTAAATAAGACTTTAATGGATATTTAGTCTGACATTCAAAACAGTGAACTTAAATTGTGATAATAATTTCATTTTTTTTTTATTTTTAACATTGAAACAGCACCAGGATGTTTCTTTCTTTTGGCCACTAAAAACAGTTTAGGAATGTAACATATATGAAAAGCCATCTCACAGAAAAGATAACCCCTTATGACGTAGCATCCTTGGTGAGGAAAGCATTTATATATATATATATATATATATATATATATATATATATATATATATATATATATATATATATATATATATATATGTATGTATATATATATATATATATATATATATATATATATATATATATATATATATATATATATATATATATATATATATATATATATATATATATACAGTGTAAACTCTTTAAAACAGAACTCAAGGGACCGAGCATTTTTTATCATTATAAGAAATCAAGAAAAAAAAACAACAAAATTCACTCATTTTTAATATGTATGTATGTTTGTTTTAATATTCATTCATTTTTAATATGTATGTATGTATTTAATATGTATGTATTTATATTTTTTTAATATGTATGTATTTAATAAAATAGGTAATTAAATTATTCTTAATACATATAGTGTGTTAACTTTGCCTGGCATTTTTTACTATGCCAGTACTGGTTTTGTATTATCTTATGTATTTTATCCCTATCTTGATATGTGGTGGAGTCGTCTTGATTAAACAATAACAAATTTTCTATTAACTTAGCGGCATCAAATGCTTGTTGAATAGTTGGTGGTTCAGAATTGTCCACTTGATCATCTTCTTCATCTCCACTAAGAATTTCCTTACTTTCGACACTAAATCAAGGATTTTTTCATCTGTAAGTGAACCTATTTTGGCCAGATCCTCGTCTATATTTTCGTATGTTTGTAGATCTTCGTTAAAATTTTCTGAAATGTTGAAATGTTTTATCCATTCACTTAGTGGTAGATTGTCTTCGCTATCAAACTGATCCGTTTCTACTGTCTGACCACATAGTCTAGCGTGACGAAAAGAATGCTGTATAGTTGCTGTATAGTTGTTAATCGAGGTCTTGCCATCAGTTTCGATCAGATCCATCAACATTTTTCTTCTATAGTGACACTTTAGGCTTTTAATCACACTGTGATCCATTATCTGCAAGATACTGGTTGTATTAGCTGGGAAAAATGCTAACTCTATGGTTCGAAGATTAAATATAAGAGGTTGAGCAGGGCAATTGTCTACTAGAAGCAAGATTTTCCGTGTCTTTAATTCAGCATCCCATCTTATCACTTCCTCTTCAAAGAACTGCGATGTCATCCAAGCTGACCTGTTTGCTTTATACGTGACTGGCAGCTGTTTTATGTTCTTGAAACACCAAGAGTTTTTGATTTGCCTATAACTAAAAGTCTTCTTTTTTCGGTTCCACTCATATTGGCAGCTACTAGAATAGTAATACGCTCTTTAGAAAGTTTTCCTCCAACACATTTTTTTCCTTATAATTTTAAAGTTTTGTCAGGTGTCATCTTGAAAAAAAGTCCATTTTTTGATAAGCATAAGAATGTCATTTGGAGAGTACTTCTCCTTTAATTTAAGCTAAACATTATTAATCCAATCGTTAGTCATATTCGATTCATATCGACATCCCGCACCTCACCATTAATTTTACCGCAGGAAATTTTTTGACGGTGCTTAAATTTTCCGAGCCAACCTTTTGATGCTTTAAAGTCAGTAATGACCTTGAGAAGTTATTCGGCAAACTTCTCAGCCTTGGCATTAATAACTGGCATCGAGATGGGTACATTATTCTGGCACTGATTGTTGAACCACGACAACATTAATTGATCCAATTCTTCGAATGTTTTTTTCTTCAATTTTTTAGGAGATTTTTCCTCCAGTGCCGCCTGTAAAATGGTTTCCTTATTTTTCCAAATGATAGCAACAGTAGATTGACTTAGTCCTAAACGTCTTCCAACGGCATTTTTCTTTTCTCCCTTTTTAATCACACGTATCACACAAACTTTTTCGTCAACACATAACGCTTTCCTTTTACTGGCCATGTTAACAGTTTCAAAGATGTATTACGATAGGTACCTAGTGTGTCTAGTTTGAGACCTGTCTAGTTGTGTTCAAGGCAATTAACAATAACAAAAGCAAAACGGCTATCTACGACCTCAGAACATTCGGGGCCTTAAAGATTTGGTCTGCGTCTTTTGTAACCTGATAAGATAACATAAGCAATAATACCGATAATAAATATTTACTGAATAAATATTTACTAAAATATTTACTGTGTCGTAATAGAGAATGGCTGTTGCTCTATAAAGAGTTTATCAATATATGGGTTTTAAGGTTAACCAACCAAATTGTGCTCACTTCTACGTTATAGAGAGTTTATCGTTATAAAGAGTTTACACTGTATATATATTAGACTGTTTCAAAAAAATCGATTTATAAAATTGATAGTGCAACAAGCTGTGAAAGACACAAAAATAAAAAAATCCCCTGGACCTGGAGGGATCCACCCGGAATTCATAAGGTATGGACCCGAAAAACTTTTAAGAATGTTGAAGAATATGTTTCAACGATGCCTGAATGGGGAAGAAACGCCGATCGAATGGAGAACATCATATATATCAACCATTCACAAAAAAGGCTCAAAAAATGATCCTAAGAATTACCGAGGTATAGCGGTAATCCCAACAATAGGAAGAATATATTCCCGAATCCTTAGAAATGAAATAGAAGAAGACATCAAGGATAAACAAGCGGAAGAACAAGCCGGTTTCTGGGCAGGGAGATCCACCACAGACAACCTTTTCACTCTAAAAATAGCCCTAGAAAAACGAACCCAGCGAAACAGGGAGACGCATATAGCTTCCATAGACCTAGAAAAAGCTTATGACAGTGTACCAGTATCGAAATTATGGGAAGCAATGGAAACTCTCAAGATTAGACCAACATTGATTCGGGCCGTCCAACTTTACTATGAACAGAATTCTGCGGTTATTAAAATTGGAACATCACTATCTGAATCATTCAATACAACAAAGGGGCTAAGACAAGGATGTTGTCTATCTCCCACCTTATTCAAACTATACGTAGACCAATCCATGAAAGGCTGGGCACGGAAGTGTTGGAACATGGGCCTTCGGGTGGGGGATGACACCCTATATACTCTTTATTTCGCCGACGATCAGATAGTGGTTGCTGAAGACCAACAGGATTTGAGCTATGTGGTGAGGAAACTAAATGAAGAGTACACACTAGCTGGTCTCACAATTAACTTAAATAAATGTGAATACTTAGCGGTGAGTAGTAATGACAACGACGATTTACCCTTGGAAAACGGAACAATAAAAAACGTTGACAAGGCTAAATACTTAGGGGTGATCTTCAACAGGCAAGGTAATAGTAATGATGAAATTCAAACAAGAATAATAAGAGGTAGACAAATCATTGGAGCACTCAACTCTGTCCTGTGGGAAAGAAAAATTAGGCGAGAAACAAAACTTCGCATATATAGCTCAATCGTAAAGAGTGTTTTGACTTATGGTTCAGAAGTGTGGGATTTAAGTAATACTAATAGAAGAAAACTACTGGCCACGGAGATGGATTTTTTGAGAAGGAGCTGTCGGAGATCGAGACTTGAGAGAATAAGAAATATAAACATTAAAAGGGACATGAACATCGAGAGAGATATTGTCGACGACATAGAAAGAAAACAATTGACTTGGTTCGGACATGCAAAAAGAATGAATGAGACAAGATGGCCACGAAAAGTGTTGGAATGGATACCTCCAGAAAGAAGAAAGAGAGGACGACCAAGAAGAAGTTGGAGAGACGGCGTTGACGAAGCCATGGAAGCAAGAGATTTGCAAGAGGACATGTGTCACGACAGAACGAACTGGAAACTGGGGACGGAGAGGCGGCGACAGCCGTAGATAATCCGAGAATGATGATAAAATTGATAGTTTCGTGAAAAAATGTAAAAATTTATTATGCGTTCAACTTTAGCCTGGAATAACTTTTGAAAAAGTAAATTTATCGGAAATTTATAAGAGACCTTTTCGAAGAACGTTCAATTTTCTACAAAGATATGTAATAGTCCTTCCATAGTAGTGTCCTCCTGAAGAGCTATAAAATTCCAATGTTTAAAAAAAAATCCTGTGTTATTTAAGAAGAAACAAACAGTCGATTTTTTGAAACGGTCTGTATATATATATATATATATATATATATATATATATATATATATATATATATATATATATATATATATATATATATATATATATATATATATATACTTTTGTTGGTTGCTTGACCGGGAAGGAGCCCCACCTATCCCTTCAACTGGATGACATATGTTTCGTCTCTCGAGGTTTAGACTCTTCAGGGCGCCGACATATACCATACCATCAAGACGGGAGGTCGGCGAAAAACATGGGTTGTTGGCTATATATATATATATATATATATATAATATATATATATATATATATATATATATATATATATATATATATATATATATATATATATATATATATGATTGCAATATATACAATGCAACCATCAAGTATCAGTATTAAGGATATCTCTCAGCAACCAGTTAGGTCATCTATTGACGAGCAGCGTCGTTTCAAAGCTTGGACATTCCCGGACCTAACGAAACCTACTTTACCACGATCGGTTGTCATTTGTTGATTTTATGTCGTCTGTTATTAAATTTAACACAAAAGTCAGTAAAACTGTGTGGGATACATTCCGGTTGATGCAGCAAGTATACGCCGATAATTGTTTAAGCAGAACAGATAATACTTTTCTGTGGCATAAACGTTTTTTGTATAGCACAGATGATGACACTAGAGGATGACAAACGTGACGGGAGACCAACTTCGGCTCTCACTCTCGAAATGATCGAAAAAGTTCGTGATTGTGTAGCAAATTACCGCAATGCTTTACTAAAAATGATGGAAGATGCTTTGAATATCGGCAAAGAAACCATTCGACTAATTATTCACAAGGATTTGGATAAAACCAAGGTGTGTGTCGCACATCGTTAATTTTTGGCCCGAAGCCAAGTCTGTGTGATCAACCACTCATCGTATTCACTAGATTTAGTCTCTTGTAACTTCTCCTTATTTCCAAATTTGAAAGGATGTGTTTTGGGGGCTGTACCACAAAATGATTTATTTTGAATTATGCATTTGAATAACTATTGAATCCATGTAACAACTGTATTGAGACGAGAGGAGAATACTTCAAATAATAATTCATAAAAAATGCCAGGTATTTCGTTTTAATCACATTTTTCCGGACCCAATTGATACTTAATGGACGCACAGGTTGCGATTTCAATACAAAAAAGAGTCTCAAGTACTTGAAAATTGCGTCAGTTTGGTGGACATTAACAACAGTACAATGGCAACAACTAAACTATTTAATGATAATAAACCAGTCTTCCTAAAAGGTGTTCTTTGGTAGCTGCTCTACTGAGGGCGGGTTCTACAATGCAAGAATATACCAGGTATGAGCTATACTTGTCCTAAAATACAAATTTAAAAAAATACACGACCATTTTTGTTCCGACTTTGATATAGGGCAACAAGTCATGGACGTTAAACCAAAAACTAAAATCTAAAATAACAGCAACATAGATGAAAGTTTTCTGAAAAATTGTATGTATTATCGAAAAGTATCATGAATTGGCCGAATACGAAATTTAAAAATTAATGCAAGATTAGGAGTAAAACCGATTCTAAAGAAAAGATAACTTGGTTGGTTCGGCCACTTGATTGGAAGATAATCTAGAGAAAATAATATGGGAACCTAGATGAGAGGAACAGAAGAAACGAAATAGACTCAGAAATAGTTGGAACCATGAAGAGGGAGAAATGCTCAATTCTAGAAGAATGAGTTGGAATGAAGAAGAAAAAACAGGGCGATAAAGAAAAAAACGTGGAAATAATTGACGTATTCTGTCAACCCAATTTTCGACCACTTTTTCTAGCGATTGGGATCTTATGTTCGCAATTATCCATGATATGTTGGCTTCAAGGTGTCAATAGCTGCAGGTTTATCAGCACAGACCATAGATTTAATATAACTTCAAAGAAAGTAATCTAGAGGCATTAAATCGCATGACCTTGGTAGCCAAATAACAGGAAAACTCCTTTGTAAAAAATTTTAAGCATTGCTTTGATGTTAAACTTTCCATGATGATTTACCTGGCTACATTGAATAATTTTGACACTAGAGGCGTGCAAACTCATGGTTCGTTTGATAGCGACCCCAATCAGATGTTCGGATACGCTAAAAAAATGATCCTTTATATATACATAGGACAAAGGGATTTCTGTTTTAGGAACGGATGTGGGAGTTGTGGATATATATATATATATCTTGGGCAGAGAGTTTCAATGGAAGGGGATACCGCCCGGGAGGTGGAGCGACGCGTTAAATTCGGCTGGCAGGCATTTAGCAGGCTCAACATAGTGTTTAAGAGCAGACTAAGATCAGTGTGTCCCGCCCGCTATGACATACGGAAGTGAGAGCTGGATATTCACTTCACAGTCAGTTCAAAAACTTCGAGTAGCACACAGGGGAATGGAAAGATGTATGTTTGGCATTACTAGACGGGATAGAAAGACCTGCACATGGACCAGAGAACAAACGAAAGTAAGTGCCATCGTTGTAAGAATAAAGCAATTGAAATGGAGGTGGGCAGGCCATATAGCGAGACCACGGGACGAAAGGTGGACCAGGGCGGTCCTGGACTGGATACAGCTTGATCGCAAACGTCCACGGAGAAGACCGAAAACTCGATGGACTGATGACATTATTAAGTATATTGGACCCGAATGGCAGAGGAGAGCTCAGGACCGCGAGAGTTGGAAGCATACTGAAGAGACCTTCATCCTGCAGTGGATTGATACGGGTTGTTGATGATGATGATGATGATATACATAGTATTACATTTTTTAGTTCTCCAACACAGAAATTTTATATGTCTATTCAACATTTAATTTTTGGCAAAAATTTATGAGAATATAATAATAATAATAATAATAATAAGTTTATTTGCTGTATCAATGTTTGAATACAATAACTAAATTATACAATAATACAATTATAATTATAACAAAATACAAATCCGTCTTTATTATGCACTAACACCTACTAATGATACGCAAAATGGAACTGGAAGCAATTAAAAAAGATCTAGTCCAGTTCCAGATTTCTTTTTTAATTCGACATATTAGAAATAACCGAGTATACACAATTTGCCTATAATTTTTACAATATATTGATCAATGTAGTACCAATAAATGAATAAACAATAACAGTAACAGAGATAAAAGAAAAAAAAAAAAAAAAGAAGCCAAACAATCAATTTCTCCATTTCTAGCCCTTTATACTCTTTAATTATTTTTTCCCTTCTTGATGCTGGAGGATACATTATCCGATGTTCATTTTATAGTGATATTTAAACGAATCTGGCGATAATTTCTTTAGTTTGCGCGAAATGTTGTTATAAAGTTTATAAATATTATACGTAAACGATCTCTTAAAAATTTGTAATCGATGCGAAGGAGGCGATATGAGGCCCCCAAACCTAAGATTCAAATTATGGACATCGGTTCGGAACGTTAATCTGTCAATGAGATACGGAGGGCATTTGTTATAAATTATTTTATGAAATAGAACGACCGTATGCACTCTTCGTCTCTTTGCCATAGATATCCAGTTAGCTTCTTTTAATTTGTATGTTATCGGAGAGAACTTTCTGACACCATATATATACCTAAGACAAGAATTCTGCACTCTCTGTATACGAGCAATATCTCCCCGATCAAGACACGGATCATACACTGCATCAGCGTAGTTAAAACATGAAAGAACCAGAGAGTCCGTCAACTTGATTTTTAATGTAGTAGATAAAAAGTGTCGATGTGGATATAGCATCTTTAAATTAGTATAGGCCTGCCTAACACACTTAATGATCTGTGGCCGAAACCTCAAATCTCTGTCAAAAATTAAGCCCAAATTTTTAGCTATGTCAACTCTTTTTAGAATATTATTATCTATCGATAATACAATATTATTTAAAACCGGATCTGCAATTCTGGAAAAAAGCATATAACAGGACTTGGCAATGTTAATTTCAAGTTGGTGTTTATGTGAAAATTCACACAATCTTTCCAAATCATCATTAACAGACCTCACAGCCTTATCAATATCATTGGGGTAAAAAGAGTACAAAAGTTGGGTATCATCAGCGTACAGTTGTATAGAACAGTTACTGATCCAGTCAGAAACCCTGCAAGTATACATACTAAATAGAAGCGGCCCCAGTACAGATCCTTGTGGTATACCATTAATAATCTCTTTGTTACGTGATTTCCCTTTATCAGTAACAACATATTGCTTTCGATTCTTTAAGTAACTATGTAATAATTTAATTGATTGCTTAGAAAAGCCCAGATGATGAAAGATAGAAATTAAGATATCATGATTTATTTTATCGAAAGCTTTCGTATAATCCAATAATATCAT
Source organism: Cosmopolites sordidus (assembly GCA_031761425.1). Taxonomy (NCBI): domain Eukaryota; kingdom Metazoa; phylum Arthropoda; class Insecta; order Coleoptera; family Curculionidae; genus Cosmopolites; species Cosmopolites sordidus. Next base: position 220,966 of record JARFXV010001386.1, read on the forward strand.
AACTGAAATTTTACCTACATCAAGTGCCCCAAAAATGTCGTCTGTTATATTCAATAATGAAGTTGTACAACTAAATCCTTTACGAAATCCGGATTGATTATTTGGTAGTAAGTTGTATTGGTCTAAGTACTCCTTAATTTGATAATTCATTATCTTTTCCAAGACCTTAGAAAGTACAGGAAGTATACTTATAGGTCTAATATCATTAAATGATTTAGGACTTGATAGTTTAGGCAACGGCAATATTTTAGCAATTTTCCATTTTTCAGGAAACTCAGAATCTAATAGGCAAGAATTTATTATATTTGTAATGAAAGGAAGTATTTCATTCATGCACAATAACACCATATCCAAACCAATCCCATCCGCCCCAATTGCATTAGATTTAATTTCCAAAATATAATCCTTTACAATCCCCTCGGACACTGAATGAAAATCAAACACAACCTCAACATCCGAGTGCAAGTTTTGCCTATAGTACGCTAAAATGTCAGTGTCAACTCCAGACTGATTTTTTGAATGTTCCAGTAAGTTGTCATTAATTTTATTTGGTTCATTCAGTTTTTCTGGAATAGTCCAATTGGCATGTTAATTCGGTATCTGAGAACCAAAGTGTACTAAGTCCATTTTTCTCGATTTTAAGTTAAAATCTAGTTTGCTGAATTGTTTAAAATTATCAAAATAATCGATACCGCCACGAGATATCGAAATACAAAACGTATATAAACGTATATATATAAACGTAAACGTAACCAATGAAATGCTCCGATCTTAATAAGCTAGCTTTGTTGTAATCCCCAGTGTTGTTGATTTTTTTATTGCAAATGTTGCGATGTATTTTAATTTTTAATCGTTTAATTTTAATAGTATAATAATAACTAGGATTTTTTTTTATATTGTTTACTCCAAAAAACAACAAGGTGCGTAGTAAAAGAATGGTTAATGTGGCATTAGCCCAGCCTAAAAACGATACACCAGATACATTCAATAAAACTACTACTGCTTCAACATCCCGTAAGTACTAAAAATTGGAATCTAGAAAAGTTTTCTAGAAAAAAGTATCTTATTGGGATTTTATTTTGTTATGATTGAATTTATTTTAGTTTTAAGAGCATTCTAGGTAATTAGGCACAATTTAATTTAATATAATGAATTAATTATTGAAATCAAAACTTCTTTCTGAAAATGTTTTGTGTGTTTTGTTTTAGAAAGTTTTGGAGAAATTGGGTCTTGACAAAGTTGAATTTATTTTGGTTGACTCTGAAGACAACAACGACATTGACTCCGCTGCTTATGAATATGAAACGTCCCGGAACTTAAACAGCAGTGGAAACCATGACATTGCTTTTATTTGTTATGAATGTAAAACAACCGATAATTTTAACAGTAAAAAGCATGGCATTGATTTTACTTCTGATGAGTGTGAAATGCCTAGGAATTTAAACAGCAATGACAAGTATTTGGTTTTACACTCCTCAACAGATGACTCATCTGAAGAAGAGTCGAGGATTACTAACAAACCAAAAAAAAAGATAACGAAGGTATAATCCTGGAAGAAAAATTCTAGGAAGCTGTCAAATCTTGCTGGAACTCAGCACATCTCTTCTTCCACTTCAGCTAAAATTATACAAGCTCGTAGTTTAAAACTACCTTGCTCTGAAGAGTGGAGACTGAAATGCTTTACTATTCTGAAAAACTCGCGACAGTTAATTTTTGATGATTTCTGGAATGCAAAAAGAGACTGTAATTGTAAGCGGCAATTTTTGTCAAACTCTAAAATGGTATGGTTTTAACTGTGAAAGGGAAGTTATTCACTGAACTTCAAAACTTCCTTCACAGAAAAAAGCGTTCAAGAAAATTTTATTGAAAAGAAATTAAAGTCAGAGTGTAGTTCCGCTCCCTGGTATGATTCCTGTTATCAGTAGTTCGCTTAGGTCAATCAGCAATGAAAAACACAGAGACATACTAAAGTTGATAAAATGGATTCCTTTAGGATATTATAATTGTTATAAAAATTTGAAGGTAGAACGAAATAACAAGAAAGAAAAAACAAATAAACGAAAAATAATCGTTGATTGATTTGTTCGTTACTTTATGATAGTTCATTTTTAAACCGAATAAAACATTTTTTTTTAACTTTGTGTGACTATAGTAAAAGTTTGTGTGACTATAGTTTTTGTAAAACATGTAACAGTTTTGTTACATTCGCAAACATTACTTTAAAATTAAGGTTTTACCGCTGTTTATCATCTGTACCTAATTTTACACTTTTATTGGGGTTAATTTTTTACAATATTTTAAATATTGGGGAATTTCGGAGATGTGTCTGATCGTTTAATAACTGTCTGCAGCTCAACCAACATATCTTGGACTTTGAGATGCACAAAAGAAAGAGTGAGAGGGTCACTGTCTAACAGAGACCGAGAACGGAGAATTTCTAGAATATACAGTACTTAACCTATGTTAACACCACGAATGCACTGCTCCGAATGAGCTCTCGGGCGTTAGGCTACTGCGTATTCAAACCTTGGAGGCCAATGTTGGTTGAGCTGTAGACGGGTCTTTCTTATATTTATAAATTTCAGGTGCTTTTAAAATATTAAATTTTTGCTTTTTGGCGCTGTATGTAATTTTTTCAATTTTTAGTCTTAGGAAATATATGTCCGGTATCTATGAAATGTTTGGCAAAATTTTAATTTTGTTTCTTTAATAGGTACGCAGATTTATGTTCTTCGAATCTGATCTGAAAATTTCGACCCTTAAAAACGCATAAAGCAAAAAATATAATGTTTTGGTTTAGACATGTAGACGATATTTTGGTTTATTATACTGGAAACGACAGACAAATAGAAGAAACATTAAAACATTTATATATAATCTATCCAAAAATGAAATGTACACATGAAAAAGAACAAAATCAAACCATAAATTTTCTAGACCTAATATCCAATCAAAATAATAAACTAGAATTTAATATTTATAGAAAACCAACATACTCAGATATAACAATTACAAAACAATCAATCCACCCCATTACACATTAATATGCAGCATATAAGTCTATGATCCACCGTGCTTTCACAATTCAATTACGCGAAAATAAAAGAAAAATAGAACTGCAAAAAATTAAAACTAATAGCACAAAATATCGGGTTCAATAAAAAAGAAATTAGTTACTTAATAAATATAAAACTGAAATAATTCCATCAACTATAACGAAAAATAAAACAATCAAATGATAAAAAATACTGTAAGATTACATATTTTGGTCTAATTTCAAAACAAATGACTCGCTCTTTCAGGAAACATAATTTTCAAATAGTGTATAAAACCCCCAGTCAACTAGTAAAATACTTTTTAATGCCAAAGATAATACATCATAAAATATAAAATCTGGAGTTTATATGCTAAGTTGCAACTAGTGCAATAGCTGTTATGTGGAACAAAGGGGCCAACATTTTCTGACCAGATTCAAAGAACATAAATCTGCGTACCTATTAAAGAAACAAAATTCTAATTTTGCGAACCATTTCATAGATACAATACATATTTCTCGAGAGTACAAAAATTAAGAAAAAAAATTAAACATTTTCTCCGAAATCTCCGATCTCCGAAATTCCCCACTATTTAAAATATTGTAAAAGATTAACCCTCAATAATAGTGTAAAATTAGGTACATAGGATAAACAGCTGTAATACCTTAGTTTTAAAATAGTGTTTGAGAACCTTGTTTTACGAAACTATAGTCACACAAAGTTAAAAAAACAAAACTGATTGATAACAAACTAAAAAATTGTTTTATTCGGTTGAAAATGAATCAATAATGATAATTAAATCAGATAAGTAAATTGTACGTTATGAAGAGTGATATTGTATAATTTTTTCTTTCATAATATTTTAATGTTTTTTAAGGTTTTTATACTAAAGTTATTGAAAATTTTACCAAAAATTATTTTTATTGAATATCCTTATTAAATCCCCATAGAGTGGTCTAGTTTTTAATAAAAAAAATTTGGAACAGTAAGGCCCAGAAAATACTAACAGAAAGTTCTAACTCAAAAGACTAAATCCATACTGTTTCAAGACCAAACTATACACAGTCCGGCACATCCGAATAAATCGAGTTTTAATAATATAATATTAAACGTAGCAAAATATCAAGTAGTATTTTATTTCACTCTATACAATACCTCAAATAAAAAGTTTAATTCTAAAAGTAATCACATATGTTGTGTGTAAAAAAGTGTTTGCACTTTTGTAATTTTTCTGTAAAATTGACTCAGTACACTTTGATTCTCAGGTATAGTCCGTTTCAAGAAATTTCGTTGCCTTTCGACAAAATGTTAATTGACCCAATAAATCTCAATAAAAATATTCATAGTTTCTTAAAAGGCGCCAGAGCCGGAGTGATTTAACTTCTGAATAATTTTGGAAAAAAATAGAATATTGTTAAATTATGATTACAGTATTATTATTATTAGTATTATTTATTACTAAATTGTTTATTGGTTTGTGTATTTTGAATTTATTAGTACAATAAAAATTATAACTCAAATTATATTATACATTTAATTCGGTTTCGCTCTTACTGTCACTTTGATCTATATTAATATGTGGTTCTATATTATTAGTAAATGATACATACGAATCTTCTATTTTAATAACATGGTTAATCGAATTTATCCAACTTTCTTTGGGAATACTATCTATAATCTTCCTTATATAATGTTGTTATATTAATGTCGCAGCACTTGCATTTAGAGTCGGAGAAATGTTTTCTGCTCTAACATTGGACTTTATCTGATGCCACATATGCTCAATTGGATTAAAAATACACTAATACGGGGGAAGGCGTAAAATCGTATATCCCATATCGGCAGGAATGGTATCACATACATATTCCTTTTTAATATTAAATGTGTTTAATATTTCTAGATCACATTTTTTATATGTATTTTCGAAGTATATATCGTTTTTATCATATAGTTCTGAATTTCCAATTTAGTGTTATTTGCATTCGGAACCAATCTTCAAAAGTTTTGTTGTCGTATCGTGGAGTGTTTCATATTTCTGGAGGACAAACGTAAACAATTTAGAACCCATCTATCCTCGGAACCAGCATGTAAAATTGTAATTCTTTTTTCCCTGTTTTTTCCCTGGGGCTTTGTTCACTGGAGCTTTTCTTTGGCATTTTCTTGATGTATATATCCTTTTGCTGGCGTCTCATGTGTACCGAACCATGTTTCATCAAGGTAGATAATAGGACGATTTTCTAATCTGTATTTTTTTATAAAGTTTAAGTAGTCAAACCGCCATCATCGCAATCGTTGTCCATTCCATTAATATTTGTCTTTTATTAATGGTCCGATGCAAAACGAATTTGAGACAATATTCTCCGGAGGCTAGTTCTGCTGCAATGAATGTTGATTTCATCTTTCCTTAGTCGCTGTTGCAATGAATGCAATGTAGGCGCAGTTTGCTCTTCATACAAAGCACGCATTTTTCTTCGAATTAAGTCTTTGTCGCTTTCGTCAACACATTTGCTTTTACCAGAATCACTACAGACTTTTTTGGCTTTAATTGGCTTCGTCACAATATCTTTAACTGTAGACAACGGAGTTTTCATTAATGAAGACGTTTATGCTGCTGGTGCATTTACATTAAGCCCTCTATTCAATAAAGAAACATTCACACATTTAACAAATTGGTTAGCATCGGGCGATAAATGTTTTCTTTAAATTTTAGCACTACCGGAGGCACAATGATCATTATTTTGGTAAGAAGGCCACATTTTTAGCACGATTGGAAAACAAAAAATACGATCGCCGTTATAGAACTGCACTGTTAAATATCTTGAAACTGATATATTTTGAAACCCACTATACCGAATTGTTGAAAATGAAATGGTAATTCCCCTTAAATATTTATTTATCTGTTAAAACTATATTATACTACTTGTCTAATAAAAAATCAGAATTTTCACATCAGAATAATCACAACCTCTTTTTTAATTAAAGTAAGAAATAAAAATTTTACTATTTTAGGAATATAAATATATAATTTTTGAAAGATAAATAAATCTAAAGAAGCCCCTAACTAACTTTGTCATCCGTTTTTCGTTTTGCTTTGATAGAAAACATATCTAGATATAATTTGACACTTCCATACACAAGGCCTATAGATTTATGCATTGCTATGTAATTGGCCATCAATAATATGTTAAAATATAAAATCGCACCAACAAAATTATCATCGCAAGATCATTTAGCATAATGTTATACTGTAATCAGTAATACAATAGTAGTTGACGTAAACGTAATGTTTGTGATATAGACGAAATATATATCCTACTTACTTTTGTAAATGTTTAAAGTAACAAACTTTCAGATTGTACACCCTTTTATTAGAACAATATATATTTTCGGACGTTGAAGTGTGACTAATTATTAACGAACGAGATGTATGTATGTTTATGTCTGATGATAACATTCAAGATAAGTGTATTTCACAAAGTTGTCATTGATAAAATTAAATAAATAAATAATTACATGTATTTTGTGAGGTACAGTGAAGTAATTTTTTATTACTGAGGCGTTTAAGCGTAAAGTTTTGAGGCATATTTAAATCAGTACTTGTACCTAATTGTATTGTATGCGGTATAATATTTCAACAGACCTAACTTTGTTGAATTTTTACTATTTCTTTCTATCATTCGCTTTTCCCTTCCACTTAGAAAATTATTTTAAATAATCGAATGGAGACTTGTGTCTAAATATATTTCCTTGAATAACAACTTGTATTTCAACATTTGTATTTCAACAGGCAGTGCCTTTTCAAACGAAACTATAATATTAAAATAAAAAAGCAAAGATTTATATCTAAAAATTTTCACTATATTTAAAATTGTATTTATAACAATTGTTTTGGTGTGAAACACTAAACTTGAAGAGATTTACCACTAAACACCAAATCATTTTTTTTAACTGCTCGACACACGTTTCGCTAACCATGTTAGCATCATCAGGAGATGATTTAATCGGGTCTGGAGATTAAATTATCTCCTGATGATGCTAACATGGTTAGCGAACGTGCCTCGAGCAGTTCTTACTGTTAGTTTAGCATAGTTTGTATTTGAAAAAGGCACTGTGTGTCGAAACAATTGTTATATTTTACAAATGTTACAATTTTAAAAATAGTGCAAAATTTTTAGGTATTAATTTTTGGTTATTTATTTAAAATGAATGTTCATCAAGTATCGGCTACCTCAGTTAAAATTACAACATTAAGATTTATAGCAAGAAAATGTTATATATCGATGGTGTTGATCAGGAAACTCGTATGTGAAAAAACCCAACTTTACAGGAGAAAGAAAAAAACTGCTTCTAGCTAAACATGTTAAGTTTACAGCAAAAACTGATTTAGTACATTTTAATTATTTGGCTGCAATAGAAAATTCAAAAAACTATAATTACTGGTTAACCGCCTTACGAGGCTGCGCATCAAAGAAATTGTTATATATTTAACATACGAGGTTTTGCTTTTGACTTACAAGGTTATAGCAGAAGAAATTGTACAAACAACAAACATAACCATTGACAATACGGGATCAAGGGACTAAAACAGGTACCTTAAATATTAAAATAAAGCACTATAGGTTATGCAATATTACAATACATTTTATAAATTTAATTTACGAGGGTTGCTATTTATGTATCCGGAATAATAAATAAAAATTTTAATCATTGAAAATGGTTATATGGTCTTTCAAAATATTCTCGGCGATGATCGATACACTTTTGCATACGAACTAGTCCTCAAAACACTTTGTTCATTCCGATTGAGGATCTTCAAAACATGCATTTTGAACGAAACAACCACATCTTCTGTCGTCGGTAATCGTTGACCATGTAGTTTATTCTTCATGGACGGGAACAAAAATAAATCACTGGGTGTCAAACTAGGACTGTACGGCGGATGACTCATCAATTCGATGTTTCGACCGGTCAAAAATTTACTTATTCGGTCCGATGTGAGAGCTCGCGTTGTCATGATAAAGAATGATCCTGCTTCGCTGGTTATTTTTCTTATTTTTTTAAAGACTACTGGCAAACTAATGGTCCTGTACCATTCAAAACTGATCGTTCTACGATTCTCTAGTTGCACTATAACCACATGCTCATTTATCCCAAATAAACAGGCGACCATTTGCTTCGAAGTGCTTCTTGCGCGAACAACTTTTGTTGTATTTGGGTAATTTGGAAAGACCCATACAGTCGTCTGTTGTTTATTTTCGGGCTCAGACAAATAGATCCAACATTTGTCACCGATGCAGAAGTTATACACGGATTTCACGCACCACAATTGTGTATTTTTGAGCATTTCTTTGCACCAATCGACACTAGCCTTTTTTGAGCAATTTTCAAATTATGCGGAATCCAACGCGCACAAATCTTTTTCACGGGCAATTTTCATGTAAAATCTTGTATATGCTTGTCATACTAATGCCCAGGGATGGCTCGATTTCACGGTATGTCACATGACGATCTTGCTTTATCAGCTCACGAACAGTATCGATATTTTGACGATAAATTTAAATTGAAGATGGGCTCACGGACGAATTCAAAAATTGAGATGCTGTACGAGGTATGGCTATTAAATAACGAGAGTGACGCTGCTACAGAAAAAGTACGCATGCGCCAAACGCCAGCGACCAACAGCTGTTTAGCGTGAAGCATTCTCTTTCGAATGCAGTATCCCTCGCTACTGTAAACAAATCCGTATAACCATAGCTATTGTTTGCATAAGAGTTGTTCTTTTGTTTCGCCGGAAAATTGTTAAGTGTAAGAATACAGCAACGAATTGTTGTGAAATTTTACTTGAAACTTGGGAAAACCTCTACTGAAACTTATAATTTATTGAAAGAAGTGTATGGCAATGAATGTTTTTGGCGTGCAATTGTTTTTGAGTGATTTAAGCGTTTTCAAGAAGGCCGACAAGACGTTGAAGATGATCCACAAATCCATTTATCATCTTCAGTAACAATTAGCTGAACAAAAGGTTCTCTGTCTAACATGGACAAAAATGCATTGCCGACGGTTGGATATACAAGTTGGATTTTGTCTTCAACTGAAACTTTATATAATACTCATATTCATATTTTTTTGCACTATGCTCGAGGAGGCAGGAGGACGCATCAGATACAACCACAAACTGTGTTTATCTTTTTAAGAAATATAGTGGTCACTTCGAAAACGTCTACTTCCTTTTACTGTCTTACGTTTCTACTTCCACCATGACCACTCAAACAAAATCTAGTTCCATCACTAAACCCAATAGACTTCCATTCTTTTTCGATCTTCATATACATATGCATTTTTATATATTACTTGGATTACACTAGTTATCAATATCCCCGACTCATTCTCCTGTCCATGCAATCTCGCCCACCCCATCGACGACGCACCACCCGACGCTCCAGCCTCCGAACGCGTCGTTCCACCGCTCAGTTGTGATCCGACGGCGTCGCGGCGCCGTGGATGCGTCCTCCTACATGTTCACGTTCACGATGTGTTCGGCTCTCGCGACGGGCAGGACGTCCATCAATCTGCTCGGGGGACTGTTGTGCGTCCTGGTATGCTATGGGGCGGTAGCCGGTAATCCGGATGCGAAACGTCTCTACGATGACCTGCTGAGCAACTATAATAAGTTGGTGAGACCGGTGGTGAACACTTCTGATGTGCTTCGAGTGTGTATTAAATTGAAGTTATCGCAGCTGATTGATGTGGTAAGTACAGAGAATCTTTAGTCAGTAGGAAGATGATTAGTTCAGGTATCTTGTCAGTTTTTAACTGATAAGGTCAGTTAATCCCGAATGTTATTTATAAACAAAATAATGCTGGAAAACTTTGAGCTTTATAAGAAGTCAATAACATCAAAATTATTACAATATATATATATATATATATATATATATATATATATATATATATATATATATATATATATATATACATATATAATGTACACGTATTACACATTACGTACACATGTACGTAACGATAATGTAAAGGGATGTCCAATAAGAGTGTCAGAAATTTAAAAGAAGGTATAATGATAACTACAAGTCATAATAGGGCAATTTTTATTTTATCTCGAAGAACAAATAATAGCATTATGTTTTGAAAATAACAGCATTCAAATATCCTTCTTGGCTTTGTCTGGTGGAATGGATTTCAAATTTTCGGCTACTCTCATATATATCGGATATCTCACATATCGCGTGGTGTATTTTCAATGGTGGCTTGAATGTTTCGTTTAACACAAGATAATCCACAAAAGATAATCCAAGGACGTGTAATTGTATGATATTGATGGCCAGTTTACATTGCCATTTCGTGAAATTATGTGTCCAGGCAACTTTTCTAACAATAAATACATTGCCTTGCTAGATGTGATAATTTGCATCGTCTTGTTGAAAAAACTCTGTCTATATCCACATTTATAAGTTCAGGACAAAGCTCTTCTTTTGTATTACGAGGTCGAATCAAAACGATCCAAATTGCTCAGTTATATTTGTTCACAAAGCCATTAAGCCAGAAAAACGCTTCCTCGGATATTTTCTCCAAAATTGTATTTTCAGAATGCATTCCAACCGATAAAGCTGAGAAACGACTTTATTTTCGATACATATCGGCATTCTTACATATCGTCATATACATATCGCTCTTCAAGATCAAATATATGTTACTGGATTATTACTTAAAGTTATCAATGTGCCTCATTATAAAATTGAGACATTCATATTGTGCAACCTTACAAGACCTTATAAGCAATATTTTTATGCATATTTGGGCTATATGCGCATCAATCAAATATTTTTGAAACAAACCTATAAATTCGTTATGGAAACCACATTCAAAAACTAAAATATTTGTTCTCCCCATTCAAGACTTCTAACACTATTGTGTAGTGTCAGTTGGGTACTCTTATTATTGTCTAAAGAATCAGCAATCTTTAACCTTCATATTAGACTTTAAAACATATTGAAATTATACTTAGAATCTACTTAACTTGGCAGTTTTTTAAGATAGCAATTTTGTTATAGTGTATGCCTAAAGCGGGGTACAGTTTTATAGCCATAAAAAGTTTAGGCACACTATAACAGTGAACTAAACTTAACATTAAATAAAATAAAATATGAAAAATAAAAATTCTTTAACCTCAATAATGTCTGCCTAACATATTTTTGGGAATCATAACTAAATAAAGTCAAACAAAATTAAAAAAAAATGAAAACAATTCTTTTTTCTAACCTAGATTAAATCTCAATATATTTTCTGGGAATGAGTAGCAATCAATCTGTCGTTTTGTCTTTTTTTCATTTCAGACAACGGTAATAAAAGTTCAATATTATCCAATGCGACAACAGCAAGACTCGGTTCTAAAGGAAGACAAAAAACATTATCAACTTTACTACTTTTTCGTAGATAGTTGATAGTCATATTCATCTTCCTCATTGTCCTGTTTTTTACCTGGTTTCATGAAAATTTTTCAATAACAAATTTTTTTTTTGGGCATCTCAGTAAAGATAAAGAGATGTGATTGCCATCTGAACTGATAGATAAATTTGATACTTTGGTATAATCTGAATCTTCAGAAACTTCTCCAGAACTTGCAAATAGGATCTTGGTAACCTTTTCGACTTCCTATGATTTCTTCTTAATTTTTATATTTTTGGGCATTGGGGTTTTTGTTCTTACGTTTTTTGTCTTTTTAGCTTCTTCTTCTTTTGTTTTTCTTAGCTTCTTCTTGAAATTCCCGTTTAATTGGTGTATTAGTGGCGATATATCTTTTTCCACTTTTTAATCCTTTTTTAGAAAGTCGGCGACGGGCCTTTGAATATTCTCTGCATTCAATCGGGCTCGCTAAAATGTTGGTCATAGGTTCAGAATCACTTCTTATGGACCTTCCATCGTTATGACTGATTGCTAAGCACCTATTCTTCTTCAGAAAGTTTTTGCAGCGACGACGTAGAAGCTTTAGGTGTCGTAGGCTGAGACCTATTAATCGTAGTTTGAGATCTGTTCATTCTGCTGTAACAAGGAATCTTCAGGAGCCGTAGCTTGGTTTGATGTCTGTTTATTCTGCTTCAACAAAGACGCTTCAGATTCTTTGGAACAGTTTGTGACCTCGCTTGTCTTTGATGTCTTTATCGAAAAGAAATACACTTGTTTTCATAAAAATATTGGCGGGCGCCATTGCTTTTTCCAACGCTTGACCCAGTAGTTCGGCAACATTATATATTGCTAAAGGCGTACCCGGATGACACAAAAGCCTTGAATCTATTGCGGCATTGTAATAAGTTTGCAAAGCTCCAAACACCGACACATCAAGCGGTTGTAATTTGTGGCTGGAATGTGCTGGAATGATAAGCAGAGTCACACCGTTTTCTTTAGCTATATTCAAAGTCTCTGGAGCCATGTGTTGTTGTGGTTATCTAGTATAAAAAGCGATGGATTATTGACCTCAGGGAATAAGTGAGAGTTTATCCACCCCGTCGGTTATGTTAAGCTGAATGTTCCGGTAAGTGGTCTCTTCAACATGTCTTATTTGAAGTTTTTCATTGGGAACCCCATCGAGGGCGGTAGTGCATTATTTGTAGCAGAAATGGAATGGATATCTCGGTCACCACTGGTGACTTTGTTAAGATTTTTTATCCTGTTGCTGTTAATAACCTTTTTAACTTTTTACCGTGATCGTACCGGTCTCATCAAGACAGAATAGTCTAATGCCATCGTCAGAACTAGGAAACCTTCTCATTACTTCTTCTAAATTGTCATAAAATATCCTGATATTGTGTCGATTGAATAAGTTGCTCTTAAAAGGCTGCGGCCTTCTGGTTTACGCAAAGTTAAGTCAGGGTTTCTTTTTCAGATGCAATGCAACCAATCTTTTCCTAGAATTTTTCTTTCTTCCCAAGTTGCTGGTATCTTTAGTTTGTGGTGTTTAGGCACGCTAGATTTCTAGTTTCAATCGTATTAACACCATAGCACATTTTTGAGTCTGTTATTAAATATTCTTTTAGTTCCAGCTTCCATGTCTGAACAAGTCTTTTTTTTTTCTTGACATAGCTGTGTAAAGTACCGTAATTCACGTTTTTTCTCTCGGCAGCTTTTCTCAAAGGTACTTCTTTTTCTACCAACTCTATTGCTACTTTCATATCATTTGCATCATATAGACTCATTTCTGTCTTCCTATTCCCATTTTCGGTGTATACACGAAGAAAAAAAATACTCAAGAGGGCACACTATAACATGTTACACTGTGCGCCATATCTTCCTGTGTGAAACAAATATACCTTTGCATTTTATAGGTCAGAAATATCGATAAATTTTGTGGACTTTTTAAACACCAACTAATTGAAGATTAAATTAAAAATATAGATACTCGTCACAAACTATTGGTTTTGTTACAAAACAAAACCTCACTAGCCAAATTCTTCACATTTTTTCTTACAAAAAAAACATAATTTTGAACGTAATTCCGTTTACTAAACAATATGACGTTCGATCACAGCTGTTTAAGATGGTGGCACATGAGATTGTCAAAACACGTAAAAAGACACCATAGATAAATTAAAAAGAGATTGAGATATTCTTAATGTTACGCTGTGCGCCGTGTTGTACTGTTCTCCGCCCTAGTAATATATTCGGATTTGATTGCTCGATAGCAGCTAAAAGTATCAAAATGCAAATACAATACTAATAAAACAATTATAATAATTGCAAAATACTATAAAACAAAAATATATGATTATCATTTACAGACTTAACCAAAAATGTTCTATTTAACTATGAATTTCCAATTTTGTCATTTCTATGAATTTTCTATTCTTATGAATTTTTAATTCATTCAAATTTAAGTTAGAAAAACAAATAACCAAGAAGGAATCGTTTAATAAGAAAAAACCGCTAAATTTACAGTTAGTGCAATCGTATGTAGGGAGTAAAGTGGGTATTTGGATGGTAGGATGTTTTTGAAATTGATTATTCCTATTATCACGTTAACAACAGAGAAGTTGGTTTATCCATATTATAGTGAGACCTATACGTAATGTCATTTTTTGATACGCCAAAAAAATTTAATTTATTTAAGACTTTTAAGAGTAAAAATTTAAATTTGTTTAAGTCTATCGACAATATTGACAATCTTCGCCATTACATTCTTTTTTTGAGAAACATTCTAGTCCCTTTTCGTAAAATCGGAGTGATTTAAAATATTGTGTAAAGTAAAGTATTCTTTGAGTGTAGTTTTGATAGCTACAATATGTCAATTCTTCTATTGAAACCTTTGGTGTGAAACACTAAACTTGAAGAGATTTACCACTAGACTCTAAATCACTTTTTTGATCTGCTCAACGCACCTTTCGTTAACCATGTTAGCATCACCAGGAGATGATTTAATCTAATTCTAAAACTAAACTATGTTCTATTTATATGAAAACCCCTACCTAACGAAGCGTGCAAAAAACAATTACCGTTAAGTTTACTAAGCCTTACATTAATAATTGAAAAAGTTGACTGAACGGGATAGGTCCTTTATCTCTGTTCATGATATTCTTACATTTTTCTATTTGAATGCTTTTATATGCACCCAAAGCCCCCTTATTATTAACACTTTTAATTAGTCTTAAATTACTAATATCTATACTGTTGTTGTGCTCGATTGCATATTGGGCAACACAAGATTTTTCATTTCTTCCATGTCTAATTTGGGCAATATGTTCTTTATATCTTGTCAATATGGATCTTTTTGTTTGCCCAATATACCTTCGATCACAGTCTTGACAACTAATTTCGTAAATTCTCGACTTTTCATGTTGCTCTACTTTATCCTTTGGATTACCCAGAACTTCTCTTAACATGTAAGTATAATATATGTAAACATGTTCAAAAATACTGAAAACCTTAAAGTCATAATGTAGTATGAGTGGATTTTTTTTTATAATATTGTTAATAGAGTTTAGTGTGGTGGTTTGAATCGATGTGATTTTAAAAATATTCCAAATTTCAATGAAAGCAATTAAACATATATGTATATAATTTTGGGTAGTGCTTGTTTTTATTCTGAATTAATTATTAATGTAGTTTACATTATAATCTACTGTAATATATTATCCTAGTTGGGGGGAAGTTATATTATGTATATTTAACAGTGTATTTTTATTGAAATACAATTAGCGATGTAAAGAGTATGTATGTGTTTTGTTTTTCTAATTATGATTTATATTGTTTTTCGCTCAAAAAATAATTACAAAACTAGAAAATATCTTTTGGTTATTCAATATTTAAGATTTTTCATTATTTTTGAAAACCAATATTACAAATATATATAAAAGATTACTATTCATAACAATATATAATTTTTTTTGTTTGAGTATTTATTACCTGCTGGTAACTGTCTAATCTAACTCCGAACTTTATGTTCTGGACATACACGTCCTTTTACAGTGCAAATACCATGTTTACGGTTAAGTTGAACAAAACCTATAGCCTTGTCACCGTAACTTTCTCGTGACACCCTACAAATAGTTCAATTATATTTAATACAAATATTTTGTTTCTTATTTACATTTACATTATTATTATTTTTTAAAAAACTTACATCGATGCTTTAGCACTTCGAACTTCAGCTGAATTGAATCGAATGTTATTTTTCAGAAAATCTGTGACTATAAAAATATCCACAGCAGGTATATTATCAGAATTAGCCTTTATGAACCCTTTGTCATACATTACTGAACTAAATTAGTAATCAACAATATATTATTTTACACTTAACCAACAATAATTTTGACAGTATATATACGAATAGAAGCCGTTGACAGTGCTGATGTGAACACTCACTGACGTCACAAACATAGCAGCTAATCGCGGCACGTTTATAGTCACGTGATTTTCAAATCACATTTTTTTTACATTTTAATTCATTTATAATTAATTGTAACAAGTTTTTAAAAATCAATATTATTTATAATAAAGTTTTAAAATAAAGTAAAAAAATCGTTAATTATTTTTATTCAAAAACCCAATTACATACAATAATATCCCGACTTACGCTACCTCGTATTACCCGAATTCGGAGTTACGTAATTTTTGAATCAGGCAGTACAACACCAGTTCCCTCTCCCGCTTCGCCCGCACTTGTGTTCGGCTATCGACATGCACGGACATGTTTCGCGTGGACTGGACGCACGTTTACAAATTGTTCTGTTTATTATATTATTTAAAAATAAGTGATCTAAACGAAATAAAACTGATTCTTCTGCATCAAATAAGAATAGAAAAACATTATCTTTGGAATATAATCTAACATTATTAAGGATTTCGATACAAAACAAAAGTTTGTGAATTGGCGAAGAAGGTTGATCTATCAGAATCACCAGTCAAAACAGCATAAAAACTAAGGAAAAAATTCTCGAAGCTGTGAAAAATGCTTAATCTTTGAATTTAAGCATCATTCGTAAACGTCATGGTATTATCACTGAGATGGAAGCAATGCTGAAATTATGGTGTGATAATCAAGTAAGAGTAAGAAACTGTCCTATTGATGGCAACATGGTGTGCTCTCAAGCTAATCTGGTTTTTGAGAGATTAAAAGGATAAGCTGTTTAGTCTTTAAATCTAGTAACGGGTGGTACAGCCGATTCAAAAGTCGCTGTTATTGATATAACATTGCGTGGAGAGGCGGTGAGTGCTGATAACGAGGTTACGTCTCTCTATCCAGAGAAACTCAAGGCTATGATAGAAGAAAGTGGCTATAGCAACCAAATTGTAGTCAACGTGGATGATTTGCCCGTGATTTGGAAAAAGCTTGACGGCCAGCCTCCCTTTTTGAGGATTGGTTTGGTCATCACTTCATACCTGAAGATGAACATCGTGCCAATCAAAAAAAATCCCATTTAAGGTGATGCTATTAATCGACAATACATCAGGCCATTTTTTACTACTCACACTAATTTTGACCCACGTGTGAAAGTTGAATTTTTGCTATCATATACAACCAGCTTGCTTCAAGCTATATACCAGGGTGTCATTAAAACATTTAAAGCTTTTTATACGAGACGATCATTGGCACATCTTCATGAAGCTATGAGGCAAACCTATCGGCTCTCAGTTATGCTTTAACTTTTGGAAACAATTTAATGTTTTAAATGCCGTGAACATCATTGAAAAATTTTGGAATGAAATTTCGCAAAAAACTTTAAACGGCATCTGGAAAAAACTGTTTTAAATTGATCCTGTTATTGAAGACGTTGTTGATCTTGCTAGACAATGAAATTTGCGAGGTGGGTAGTGAGGACGTACAAGAACTGCCAGATTCACATAATCTGGAGCAACCAGTTGATGAGCTCATAGAAATATGTGAGTAAAACATTGAAGAACCAGATTTTTGTGGCCCATTTCAATCTGAAGATCAAATGACAGTTGCAAACCTGACGGAAGCCCTCAGTTCAATTAAAAGAGGGTGAGAAATCTGAGAAAACATAGACTCGCGCCTTTGAATAGCGTGTTTCAGTTACAAAACTAAAATAAAATAACGTGCTATGAAGAAATTTCGTTTGAGTAGAAAAAATCTTTGATCCATCAGATGACTTTGTTTGACTTTATTAAGTTCTCTACATCAAAATGACTTCGATTCATGGTTTTGCATTAAAACAATATAATATGTTTAATTATCTAAAATTTGAATACACAATCTAAATTATTATTATTTTCTTTAGCCCTTGGTACTAGTTGAACAAAATTTGTACACATTTATATACGAAATTGTACCCCGACTTCGACTTTTTTCGACACAGTTGCTGTTCGGTCCCACCTATCGCGTAAGTACATTACTGTACTTCGTTCAGTGACCTTTATGCAATATGTTAATTTAAGATAGATAATGAAAAATAGACGAAAATAGAAAAATGACGAAATATCGAGTGTAAATAAATAAAACTGTTTGTTTTTAATATGTATACCTCATGCTAAATATTTCATATATTGTATAAAGATTGTGCGTTGATATTTTCAAATAGTATTATATACTACTGTAATGAAATACATAATACAACAAACACAACCTTTTAAATAACACACAAAGTATTAATTTATTCAACCAACTCTATTAAGCTGGCTCTACACCAATAAAATTTTGCGTGTGTGTTGAATTTACTAGAACCTAGACTAGAATTTGTTTGAATTATCTGGTGGACAACAGATGGTTCATATGCATGCTGTGCGGCGACAATATTTGTGTGTAACTTTGTGTGTCAGAGTGCCTACATTGCCGCGCAGGCATACTACATACAACACATTCAGCCCACATAACGCAAATTTATATTGATGTGAACCCAGCTTTATGTGCTCTTCAAAGTAATTTCCTTAGACGTTTATTTCCATATTTCCATTCCTCGAAACAGTTTTTGCACTCGAGTTCTAGTATTTCCTTTAGTCCAGCCAGTAAACTCTTTTGAACGGCTTTAATGGACTCAAAACGTCGCCCACGAAATAGTTTTTTTAATCGGGGGAACAATAAAAAGCCACATAGTGTCATATCTTGTGTATATAGTGCTTATTTTATACTTAATACGCCATTATACAGTGCAAGGTCATTGATTTTTTTTGTTTTCTTTATTAGTTGACGTGAAACATCTTCTTTAACGAGGTTCATCTTCAACTGCTTCTCTACCATCACTACAATCCTTGTACTCAGGGCCGATTTATAAATTTTGCCCCCCTCCTCCGCGCAAAAAATTAGCAAGGGCCATCCCATACAAAAAAACCCAATTTTTCAAGAGTACTTAATCAATTATTTTATCAGTAAATATGTATAATACTATTGGTTGACAACGCTTGAAGAGAAGTAAATAAAATTTAAATTTATATCAATATAAAAAATATTTACAAACAAAATAAAGCACAAACTGGTAAAGACAAATTTTGCTCAAAATAAACTTTGTAATATACTTACAAAAAACTACGTGTCCAACTTTATATATAGAAGATTGAAAATATCATAAGCTGAACTTAACTGTGCTGTTTCAGATTGTAGGGTCATCCGAACTGAAGCCAGTTTTAAATGTAGAGTAAGACCAATATCAGCTTTGTATTTAGTTTGCAGTCTTTCAGCCCTTGACATAATACCATCTTCTGACAAAGCAAGTAATTTTTGAGAAAATAAAACAGAAAAATTTTCTGTTAAATTTTGAAAAGATGAAAAACGTTCAGTAATTTGGCCATTTACAGTGTCCAAGAGTGGAAAAAATACTTTAACTTTGATTAATGTTTGTTAATTTCCTTAATTTGTGTTCACCATTACAAAACCTGTAATCTTCTGCTAACTCGCCAACGTGTCTTTTAATCTTTGACTGTCTACTAACCGGATATATTGCTTCTATATTCCATTTTGCTGTAATCACTGCATCTTCTTTTACTTTGAAGAAGCTATTTCTTAGCGTATTCAATTTAGAAACAATGTTTTGGAGAACTGCTGTTGCTCTCCATTTTTCCAAAAATCCATTTTTTATTCTTTGAAGTTATTCGATGTGAGTGAACACTTTAGATAAAAGCACATATACAAATGCAAACTGGTAGCTATCCAGAAGTTTTGTGAGGCACTTTGTCTTTGATATCTCGTCCGTTTTTTTGCTTTTCAAAGAAATTTCTATCAGGGCTCTCATAACATCAAGGTATCTTAACTTGATTGCTAAAACTGAGTCATGACGAGATGCCCACCTTGTGGAATTAAGTTTTTTCAGTGTTACCTCAGATTCACCTGTTAAAGATGTCAATATGTCCCATCAGTTAATACTCTCTTTAAAAATAGTATATAGACTGCAATAGTGTAAAATAGTTCGCTACATCTCTAAGGCCTCCAACCACGTCATTGATTACTAAATTAAGATTATGAGAAGAATAATGAACATATACAGCCGGCTTTTCAATATCTTGCAATCTTTTTTGTGCCTCGAAATATGCTCCTTTCACCTCTACAGCTCCGTCATACCCTTGCCCTCGACACTCTTTCATATCTAAACCCCAATTTTCCAAACTGGTGATAATATCTGCAGACAGACCAGCAGAAGTTGGGTTCATCACATTAAAAAATCCCAGAAAAAATTCCTAATATCTACTTTTTTCTTTTCCAAAACGTCTTCCCCTTGACTTTTTTAATCATCTAGTACTGCTTTAGATAAATCGACATATCGTACTACAAAACTAAATTCTGCAATTTTTAATACCAGTGACCCATCCACTTTTTTTAGGTATTTTTTTAGTAATATGGTTAACACAGTTTGGTTTAAAATAAACCAACAGTTATTCTATGTGGAACGTTGCAATGTAGTGTAGTCATTAAATATAAAATGTTATTTCTTTTTTCAATCTTTCCTTTTGGGCCCTCATCGGGCCCCCCGGGGCTGTGGGTCACCCTGCATGGGTCTGCGGGTGCTGACATAGCTTCATCGTCGTAAAACTTTCTTAATGCTTTTATCAGTATAAGAAATTTCGTTTTTATACAAAATTTTAATGATAATTCTTTGCTACTTTTTGGTCATCATCATGTGATCAAAAACAGACATGATTTCTCTGAAAGTATACGTTTGGTGTACATAAGTAAAAAAAGGAAGGAATTAATAATTTCTTTGTTACTTAAAAATTGTCCAATAAGCTATATAAATAAATATGAATCTGTTTCGTTTGACTTCTGGGTTTACTATGAATTTCTTTTTTGCCTTAATACAGTTGATATAACAAGAAATGCTAGAACACAAGGCGAGATAAAAAAATCCCATTTGACCAAAAAAAAAGCTGTGTTGGATCGTCAATAATGGAAAACAAGAAAAAAGAAAAGGAAATCGGATACAATACTGAAGGCATCAAACAAAACCGGTCTCCGACTATCCGATTTTTATTAAACCGTTTTGGGGCAGCTCTGGAAATTCTCTCAATGAACGGTAAGAAATTTCTTGAGTTGCATTTCAATTTGACCATCTACAATTTTCTAGATCGTGGATAAAGGTGATTTTTCTTGTTTTCAAGTTAAAGTGGAATGTAACGGCTGGTGTTGCGTAAAGATAAAAGTGCATTTAAGAATATTCTAATTAAATATCTACATGTGTTGATACTAAATATCGATTGTCGATTTATATACATATATTTATATGTATATATATATATATATATATATATATATATATATATATATATATATATATATATATATATATATATATATATATATATATATATATAGGGAAATAGCTTCCGTAAAACATATCCATAATGCAACCATTTTCGAGGAGAGCAGGTCAGCACTTTTAAATTTTTCTAACAATTGGCAATTATTAGGAAATTTTACATATTGATTCATTGACCTCTTAGTATATTATTGATTAAAATGAAATATTTTTATCAATTATTATATAAATTTGATTTATTTTGACATATGATTAATTATGACAAAAAAAAGCTGGGAGTATCCCAAGAGGTTGAAGGAAACCGAATTTCCATCTATTAGGATATATTGAAGAGGGTCAATAGAACAGTGGCTTACCTAAGGGGTGAATTGCATTTCTGGAAATTGTTTAGTTGATACAAAGAAATGGGGCGACGATTATTTATTATTGGGAAAACTGATATCTCAAAGGAGCTAACGTCACAAAAATGATTTGTTCGCCTTCTGCTGCTATGTTTTTGATTGATTTTTTTTTGCTGCTCGTCGACTGATTATTTATTCAATTTATTGTATATGAGACAGTCCAAATATAATGCATAATTCGCATAATGCATAGTTAACAATTGACACACAGGCAACTTTTCGGAAAATGACCTACGCGTTATATATATATATATATATATATATATATATATATATATATATATATATATATATATATATATATATATATATGTATATATGTGTTCCAGTTCACACAGTATATATGTGTTCCATATGTATATATGTGTATGCAGTCCAAGAAAGTCTAACATTACATATGTACGCCATCTGACGGGAGGTCGGCGAAAACATGGGTTGTTGGCTGTGGATAGGGTCTCCCTATTCCTGATGGTATAGTATATGTCGGCGCCCTAAAGAGTCTGAACCTCGAGAGACGAAACATATGTAATCCAGTTGAAGGGATAGGTGGGGCTCCTTCCCGGTCAAGCTACCAACAAAAGTGTTCATATATATATATATATATATATATATATATATATATATATATATATATATATATATATATATATACACATGCATACAGGTTGTAATGAAAAGTACTATCGTAAATTTAATCAACGATTCTTTACATTTTTTAGAACAAGACATTCGAACATTTTGAACAAAATGCAAACATTTCCGCGGAAAATAAATTAAATTTTCTTAACAACGGCAACGTCTGTTTTCGTCTTGTTTATTTCAATCTATCGGAATTTAGTTTTTGTTACATTGGCATCTTAAGGTAATATTTGAAAATACAATATAATATTTTTATAGCCGTTTAAGGTTAAAGTTTAAATTTCTAGCACTAATTTTTCACATTTTAACACCTTTTTAACGATTTACTACCCACCAAGAAACATATCATTAATTGTTTTGTTAAACCAATTGTTCAAAATGTCCACCATTTCATTCCTCGTGGAAGAAGCTTCGTCAGTCGATAAAATATTGTACAAGAAATTTGGATTCCTTTGATTTTGACTAATAAATCATTCAAAATATTTTTGCCTCTGTAAAAAATCAAGGAGTAAGATCCTTTGTAAGAGTAAATCCTTTGTACATGATATGGGTAAAGAACCATAACTACTATTTTAGTGTTTATGGACAACCTAATGAGAAACTTAATGAGAAACCTAATGAGAAACTTATCGCACAACACTTCGAGAACTTCTTGTAGAATCCTCTTTAACAAGGTGTAAAATTTATTCTTTAACTTCAGGGCCGATTTCTCGTTATATGTACATACGTATGTTTAATGTCGTTTTCTCTTCGTTTCTTAAGGTTGTGCTGAAAATAAATAACGATTCGAAAGTGTCCGAGTTAAAAAAGTTTTTCCTTGAATTTTGACATTATGTCAATGTATTTTCAATGGAAAGACTTTGTAATCGGATCAAAACCCTTGAAATAAAAAGATATATATATTTGTCGCTCAATCAACAGTTAGGAACGTTAACAAAATATAAATAATTGTGTTTATTTTCAAAAAAAAAATTAATACTTTTAAATAAATTTTGTAGCGACAGGTTTAATTTTTTTGGCGGTTTTGAATAAAATCTTAAATATGTCGAAAACTGTTTATGATCAAAATATATTATAAAGGAACTTTTTTATTGGAAATTAAATTTAGAATCAGATGAAGCTTGTCATATTAATGTAATATGTCATAAACGTGTACACTCTATATATATATATATATATATATATATATATATATATATATATATATATATATATATATGTATATATATATATATATATATATATATATATATATATATATATATATATATATATATATATATATATATATATATATATATATATGTATATGATGACCAAATAAACGCTTCAACCAGTAGATAATATATTTAATTTTGTTTGATTATTCGAAGGTAACACTCTAAACAGTTGTAAATCAAAGTGCTAAAATTTGTCTGGGAGTATCCCAAGAGGCTGAAGGCAACCGAATTAGCGGTTATTAGGACATTTTGAAGAGGGTCATTAGGCCAGTGGCTTGTGTAAGGCGTGAATTGCATTTCTGGAAACTGTTTGGTTGATATAAATAAACGTTGCGATGGTTATTCGCTGTTGGAAAAACTGATATCTCACAGTAGCTAACTTCGCAATAAATGCTCTGTTCACTTTCTGCTACTATGTTTTTAGTCTCTACAAAGAGTAGACTCAACAAGTCCTATGATCCTTGATTATTGCACTTGTATATGAGGCAGAGGCATTTAATTCCAAGTACAAAACATCCGAAAAACCCCAAGGACAAAGTTAGACTACAAAATCATGGGGTGTATAGTATATCTTGTTCCGACTGCAACAGAGCATACATAGGACAAACAAACAGACGAATATCGGCCAGAGTACAAGAACTTATAAACGACTTAAAAAACAAACAAACCACTTCCGCTCTGTTCCAGCACCATCTACATACAGGACATAAAATCAATTTGGAAGGAGCCAAAGAAATAGCGAGTATTGAAAACTACAAGGTCGGAATAATCAGAGAAGCCCTTGAAATAGAAGAAAGAGGTGAGCTGAATACGCGAACCGACGCTAGCAACATTCCAAAAGTATGGAAATCTCTTCTGAAAAAAGGAAAATGTGGCAACGTGGCCGCGAGGTAGAAAAATTAATAAACGGACCCCCGACAGCGTTGCCGAGCCATGCAAATGCTCCCGAACTACCCCGATATAATCTGCGCAGTCGCTTTTGTGGCCGGCCGGCTATAAAAGCGAACACAACAACCCGTGCGCGTCAGTTGGACTCTTCAGTCGAAGCGGATAACACTTTAAAATGTCAAATGCAATTTTGGCGAAACGTCGTGACTCTTCAAAGGATCAACGGATCGACACCCGGAATGATTTAGAAACATAGGGGAAGTAATAGCTAATCTGTGCAGAATCAAATTCTGCATCGGAGCATCCTATAATATACAGAGTAAGACTATAATATCATCCTATAATATACAGAGCATCCTATAATATACAGAGTAAGTTTGAAAGAACGAACTTTTTCAACTTTGAAAATAATGTAATTGGACACCCTGTATGCGATAAATTGATTGTTAATGTGGATTTCGAAGGTATTATTCTTGTGCTTCTGACTGAGCAGCAGTCGAAAATGGGTAAAAGGCGTAGTGTTGAAAATAAAGTTATATTTTTCAAAATTTTCAAAAGGATCAAGATATTTAAGTAACAGTTCAGAACAATAATATTTTAATATTAAGAATAATATTTTAATACTATTTTTTTTGGGATTTTCGGTCAATTATTAATATATTATATATTTTTTTTATTATTGTGTTAACAAATTTGAAAAATATGTCAAATTCAAAAATGTGTCAATTGAAGGTTAGATATGAATGTCATATTTAATTTAAAACAAATTTGGAAATTAATTTTTCATTAAGATATAGTTAGTAGGTTTTTGAATATGAATTTGTATAGATTGTTAAAGTGGTATAATTTGAAGAATTATTCTGAAGATAAATAAATAAATACACCGAGATTCATAAATAAACCGAAATATTAACAAAATAATAATTGAATAGAATTGATTGATATATTATATATATATATATATATATATATATATATATATATATATATATATATATATATATATATATATATATATATATATATATATATATATATATATATATATATATATATATATATATATATTTTGTTACTACTTACAAGGACATTGGAGGATGGGTTGTTGCTTGTTGCGCAGATAAAGGAATGAATAAGTAGGTACTTACCGTTTCTCGAAGAGTAAATCATTCAAACAGTTTATTGTAACTGCAGATCAATAGAGAAAATTCGAAAAAGAATTAATCATTATTATCTGTTTTAACTGAGACACTTTCATGTTTGCAATTAACAGTTGATTATTTTTATTTAAAAAGTATTACTCAGTGTGTACACACGTAGCAAATCCCAAATCAAAATAAGTGTTCGCGAGGCGAACGAAACACGCGACGCGAGGTATATCAAATGCTCCGTACTCGTCAAATCAGGGTTTAAAACGAATTACTGATTGGCTCGGTCGCAGGGAATCTACGTCCAAATTGGATGTTTTAGAAAGCAGTTAAACCCCTGAATTCTGGCAACCAACAAAACATGTAACGCCTACGACGAGATAAATAAACGTGGCGTACAGTCGATGTAAAAAGAGAGGATGGAATTTTTGGTGTGATGGGTCGACAGACGTTCTTCTACATTTCGAAATTTAAATTTTTAATAATATTTTAAAATGAGTTAAAGTAGAAAACTGAACGGAAATAAAATATGGTGTTTTGCTCTGAAAATTGTTGACGTTTTTTTTTTTACTTAGTCTTTCTAAATTAGCTTCAACATATTTTAATCTAATGATATTTTTATTTGTGTAATCTCTTCCATTTTTTTCAATTTATTATATGTTTCTTTTCCTCTAATCTTGTTTATGAACACTGTCTCTTGTTTATTTACATATGTACATACACACACACACACACACAAATATATATATATATATATATATATATATATATATATATATATATATATATATATATATATATGTATATATATGACCGTCACTTTAGAGTCAAGCATGGTGCAGAATATTCAGATCTTAAAAATATATGTGCTGGAGTGCCACAAGGCAGCGTTCTCGAACCTGACCTTTATTTGCGAAGCACCAGCGATATTCCGCAGAGCAGTGGAGTAATGACGGCAACATGCGCCGATAATACTACTATACTCTCTACTGGAACTATACTATATATATATATATATATATATATATATATATATATATATATATATATATATATATATATATATATATATATATAAGCTATAAACAAACTCCAAACAGCTGTCACCAATAGGACAAAGAAATGGCGCATTAAATTTAATGAGGCTGGAAAGCCATGAAAATGTCGAAGAGATCTCGTTACTCGACAACAACGGACTTATTCGATGGCTGAAGAGACTGAAACCGTTCGAATTAGTGTAGTGACAATAAAGGGTACCCAGAATTTATTCTGTGCGTGTGTCAATTACATGGAGAGAGTAATTAGTATATTGTGGAGCACGTCGCTGGACATGTATCTACCAAACAGACTATGATTAAGATAAGTTTTTGTTTTTAGTTTAGATAATAGAAAAATATTGTTAGTTAGATATATTTAATCTGGTCATTATTTTCAATGTCCATACGACAGAATTAGAGAATAAAAAAAAGGTCACAAT
This sequence comes from Cosmopolites sordidus, assembly GCA_031761425.1. NCBI lineage: Eukaryota > Metazoa > Arthropoda > Insecta > Coleoptera > Curculionidae > Cosmopolites > Cosmopolites sordidus. The sequence continues at coordinate 247,983 of JARFXV010001386.1, forward strand.
CTTATGCAGGAAGTAAAGGGTATTGTCGTTTTTGTTTTGACTATTACGCGCCAAACACATAATGTGGGGGGAGGGGAGTGGTGTCAAACGCTTGACGGGCTTTTTAAATTTAGTAGCGATGGATCGTTTACTGGACTACAGCGCGCTTTTTGAGTGCGAGCGTTTTATAAAAACAACGATTTATACACTATTGTTCCACGTCTGTACAGGACACGTTTTAAATTAGCAATCATGAGAAATGTGCTAAGTGCAAATTTAATCAACATTTGGGTAAGTAACTTTGGAGGGACTGGAAACACAATACCGGATGAATCAAGTGGGCGCCAAAGGACATCAAAAACGATCACGAATGTTGACCGCGTTTGCCAGTCTGTTAGAAACAATCCACTACAGTCTCTATGACTCCGCGCAGCTTATTTATATTTACACAGATCTACGATTCATTCGTAAAAATTTATATTTAATATCCAATAACATATGGATTTCTGATGAATCGAATTATCACATCAAAGGCCACGTGAATAAACAAAATTGCAGATATTGAACCCTCGAAAATCCGTTGGAACTGCACCAGAAACCATTACAGTCACCTAAGGTTGTCGTTTGGGCTGCCATATCAAGCGAAGGAATTATTGGCCCCTACTTTTTTGAGAATATCTATGGTCGAGCTCAGACTGTTAATTCCGATAGTTATTGCCATATGATTCGGACTTTATTTGGCTCCAGAAATGCAAAACTGGCTATAACCCACACATTTTTCCAACAAGATAAAGCAATTTTACACGTTACGAATGATTCTTTAGCAGCTCTTCACGATTTATTCCTTGAAGGAGTGATTACTCGCCGAGGAGACATGAACTGGTTTCCGAGGAATCATTTAACCCCTGCTGATATTTTCTTATGGGGTTACTTAAAAAGTAAGATTTTCAACCCATTACCACCCAACTTAAATGTTTTAAATCAAAGAATAACAGACGAAATCCACGCGATTCCAAGAGCGAGGTTCCAGCGAGTGATTGAAAATTTCAGTTCCAGGCTAAATGAGTGTGAAGAAGCTATTGGTGCGCATTTATGAATGGTTGTTTTTCATAAATAAAAATTTATAAACTGCTCTGTAATTTAACAGTAATTAAACAAGTTTATATTAATTCTGATGTTTTACTTAAGTATCAAAACCGCAAAACATTCTGAGGCACTCTTTACATTTTCTTGAATCTGAAGAACAATGTCACAATATCCAAACGTCTAAACGTTTTCTCAGAAGTGAGTTCATAGGGAACGCATCGACTCAACTTTTGAATTTTTCCTGTTTCCCTAAGTTCCTGCCGGAGGTCTAGCGGTACACAACAGTAATTTTATGCCAACAATACTTCTAATTCTTCATTCTCCACTTTTTTGCTGTCCAGGCCATTCTGCGTCACTTAAGTAAAAAAATCTAATTTGGAATTGCTGGAACCACTTCTTACAAGAACTTGTGTGAAGATGGCGCTTTAAAATAAGCGATACGGACGTAAGATAATGTTAAAAAAAGTAATTCTATCCATTATAATTAAATGATGACACTGGAACATTTTCTAGAGTAAACATTCGTTGTATTGTCAGCCTGACACACGACAGGCCATTCGTTTTTTTTTTCTTCTTGTATTGGTATTAATATTGTTTGTAGAGAGTGTCAGTGTTTGTAGGGATGCCTCAATTACTAAGGTTATTTAGCAACTGGACCTAGAACTTTAGACGGGTATTGAATCATGATCATAATCTATCCATTACCGCCGAACATCAACCTTTACGGGCTAGCAATCCCTGGTTAGCACTTGAGTTTTAATTTCTTGAAAATTCTTTTGTCTAGTGGCTGACTAACCTAAAATACCTTTTAAAAAGTATCTGACCTTACTCAGGCTGATTACTGGCATGACTGAATGAATGCTGACTCCTCATGTTGACTCCTCATAACATTCTTTCACAAGTTTTGGTTTTGGGTTGATTTACATAAAGAATGATTGATCATCATCATCATCATCAGCCCGCATCGATCCACTGCAGGATGAAGGCCTCTTCAGCATGCTTCCAACCTTCACGGTCCTGGGCTTTCCTCTGCCACTCGGGTCCAATATACTTAACGATGTCATCAATCCATCGTGCTTTCGGTCTTCTTCGCGGACGTTTGCGATCAAGCGGTATCCACTCCAGGATTGCCTTGGTCCATCTGTCGTCCCATCGTCTCGCTATATGGCCTGCCCATCTCCATTTCAACTGTTTTACTCTTCCAATGATGTCACAGACTTTTGTTTGTTCCCTGATCCATGGGCAGGACTTTCTGTCTCGTCTTGTAATGCCAAGCATACATCTTTCCATTCCCCTCTGTGCCACCCGAAGTTTTTGAATTGATTGCGATGTGAGTGTCCAGGTTTCACTTCCGTATGTCATAACGGGTAGAACGCACTGATCGAATACTTTTCTTTTCAGGCAAAGTGGGAGTCTGCTCTTAAACACTATGTTGAGCCTACCAAATGCCTGCCAGCCACATTTAACACGCCGTTCCACCTCCCGGGCGGTATTCCCCTCCATGGAAATCCTCTGCCCAAGATATATAAAGCTGTCAACAATCTCTAAATCCCTTCCTAGAACCGAAATTCTTCTGTCCTGAGCGAAGTTATTGAACATAACCTGACTCTTTTTCAGGTTTATTTTCAAGCCAAATGGTTCGCCAGCCCTTTGCAGTTCTTGTATGCGTCTTTGCAGCTCCTCTGGGTCTTGTGGAATGAGAATAATATCATCTGCAAATCTAAGATGGTTTAAGTTTGCACCATTGATCTTTACACCATCCTGTTCCCAATCCAGCTTACGGAATACCTCTTCAAGGCCAGCCGAGAAAAGAATAGGCGATATTGCGTCACCCTACCGTACACCTCGTTCAATATTAATTCCCACTTCAAGATCATCAAGGTGAATTGTGGCTGTAGCTCCATCATATATCGATCCTAATAGGTTTACATAGGCTCTCTCTACACCTTGGCTAAGCAGTGCATCCATTATCGTATGCTTTGAGATGGAATCAAATGCTTTTTCCTAGTCGATAAAAGCCAAGCACAGTGGCATGGTGTATTCGTTGTGCCTTTCTATGACCTGCTGTACAATCTGGATGTGATCCATTGTACTGAATCCACTTCTGAATCCTGCTTGTTCTCTTGGTTGTGCGTCATTCAGTTTTTTAATATTCTTTTAGAAATTATCTTAGTGAAAACTTTGTACATCACTGATAGGAGGCTTATTGGACGGTAGTTCTTTAAATCTTCCTGTGCTCCTTTTTTATGTAAAAGGATCACTTCTGCATATTTCCATAAGTCCGGTACTTTTTGTTCTTTGAGGCATTTTGAGTATAATTTTGCCAGTGTTTTATGTAACGTCCGACCACCAGCTTTTAGCATTTCGACAGTTACACTATCCTTTCCTGGAGCCTTGCCTCAATTCTTGCCTTCATCAATTCTATAGCATTTGTTACTTCCTCCACTAGGATATCTGGCATTATATATTGTTCTTCCGTGGGTATTGCTGTCCCTGACTGGCTCTGATCTTCATATAACTGGGAATAAAACCTTCTGACAATCTCTAACATTTGGGTACGCGTCCTGCACACTGTGCCATCCTCACGCTTTAAAGCATATATTTGCGTTCTTTTGTTTCTCAGCTTCTGTTTAGCTTTGTTAATTCCTTTGTTTTCTTCCAGGGTTTTTTGCACTAGCTGCATATTGAATCGGCGCGTGTCCTCTCTGATACGTTTTCTTATAGTTTTGCAGAGCTCAGTGTACTCGACCCTGCCAAAAGGACTGCCTACATTTCTCATTGCTCGCCGTTTCTTCATTAAATCAATGGTCTCACTGGAGATTTTTGTTTGTTTGAGACATTTTTCCTCTGGTGCTATTGAAGCAGCCGTTTGAAGTACATTGTTGGCGATTTCTTCATATTGAACTGATATTTCCACGTCCTCTGGATCTTGTAACGCAGCAAACCGGTTTGACAAAGCAATCTCAAAATCGCTTCCTCTCCCCAGCAGTTTTCCAGAATCCACCTTGCTCTTCTTTGATCTTACCATTCTTTCGCGCTCTTTTCGACAGTCAATCCGAACCCTTGCTCGTACCATTCGGTGGTCACTTCCAACATTAAAATTGTTAAGGACAGTACAATTGGTAAATATTGTTTTATCGTTGGTCATGATGTAGTCAATTTCGCTTGTGAGCCCAGATGGACTTTTCCATGTCCATTTTCTGCTGATATTTTTCTTATAGAATGAATTCATAATATATAGTTCTTGTCCTTCAGCAAAATCAACTAATCTGTCACCTCTATTGTCTCGCTCACCAGTTCCATATGGGCCAGTTGCATTTTCGTCTGTTCTTGTTGTTCCAATTCTGGCATTAAAATCACCTATCAGGATTTTGTACCTACATTTCTCCTTATATAAAAGCTGGGCCACATCATCATAAAATTCCTCAATTTCCTCATCTTTATGGCTTATAGTTGGTGCATAAGCTTGGACGATTTGAAGCCTAAACTTTTTATTCAGCTGAATGACGCATTGGGCTAATCGGTCGGATGTACTTTCAAATTTTACCACACTGTCCTTCAGCTTTCGATTGATGAGGAATCCAATTCCGCTACATCGGCCATTTTCCGTACCTCGAGTGTAGAGTACTTGTCCAGTTGGTTCCAGTTTGATTAACTCTTCACCCTTCCTTCGTGTTTCACAGAGCCCAATAATATCCCAATGTATGTTGTCAAGTTCGATTAACAGTTCTTGCAATCGGGCCTCTGTTTTCATAGTCCGTATATTTAACGTTGCAATGTCGAAAGTCCAAAGAATGATTATATATATATATATATATATATATATATATATATATATATATATATATATATATATATATATATATATATATATATATATATATATATATATAAAAAGAAATTTAAACTGATATGATAATTGGAAAATTTAAATAAAATATTTATATCAATAATATATTTAAAAATATTTCATTTTCATATTAATTTTCTGTTTTATATGTTCACCTTAGTTTAATCCAATATCTCTGAAAAGTAAAGGCACGAAACAGAACGCAACTTAAAAAACATTTTCGAACATTAAGAAGTCGAATTAAATAACAGAGCTTTGTCTGGATATATTTTCAGTATTATTTTGGGCTTCTTTGTTATTAGACTTCTTTCCCCCGCCATTTATTTTCTAATACCATTCCTTCCCTATCATTTATACACCCTTGTTTCATTTGAGTGGGTTTATAATATTTATAATGTAAAAGTGGATTCAATTAGGGTGTTCTGGGCACTTCGAGTTTGAAATTAGGTCAATGACTTTTGGTAATAACAAACTTTCCATTGACAGTTAGTCTAGAACATATTTGATAGCTGTTTTTTGCCATTTTGATATTTGCTATTTTAGTTAGTTAGTTTATTTGTTATTTGAATTTTAATTCCTGTCAAAATAATACACATTTACGATTAAGGCATACTAAAAGTCACATTAAGGCATACTAAAAGGCAGATATATAAAATAATTCAAAAAATAGTGTTAATACGTAATGTTTGTCAACAACGGTGCATCGATCAACTCACTTTTGGTGATAAAGTACCATCTAAAACCACTGTATATCACTGGTTTAGTGATATACAATTCAATAGTGGCCGTCGTTCGCTCACGGATGAATTTAAAAAAGGTCGTCTAAAATCCGTTGTTGTGCCAGAAAAGTATGCGCGAACTGATAAAGCAAAATCGTCATGATACCGTGAGATTGAGGCTACCCTGGGCATTAGTATGACAAGCGTACACAAAATTATGCCGTGAAAAAGTTTTGTGCGTGTTGGATTCCAGATAATTTTACAATGGCTCAAAAAATGGCTCGTGTCGATTGGTGCAAAGAAATGCTCAAAAAATACAATCGAGGTGAGACAAAAACCGTGTATAACATCTACACAGGTGACGAATCTTGTATCTATGCGTATGAACCTGAAAGTAAACTGCAGTCAACTGTATGGGTCTTTCAAAATGAGCCAAACCCAACAAAAGCTGTTCGCGCAAGAAGTACTTCGAATCAAATGGTCGCCTGTTTTTTTTGGGATAAATGGGCATGTGGCTATAGTGCCACTAGAAAATCATATAACGGTCAATTCTGAATGGTACACAAGCATTTGTTTGCCAGAAGTCTTTGAAGAAATACGAAAAATCAACCAGCGGCGCAGGATCATTCTTCACCATAACAAAACATCGAGTTGACGGGTCATCCGCATACAATCCTGATTTGGCAACCAATGTTTTTTTTTTGTTCCCATCCGTGAAGGATAAACAACGTGGTCAACAATTTTCGGCGCCAGAAGAAGCGGTTGATGCGCTCAAAATGCATGTTCTGGAGATACCTCAATCGGAATAGAAAACGTGCTATGAAAATTGGTTCAAACATGGAGAAAAGTATATCGATCACCGCGGGGAATATTTTTAAAAACAATAAAACTATTTTCAATGATAGATATTTGTTTCTATTTATTATTCCGGATGATTCTTCATAGCGAGGAAAAAATAGAAGTCACTTTAAAAATATTTAAAAAACAAGAACAATTTTTTTTCCTGTGCTTCACGTATAATTCTCAATCCTTCAGTCGCTATCAAACGCCAACAAGTATCTCCTGAGACCGGTTTCTGGCTATAAGCCGTCATCAGTCGGGTATCGAGTTGTACGTTCGCAAGCAACTGAAGGATTGACCAGGGTCCTGACCATATTGGCTTTTTTCACCATCAAGTGAAATATGTGTTCTAATTGGAAGACTGTTTATGGTACTAGCTAAACTAAGAGGCGTTGATAATCTATGACAATAATCAATTTTGTTACAGAGAAAGAAAGATAAGTTACTTATTACATGTTGAAATCGATTGATCATATGTAGTATTCGGACAGATCATCAATTTTCCAGAAACGTGCAAGAAGCAATATCTAAATAAAAACTAACTATTTAGAGACAATTAAAAAGTGGGTAGGATATTAAAATTTGTTATGACAAAAGTTTTGCCAAATTCTGAAAAAGCAATCCAAAAAAGTTTTATAAAATGAACTATTCACGACCAAGCCAATACTTAAGAGTTTTTTTCAGATGATTCAAAGCATATTAAGATTTTAAATATAAAAAGGACCGGAAATCTTTTATAAACGAAAGGATACTTCTAGTAAATATCGTGCGCAAAAAAACTAAAACACATTCTAACCTAAACTTAACCATATTCTTCATCGTAATCCTATTAACTGGAAGAAATCTTATCGGGGATAACGACTTGTCCCAGTCAGAGAGCTTTTAAAAATAATTTATTACCATCGAATTAGAATAGTTATCTCGCATTTAGATCATGGATTCGCGTGATGCTTTATCCAACTGGCTTGTTATCATGAAAAAGTACCTTTACGTAAGACGAATGGCAATCCTTTAATGCTGAGAGATATTTTTTAACATGCAATTGGCGAGTGGTGATGTAAAATATATGGATGTTATTTCCTGATACCTTTTTAACTTTTACTTCATGACGGTATGCTATTATAAAATTTTAAATTATACTTGGGTTCTCTAAAAGTAAAGAAAATCCTAACTGTTACCTGGGCACAGAAATATTCTAGCAGGGAGTTTCTTTTATTTGAATTTTAAGTTTCGGGAGTTACAGTACCTTTTAGAGTAATTCCAATTCTTTGATTGGAATGTTCATTGTGAAACAGTAAATCTCTTCGAGTTTAAACATGGTGTATTTGTATGACATCCCAAAAGCATTTCAAAATTATTCAAATTAAATTCCTCAGTGATGTTCTGTTTTAAACACTAAATCAAATAAAAGAAAGAGTATGGTGAACGGCAGAATACCTTATAGAGATAAGAATTGACGAAATATGGGGTCAAGTTAATGTAGCGAGTTCAGCACTAATTTGTCGTTGAGTTACTACATGGTAGGTGGCTGATTTATGTAAACTTTTCCTTAAAAAATAATCAACACTAAATAATATTTTTGCATAAAAATTGTTAATTTAATGGAAGTGTATTGATTCTTCTATTAGAATCTTCGGCGTGAAACACTAAACTCGAAGATATTTGCTATACTATACACATTTCATTAACCATGTTAGCAGCATTAAGAGATGATTCAATCTGAATTGATTTGAATCATCTCATTGATCGAATCATTGATTCAATCTGAATTGAATCAATCTAATTTATTCATCAGGAGACGCTGCAAAATTGAATTCTCTCCTGATAAATGTTTTAAAAAAGTGATTTAGTGTTACTTTTAGTAGATGGAAGTAGTTTATGATTGCATTACATTTCTCTAATCACACATTATTATCTGTAGGTAACAGGTACCTTGAACAATTTGAATTTTATAGGGAACTTGTATAAGTGAGATTTCAAAATTCTGCGTAAATTTCGTGAGGACATCGACGTCGAGGAGACTCCTCCAAACTTTGCTAAACACGAGCAATATTTTCAGCGTTTCGCACTATTCTTGGACATCTGATGGGCCTATCCTCAACTGTTCTAAATTCTTGAAATCTTGAGGCGCCGGACTATTAACATATTTATCCATAATAAAACTTGCACGTCTGCACCGTACAATAACCAAACCCAGATTTTCAGAAATATCAAGAAGATATAATGGCTCCAAAACAAAATGGTAGCGTGATACTTTAAAAATAAATTGTGATCAATAGTTCATGAAAACCAGATTTCTCAAGCAAATAGCTGAGATTTTTATTTGAAAAAAACCTTACTTGAATTTTGTTTGAGCAAAAAAAAAGAAAAAAAGCAACCAATGCCAACTTAAACCTTTTTGTATTCCTATCCCCTATCCTGTTAACTGGAAAAAATCTTATACGAGACACGAACTTGTCTCAGCCGGAGAGTTTTAAAAAATAATTTATCACTATCGAATTAGAATAGCTATCTTGCATTTAAATCATGAACTAACGTGACGTCTTATCCAGCTGGTTTATTATCACGAAAAAGTGCCTTTACGTAAGGCGACTAACAATGCATTAATGCTAAGAGATAATTTTTCCATGCATTGGGAGATTAGCGATGTAAAATATATGAGTGTTATAATTTTGCCTTCTATCTTTTGAAAATGTCAGAAGCTGTTTTTCGATATTTAATACTAAGTACCGTTGCACACTTAACCATTAGAAATTGTTTGCTTTTATCATGATGTGAAATATTTTTAGTATGTACTAAGCTAAATAGCGCTCTTGTGCTTCTGCTAAAAGTGCTAAAATCGTATGAGTTTGTGCATCACGTAGTTTCAGACAATTATCCAAAAAATAAAAATCAACGAACCCGTGGTATGACATAAGCTGGTTTCAATTTTCATGAAATATCGAAACGACTGGACATTATTACTGTTGTGAGATTATGGATAAGATGATTAAGAATCAGGGTTATTAGGGTTTCCGTTATTTACCAACTTGATTTTGTTGAACAGCGCCCCTTAAATTTTTAGATTATGCTCTAATTAATCATTATAAATCATTTATTTTATTAAACTTTTTTTGGTTATATTTGAGATTTTTTTTAATACTCGCTTAGTATTACATATTGTTTTTCATCTTCCTGTTTAGCGAGAATATTATTATATTCTTCGGTCAATTTTACAGCTATTTCTGCGGTATCATTGACTACTTTTAGATTTTCAACAATTTTCAAGCTTCTTAGATAATCTAGATTGTCCGACCACTTATCAACATCAATCTGTAGAGAATTTTTATCGATAGTGAATCTTTCAAAAAATTTTGGAAAGTTTGAAATTATCTAAATGTATTGTAATCTCTGTAATCGCGTAAAACATAGATGATCGTTGTAGAAATTAAAAACAATATCCATATCGTTTTGTTGAAGTATTTGATAGTATACATATTTAGACACAGTGCACTAAGCTTTATGTTTTTAGAAAAATAGTATAGTTGCTTGTAAATTATAATTACGAAATTTATAAAAAAATTATTGTTTTTTTAGTACGCTAGTTTAAATTTGGTGTACAAGCAGGCATATTGACCATAAACTCAACTCAACCGCGAATAACTTTTGAATAAGTAATTTTCTCGTAAATTTGTAAGAGAACTTTTTTGTAGCGTGTTCAATTTCTTACAATGCATATTGGATATTCCTGTATATTTACTCGTTGAAGGGAAAAAAATAAAAAGTTACAAAATCCCATGTTACTTAAATGGGAAATGTAAAGTGTTTTCGACAAGGTATTATACGAGGGTTGCTATTTATGTATCTGGAATTGGCAACAATTACTAGGCGTTGCCAGGCGCCATCTGATCTTGACCATTGACATTAACATGACATTGTTGACTGTGTACGTATTCAGAAGGTTTTGTCATGCGGACTCTATTTGCGTTGTTTATTGACTTGAAAATTTTATATTAGTCAAAAAATAAAATTAACTTTCGTTAAAATAAATTTTCGTGCTATGATTTACTACGACTTTCGACGTAGATTATTTCAACAATAGTGCATCGATCAATTCACTTCGTCTTTTGGCCATGAAGCACTATTTAAAACACCGTATGTCACTGAACTTGAAGAGATTTACCCCTAAACACCAAAACGCTTTTTTTTTGAACTGCTCGACGCACGTTTCACTAACCATGTCAGCTTCATCAGGAGATGATTTAATCTAAAAAAAAAAAGCGTTTTGGTGTTTAGTGGTAAATCTCTTCAAGTTTAGTGTTTCACTCCAAAGGTTCCAATATAAGAATTGATGTATGTCACTGGTTTAGTAAATTTAATCGTGGTTGTCGTTCGCTTACTGATGAATTTAAAGAAAATCGTCAAAAATTGGTTGTTGTGCCAGAAAACATCGATACTGTGCGCGAACTGACAAAGCAAGATCGTTACGTGACGTACGGTGAGATTGAGGCATCCCTGGGCATTAGTATGAGAAGCACATACAAGATTTTACATGAATATTTATTCATGAAATAGATTCGCGCGTTGGATTCCTCATAATTTGAAAATCGCTTAAAAATAGGCTCATGCCGATTGGTGCAAAAACTTCGAAGCAAATGGACGTCTCTTTTTTTGGGATAATAGGCATGTGGCTATAGTGCCACTACAGAATCGCAGAACGGTCAGTTCTGAATGGTACACAACCATTTTTTTAGATTTAAATATATAAGGAAAAACAACCAGCGACGCAGGAAGATTCTTCATCATGACAACGCGAGCTCTCACACATCGCACCGAACAGCCCAATATATGACCGGTCAAGACATCGAATTGATGGATTATCCGCCGTACAGTCCTGATTTGGCACCTAATGATTTTTTTTTGTTCCCGTCACTGAATAATAAACTACGTGATCAACAATTTTTAATAACAGAAGAAGCGGTCGATGCGTTCAAAATGCTTGTTCTGGAGATACTTCAATCGGAATGGAAAAAGTGCTTTGAAAATTGGTTCTAACGTATGCAGAAGTGTATCGATCATTGCGGGGAACATTTTGAAAAACAAAAAAATAATTTTCAATGATAAATATTCCTTATTATTCTGGATAAATAACTAGCGACCCTCGTATTAATATCAAGAACTTTTTTGATCGGATATTTTTTTAGAGGATAAACTAAATTTTAGGGGGCGCTGTTAAAAAATGATCGGTAAATAATGAGCACCGTCTGGGTTATGTAGTAGTACAAAGTCTTAGATCGTAGGCCGTTTAGTATGAAATCAACATGAAAATATCCAGCAAGTGCAGGATAATTTTACTTCAGTTACAGGTAGTACTATTGATATTTACATACGATGGGGATTGGTGATTATCGTCATTATTTGGTGCTTTTCGCAGGACATGTGCCTTAAAACGAGCAAAAGTTGAATCAGACCTGGGATGGAAATCTATTTTAATTTTGGCTGATGACAACGAAATATTGGTGTTAATTTAAAGTTATTGACAGAGCAAACAACACGGAGATATCTGAGAAATTCTTGCAATCAATCAGTCAACAGTGTCAAGGCGACTACATCAACTTGGGATGGTTAGCAAGGCTGATGAGTTAACGAAGAAAAATTTTATAGACCAAATGTCTACTTGCTATTCTTTAATGAAGGATTACTAAACCGATCCCTTTTTAAATAATTGAAAATCGATTTAAATGAATCAATCAAATTTTAAGAGTAAGAGATCATAATATTAGCACGGAAATGCCCTTAACACCAGCGCAAAAGACAGTTTCCATCCGAAGAAGGTTATGCCAAGTCTTTGGTGGGTCTGGAAAGGAATCGATTATTATGATTATACTTGAAAACAAATCTGTTTGCAATTGTTTGCAATTAAGTGAATTAAAAGTAGCAATTGACAAAAAGCGGCCTGAATTAGCTAACAGAAATGTCATCGCATTGCATCTAGACAATGCTAAACCACACATGTTTTTGGCCACCCGACACAAACTTTTACAACTGCACTTGGATGTTTTGATCCATCCACTGTCCCCTGACTACTATTTGCGCTCTCAATCTACTATTTATTTAAATTACTTCAAAATAACTTAGATGGTAAAATGTACTGTGGATTTCCCACATTATTTTGACGATCTCATAATTTCCTGATCGGTTTCTAACAGTCAAGATATTTTTGAATTGAAATGAGCTCTGCTTTATATCATACCGTTATTGAGAACATCAAAAATATCTTTTATACTACACCATCTTCAAATTTCCTTTTAACTCAACGGCGAGAACATTTTGAAGTTATTAAATAGATTTTATCATCGATCCTCGTCGACCTACTTAAAGTCAAAGCACTTCGCGAACCATCAGAATCGATTGTGGTCCCTTATATTGTCGGCAATAACAACAGGAATAAAACCTCTTTCATTCTTTTGAGGAGCCTCTAAGAATGACACCTCGAGATCAATTCTCCACTGAATCGATACTGCATCGTCTTTAACCAGCTGATTTTGCTGCCCGAGTAAGCTTATAAAGAATTTCTCGGAAATTTGCATACCATAATATGGTTATTGGATAGATGAGAAATTTTTTGGCAAGTGTATAAAGAAAAATGGGACTGAATTGTTACGAGTATGATAATGGAAGATTTATATCGGGACTTTACATCTATCAATTTTTTTTATAAAAATATAAATATAAGGCTTGAATTCGTGGCTATATCATATTCTAAAGGTAAAATTAATATAACATAAAAAAAAAAAATTATTTCAATTCTAATCCAAATTTATTCCGGGGAATAAAAAATGTGCAATACTTTCTATGTGCAGTATGTTTGAATTAAGCTCAATATATATATATATATATATATATATATATATATATATATATATATATATATATATATATATATATATATATATATATATATATATATATATATAAAGATCATAATTTACAGCATATCGTGAATATAAAAACTGATGCACTTTTTGTCTGTTTACCTTTATTTGTATTCGATTGTAAAAAACAAATATATGTGATATTGTTGCTCCTACTGATAAGATTTACGAATTCGAGGTTTTGATGCCTGAGGACATATTTCATCGATATAAAAATATCCGAGAGTGCGTGAAATTTTTGTTGCTGCTATCTTTAAAATTGAGGTAGACCGACCGATGGGGATGTGAGGGGGATTATCCACCTTACTGAGTGCTACTTTATACCCCACACTATAAAACATGTCGCTTAGAGTTGTTGCGAGCATGAATTGAATGGGTGCTGGAATGAAACTCATTTCCTTCAGTAATGAGTAGACTTTGTTTAGGTTTAGGGAGGTGGTCACTCCTACTAAGCATCAGAGGTAGCTTATATTGAGCCTCTTATGTAAATATTACAGCCCCTCACCCAAACAGCCGGTCGCGTTGATGCGGCGGTAAGAGCGCCTGCTTTGCCGAATCCGCGCTGGAGCGATAGCTGGTTCGATTCCAGCGCTCGGATGGTTATTTTTCTTTCTTCTGTCCGTTTATCTTTCCTAAATGTTTGTGATTGTTTCTAGGCAAGACCCCTCAGTCACGCCAGTTAAAGGCTGGGTAAGGCCGGATGCCTTCTGAGCAATGTTCTACGTTGGTCACTCGCCAGTCGGTAGGTTTCCTGATAGACTTATGGGTAGGCACATAACCAAGGGTTTATAGCCCGAGGGGGGTGCTGGCCTGTGTTTGTCGGAAGCTGATGACCGTGGTTCGGAACCCACGTTAAGCTGTAGGTCCAGTCGCTAAATAGCCTAGTTGCTGATGCGCCTCTAACCCAAACACTTTATTTCACCCAAACAGAACAGTAGAGGTCAATAGATTTATAACCAATATGTATGGGATATTTTTGATCTCTAATATTCCATATAATCTATTTTTTAACATTCATTGAAAATGTGGGTGTGATTTTGATGAAATATCTGATAGTAAAGACCTTAGCTCTTCCAGTATTGCTATACGAGGACCTGCTAAAACGTGGATCTTTAAAAAACAATTCGTTTGAACTTTGGTGCTTGAGACGAGTCCTTTGCATTCCGTGATGAATCTAACGAATTCATGATTACTATGATTTTTCGGCAACATTGCCCTTAGGAAGCAAGCCTTTAAGAAATCATCCGACCCCGCGAATGTTTGTAAATTTAGTTACAAGGCTTTGCGACACAGGGTACTTAAAGGCACAACGAGAAGGTCACGCTGGAGAGTCCAACTGATGGTCAGTTGGACTCTTTAGTCGAAGCGGGCAACACTTGAACATGCCAAATGAGATTTTGGCGAAACGTCGTGACTCTTTACAGAATAAACGGATCGACACCCGGATTGATTTAGAAACATTATCTACCATCCGTGAAAATATTAGATGTAACATCACCAGATGTTCACTATCATCATCAGATGTTTACTATCTCTTGTGGAACACACAACAACCTACGTCTCCGCCTAAATGAGCACTTTTCCCACCCATCCCTTCAATTGGAGGGCATATGTTTTACCTCTTCATGTTCAGGCTCGTCAGGATACCGACATGTGCTCTCTCGTCAAGAATAGGAAAACCCCATCCACAGTCAACAACCCATACTATAACCGACTTCACGAGGGATGGCGCATATATGAAATGTCAGACTTGTTTGGACAGCGTCCAATGAGATAACAGTAGCTGAGCGTCACATACATCCAACCGCTAGATTCCACCATCTCATGTGAAACACACAACATGCATGTCCGCGTAAATGTGCAATTTGATAATTGCTTGACTGGGGACGAGCCTCACCCATCCCTTCAATTGGTGGGCATATGTTTCGCCTCTTGATGTTCAGGCTCGTCAGGGTACCGACATATGCTCTCCCGTCAAGTAGGGATTGAATGTATTTATATATATATATATATATATATATATATATATATATATATATATATATATATATATATATATATATATATAATGGGTTCAGTCCCATATTAACCGAATCGAATGGATAAGGTTAGATAAGCTTACATACATAAGTTTTGTAATGAATAAACGGGGGGAAAGTTTTGCGTGGTCCTGGTGTAAAGGAAAAGAACAGATGCTTTCAGAAGATTTGAGAGCCATTAGGAAGTAGGAATAGAATAGTGATGGATTCATGTTTCATACAATAATCCTTTTCATTTTGCTCAAACAGCTCCAAATATTAGGCATAATCAACAATATGTTGTTGTCTTAATCTACACACGAATTGTTTTTCGATTGTTTTTGAAAATAACCATAGTAACGTCACTTAAAGCACAACAACTCAGAGACTAGGAGATAGCGTGTCATAAAAATTTTATTCATGACGTTTGAAGGTTGGCACAATATACCAGTGGTAAGGAGTTTTTGTAAGTAATGCCTTCTTGTAGCGTTCACAAATTCTTGATCGCTACAGGTAGCTTTCGTAAATTGTTGACCACCACTGGTAGGTTTATTTCGGACAAATTCTTAACTAAAAGAGCTCCGGTATCGTTTGGACAAGGCAAGACAGTCTAACTCCAAATCTCCAGGTGAGCGGACGTTTTCGCGCCTTACCCTTCCAACCGAGAGGGTTTCACGACCCGGCAGCAGAGAATCCGATCAACAGACACCAGGCCATTGAACGACCACCTATTACAGAGCCCGACCATCGTGGAAATCTTACACCTTTTTGGGGCCACATGGCACAGTAACCGGTTGGTCAGATCGAGATTATTTCGGGACCCCCGCATAGGGATACCGGACTGCCCGCAGTCCTACTCAGTATTTTTGGACTACAGTATCGGATAGGCAAGGATAGACAACATCAGGAAATAAGGCCAGATAAATACTTTTTTTATTATATTTTCATGTACCGTTAAGAATTGCAGTTATCATTTATTTTTCATAAATACATTTTTACCATAATTTCTTATACTGATAATATCTTTTTACTATTGTCAGAATAGAGGAAATAACCTCTAATTTGTAAGTATAGGGACATAGAGACCAGCTGGTGTAATTCAGAGCTGTTTATTTGATTTTTGATTTCTTTCACGGTAAGGTTTGGAGAACCACCTTCCCTAAACCTTCCCGTGTCTTTTGTTTGATTGTTTTAGTTATTCCTTTTTTTGTGTGCTTTGTGTCGTTCTTTTTTTGAGTGTGCTTTTGTAATATATATATATATATATATATATATATATATATATATATATATATATATATATATATGTATGTATGTATAAAATTCTAGTAAACCGTTTTATTTAAGATAGATCCCTTCCCGGGTCTTTTCCGATATATGAAGTAACCGGGTGGCGCTCAACTTTTGTCGTGGCTTCATTCTGTCCTAAACCTTCTTCTCGGTGCTCCCGGCGAACAGCTGCCGTCGCTGTGATCTATATATTTTTTATTTTGTTTCAAAAGAGAAAATAATAGGTCACAATCTATATATCACACTGGGGACTTATTGACCGACTAAGTGCATAAAATGACAATTGAGGATATAATTCATGATATTATAGTATGACCTAGTTAATTCTAATGGCTTTTGCATGAAGAAGGTGCTTATATTTTACACTATGGTTGCAATTACTTAACGATTACCTTATTTTATTATTACCTCACGATTATAATTATCTGAGAACATATCCAAGGGATATTGTTTCAAGAATTTTATATTCAGCTAAGAATAACTTTGAGACTTAAATGCTTTCTTATGTTTTATTCGTTATGACTAAAATTGTCAAAATAAAGATTCGGTAACTATGATTAATTCAAGATAGAATTTCAAATTTTATATCAAGATAAAAAAATAAACAGAACACTGGCTTTTTCTTTATTTTTAAAGAGAACTAATCACGAGTAACAATCCATCTTTCTTTTTAAAAAATGTCATGCCAACGATCTCGAGAACCGAGGATCTCAAAGCAGATACGTTATAAAACCGACACCAGCCGTAAAAATCAAACGTACAATCTTCTTTTCAAGGACAGATATCTACCTTCTTTATCTTTTAAAAGCCAAATTGTCAAACTGGAAATTCCCATGGGACCAGAGGAGATAACGTCGCCTGCGCGAGTCATTTTGTCGGCTTTTTTTGGACGAAGACATTTTGTATGTGAGTACTATAAGGATTTTGATATATATACGTTGGCGAATAAGACCAAAATAAAATCAAGACATTTTTAGTCGATCGGAGTTTAGTCGATCGGGACTTAAAAGATGGACGAAACATATTAAAGCTTCAGTCATATTAAAATTGAGTATATGTATGAGGGTGGTTCGAAAAATTCTCGATCTGACAAAGAAAATACGAAATTTTTTAGAATTGTAATATTTTTCAGCGTTGTTACCTTGCAATTAATTACATTTAGACCATTCCAACTTTTTAATACTCTCAGAACATAGTACGATTTATCTAACTATAAAATAAGAGATTATTTACCTTTTATCCATTTCTTCAGAATTGGAAAAACGCAGTAATCGTTGAAAGCCAAATCCACCAAATATAGCGCTTGTAGAGGTCCTTCAAAGTGTAATCTATGTAAAAGTTCTGTAACAACAACTCGAGACATGTGTGAAAGATTATTTTCTTTTCAGCTAAATTTTGATGGCAAAAAAATTTGTACAGTATGATCCTGGAGAATATTCAAAATATTCAAAAAAGTAAGTATAACACGAGTTTGATGAACGAGAAAAAGTTGAAATACGAGGGTTATATAATAAATGCCTAGCCTTGACAAGAAAAACATTTTTATGTGTAAAATTTTTTTTATTTTTCAACGTAATTACCTTTCAGTTCGATACACTTAGTCCAACGTTTTTCTATCTTTTGTATACCCTCTAAAACATATTCTAAAAAATGCCTTATTTGGCGCAGATTTGCGTATTTTTGACAGTGATATTTTGGACGAGGTATTGAAGTGGACTAAAGTAAAAATGTCGCAGCACAAACATCAAGTTGCCAAAGAAAATAGATCAGAATTACAAGATCTTGATATAATAGAACTCCGAACTTTTTTCACACTTCTCATGTATAGTGCAATTTTTAAATCTAATTATGAAAATGCTGACTATCTTTTTGCCACAGATGGGTCAAGACGAGATATTTTTAGATGTGTAATGTCAAAGATTAGATTCCTGTACATTATTCACTGCCTGCGGCTTGATAACCCTACTGACAGGGCATTAAGAAAGGAAACTGACAAATTAGCAGCTATGTCGTACATATTCAACAAATTTGTCTGCAATTGTCAAGGTGTTTATAATGTATCAGAGAGCGCGACTGTAGATGAAATGCTTGTGAAAGAGGAAAATAATGTTATGGTTCCTACTTAGTGTGTGATGCGTTCGACAAAGCCCTTGTATGGCAGCAACAGAAATGTGACCTGTGAGAACTGGTTCACGTCTATAGAACTGATCGATTGTCTAAAGAAGAGGGGCTTGACTTGTGTTGGTACAGTTTGAAAAAATAAAAAAGAAGTGCCTAATTAATTTCTTCCTGCAAGAAAAAGAATATTTTATATATTTTACTGCATGATGGATCAATGCATACCTATTATATTAGATTCATCACTCTAATCGCAAAGACAGATAATCAGTTGAAAAAGAAATAGCGCGCGGATTAGTGTTAGAGCACATGTAGAGACGAGTGCATAATATGCGATTGCCGCGAGAATTAAGAATGGGTTTGTCGGAACAGATATGTCTGATCAGCCCCTACCACAACCTGATGATGAGAAAACAATAAAGACATGTTACTCTTGTCTTCCAAAACTTAATCGCAAGTTAACATACAGGAGTTAACCCTGTAGTAAAAAACATATGTGCCTACAATGTGATAAACAAGTCTGCCCAGATTGAAAATTAGATTTTCATATAACTTTATACAAGGGTCGTTCAATAAGTTTTTTAAAGTCCTTTTAAAATCCAAGAGATGGTGCTGGTAGCATCGGAAATAATTTGTTTTTAGTAAGCATCATTATTCACCAGATAGCTGTCAAAGTCTCAATTATATTCATCACATGGTGTCATTTTTATTGTCGTTTGAAGCAAGAAACATTTGTTTATTTGGAAAAATTGCAAAAAGTAAGTTTTGAGTGGTAATTAAACACTTATATTTAAGAGGCTGAACAACGGTTTGGAGGCTATTCACTTCAAAGCTGAGTTTAATGAAGTTCATGGCACTGCTGCTCCTCTATTTGCAACTGTTTACAATTGGGTAAATGAGTTTAAACGTGGTCGTACATTCACAAAAGATGAACATTGTTCGGGACGTCAAGTGGAAGTGACTACTCCTGCAATGATTGACAAAATTCACGACATTGTTTTAAGTGACCGACGAATCAAAGTGCTCGAAATTGTTGATACCACAGGTTGATCGCAAGATACCCTTGTTTTGAATTTTGCATGAAAAATTAGATGCCGCGTTTGCTCTCAGTGGAGAATAAACTCAATAGTGGTTGACTCTGATGCTGTTTTGGCGCTTTTTCGTTGCAATCCTGATGAGTTACTGCATCTATACATAACTGTGAACGAAACATGGATACACTACCACACTCCAAAGATAAAGGAACAATTAAAACAGTGGGTTCTTGACAGCGAACTGGCTCTGAAGAAGGCGGTGAAATTGGGAAGATTTTGAAAACGGCTGGTAAAAGTTATGGCCAGAGTTTTTTGGGATGGACGCAGAAAAACTTGGAAAACTTGGAAAAGGGAAGAACAATAACTGGAGAGTATTATGCATCGTTATTGCACCGGTTTAGCGAAAAAATCGTCCCCATTTGGAAAATAAAAAGATCCTCTTCCATCAAGACAATTCACGCGTGCACACCTATACAGTTTCA
The DNA here is from genome assembly GCA_031761425.1 of Cosmopolites sordidus. Taxonomy (NCBI): domain Eukaryota; kingdom Metazoa; phylum Arthropoda; class Insecta; order Coleoptera; family Curculionidae; genus Cosmopolites; species Cosmopolites sordidus. Next base: position 268,313 of record JARFXV010001386.1, read on the forward strand.
ATGGCCAAAATTATGGAATTAAAGTTTGAATTATTACAACACCCATCGTATTCACCAGATTTGGCTCTCAGTGAGTTTTTTTCCGAACATAAAAAATGGCTTACAGGACAACGGTTCACATCGAACGAGGAGATCCTCGTCCTATTTTGAGGACCTTCTGAAATTTTTTATTTTAGACGTCTTACAAAAGTTGGAGAAACGCTTGGAAAAGTGTATAGAGTTAAAAGGAGATGTTAAAAAATATGTTAAAAAATAAAAAAACTTACTTAAAGTAATTTGTTTTTCTATTTTTTCTAAGGATTTTTCAAAGGATTTTTTTTTTGTAAAAGTGCATGAATAAGTGCCATTTTCTCTTACAATAAATGCCCAAAAAATTAATCTGGTTTATATCGATAATAAAACATTAATAAATATTCAAATTCGGTACATTTATTTATGTACCTAACACATTAGTTCCTAATTATGTTCATTATGTACATTATGTACCCAACACATTATGTTAGAGTAGGGTACATTTAGTTACGTACCCTACTCTAACATTTGATAATATGACTATCAACATTTGTCCCATTATTTCATCCCAGTTCATGCATAAACATAGTGGCCTGCGAGGCCGCATGTCAGTAGTTATGATACGAAAATTGCACGTCAATTGATAAAGGTTAAGTACGTCGAATAACGTCCTTCGTCAGATGAAAATTATGCTTTGCTTTTAGTGGAATTGGAGTAGACCCATATAGTTTGAGCTTCTTCTATGCAACCAAACTATTAACACGGATCTCTAACGTTCACGGTTAGTTCAGCTGAAGGCAGCAATTGAAGAAAACCGGCTAGAATCAGAAAACCGGAAAGGCATCATCATGATGATGTACGATCACACGTTTAAGTCAGGACCTGGTAAAAATTGTTAAACTTCAATTGGGATATTTTGCCCCATCAACCTTACTCACTGGACATCGTGCACTTGGACTACTATCTCTTCCACTCCCTCCAAAATTGTTTAAATAGGAAATCTTTTAAAATGGAAGAAGAGGCTTAAAACAATCTGCTTTTTGGCAGTAAAGATGGTAATTTATGTTAAAAAGCCGTTGGAAAAACTTGTAACAGTAATAATTACGTAATAGATTAAATAAACATTTTTATAAACTATTTGCTTTTCTCTTTTTCTTAAAAAATCCCTACCAACTTTCCTGACAACCCGATAAAGTAAAACCTTATTTTAACAGTTTTACGCCCTAAAACATATCCGACATATATTTATTTCTATCTTTACGACTAATTTCTATCATGTATTCGCTCTCCGTTCGTTCGTTGAATGCTTGTTAATGACAGAAGATGATCCTTCGTATATTTTATGGTATTGATTTTGGATCGCTTCCAGCAGGACGAAAATTTTGAGATCAGTCACTTCCCTTCTGTAGTTAAATTATTATCTGATATCTTACTTAAATTTTGCAATGAAGCAATACGAAACTTTTTGCTATTTTTTTTTCTGTGTTCTGTGTATTTTAAATTTTGAAGATCATTTTGTCGTTTTCATATGTCTTTCAACTTTCTTATAATCGGTTTGCTCGAGAATTTTATCACTTTTCACATTTAATCATTGTGGTATGTCTGTATGCATAACATGTCACTATGATTAAAAATTATGGTGACGTTTTTTTCAATCCACGAAACAGTTTATACAGGGTGTCCCATAACTGATCCAACATAAAGCAACTGGTGATCAAAATAAGAGGATTTAGTATAAATGTGTTGGCAAATGTTGTCATTAAATTTTCGAAAAATTGAGAAAATTTAAAAACGCTTGAAGATATCAGGTTCTAAAATCGGGGTAGTTGAGTTTTCGAAGGTAACAAATCCTAATTTGGTACTAGCTTGAGTCTAGTTCCCAGATGGCGCTTGCTACCTACTATGTGAGGAATTAACCCGCTCACGTGTTTTAATCCTATAAAGCTGAGAATATTTTGACTTCAAAATAGAGAAGAGTCATAATTTCCACGTTAAAAAGGTACCCTTGGTCAATATCGATATCTTACGCTGTTTGGGAGATATTCGTGTTCGAATATTTCATTGCATATCTTGTCGTTGGCTGAAAAATATGCAATTCTCAATTATTGCGTCTCAATGACAATTGTCATTGTTTTCTATCTCTCCTATTAAACGTAAGCGAAAACAAGTTTCTCCAATCTTGAGTTGGTATTAAATAATTTGTAAACAATGCCCAGACTTAATCAGTTTCCTAACCGTGATTTTCGGGATATGTTCTGCGTTTATGTACAAGTAAATTACAATAGTCGCGCTACAGCCAGAAGGTATGAAAAGCTCTACCCAACTGATAGACAAATTTTTCAAACAATTTTCAATCGGTTAGGCGAAACAGGTTCGTTTTATTACAACAATCCTGGTGGACGGCCGAAACGTATAACGGTAGAACAAGAAGAGGACATTTTGGTTAGTATCGCGGCAAATTTTGAACTGAGCACTAGGCTTTTAGAGGCATTTACAGGAACTAGCAAATCTACCATTTCAAGAGTTCTCCACAAAGAAAAATTGTTCCTCTACCATTTTTCGCCTGTTCAAAATTTATTGTCACAAGATTTGCCGTCTAGATAAGAATTTCGTCAAAATCTACTACATAAAAAAAAACGAAGACCCCATGTTCCTGAAAAAGATATTGTTTACTGACTAGGCAATTTTAATCATACGCCGAATTTTGAAGTGGAACTATCATTATTACACCCTAAAAAATCCAGACCTAGCAAGAGAGCGACATTTCCAGCACGCATTTTCAATTAACATTGGTGCGGCATTATCGACAATTTTTTAATCGGCCCATTTGAGTTTCCCATTTGAGCAAAGACTCAATGGAGATCAATATGTGCAGTTTTTAGAAAATGATTTATTAGATTTTTTGGATGGCATATCGCTAAACTTTATCATTTTAAATTATTTAAATTATTATTTTAAATAAAATCCGTTGTATTTTTGACATCTTAATGTTTTTTTCCTTGTATTCAAGGCACACTATGTAGATTTTTCAATCATTGACAAGATGTGCAATGGAATATTCGAACATGAATATCTCGTAAACGGCGTGAGATATCAATATTGACCAGATACCTTTTTTACGTGGGAATTATGACTCTATTTTGAAGTCAAAATATTTCCAGCTTTATAGGATAAAACAATATGCACGAGTTAATTTCTCACAAAGTAGGCAGCAAGCGTTTTCTAGGAACTAGACTCAAACTAGTACCAAATTCGGATTTGTGACCTTTGAAAACCCCAATTTTGAACCTGATATCTTCAACGGTTTTATCTCAATTTTTCGAATTCGAAATTCGAATAATTTTACTTTCAACACCCTGTGTTTTTTAATAACTAATATTAGACACATTTATTGACTAACACATTTATTGATTTGATCTCACCAGTTCACCAGTTGTTTTATGGCGGAGAAGTTATGGCACACCCTGTATACTCGACTTTTGTTACCTTCTTCAGACCGATCAGCAAAGTCTCTTGAATGGCTTCTACGGTCTCACAACGGCATGCACGAAGAGGCTTCTTCAATTGAGGAAACAGCAAAAAATTCCCATGATCCTACGTCTGGTGGAAAACGGAACATTATTCATAAGTGGACACTATAAAAGGTGCGGCGCCAAAATCAGGACAAAATTCAATTTGAATTTCCCGCCATTCTATATCACTTATTGAGGTCGCGATTGGCGTCCAAGGAGTTTGACACATGTAGTAAATAATCATAACCTCGAAACAGTCGCAATATTGAAACCAAGTGCGGAGTATAATGGAACCGCGATTATCGAAAGTGTTCGCGCTGGGCGCTCTGCGTCAGAAATCACTCAGTTCTTCAGGTACCCGAGATCCATTGTGTATGATGTCGTCGTGAAGTATAATAAGTCGTAGAAGTCCAAATTTTTGCAACACCGACAAGGAAAACACACTCGTTGTCAGGACGCCCGACATCATTCAACGGGCTCAGGAGCTGATTTTTGAGGATCCAGGATAGTCAACAACGAGCGACAAACGAACCTGCGAGCCCTCCAAACCGAGAATGGAGGCAGTCATTCAAGCAGGAGAAAGATATATTGAGTAAATGTGTTCTTTACGACCTTACAAACAATTTAGTAAAATAAAAGTTTGTCAACTTTTCCGTTTTTAGAATAAAAATTACGTTTAATTTCTTCGGATTTTGGCGCCGCATCTTATATACCATAACGGAAAGTTAGAGGCGTCCACAGATGAAGACGATATATATATATATATATATATATACAACGGTATAAATAAGTAATAAGTATAATATAAGTATAATATGGCTCATCTGGTCGGCAGGAGCAAGAAATGGAAACACATGGGTAGTTTAGAAGAGGCTTGCGTTTACTATGGGACAGACAAACTATAAGGAAAAATAAGGGATTACCATTTTTAGATTGTTAGTTTAGATAGATATTTAATAAAAATAAATAGTACAAATTCGAAGTAAAGAGTGAGTAAGGTGTCATACTCTCATACATTTTAATTGTTTATAACTTTTTAAAGAACATGTTTTATTACTTCATAATATACTTTATTTGTGTTAATTAATTTCTGAATATTATGTAAATCAAATGTAAACCATTAGCATTTGTTAAATTGTTTGTCATTTTTAAGACATTTTATCAATATATCTTATTTTAATGCACCAATTTCAGCACAGATGTTGCCCTTAAGTTACTGTATGGTTTGGGGTTTATAAATATAAACCTTTTCCTCCAAAAATCCCCATAAAATTCCTGTCAAATCAATTTTGCATGAAAATTTGTTAATTTGATGAAAATTGTTTCTGATGACATTACATTACTATATTCTAATCGCTTGCTAGGTAACAGGTCTTAGACAAATTGAATCTTACGGGAAAACATGTGCAATTCACTCCTCGAACTTCGGCATGGAACAACTGCATGGAAACATTCCCAATTATGTACCACGCCCTCGATTCGACATTTCTGGAGGCTTCTCTACGCGTGCAATATTTTCAGCACATCGTACTGTTCTTGAGCCTCGGATGCTCGGATGATTTCTAAATTCACGTTGAGTTCTAATAATATATTTATTTTTTTAATTTGATTACAATTTCATCGCGTTTTTTAGTGTTTTCAATAAAATTTGCACATTTGGACCAAACAATCAAACTCAAACTGTCACAAACATGAAAAAAATGAAACCAAAACAATATGGTACTTACGGACTCTTGCCCCACCCTTTGCAATTCGTATTATAGGTTTCAAATCAAATTTACTATTTTTAGAATTATGATACAAAGACAAATAACTGTGGTAAGGTTTACTTGTAAATTTATTTTATTATTAAAGTTACTTATGTCCTGATGATGTTAACATATTTGCCGAAACCCGCATTAAGCGTAGAGAATTTTTTTTATTTACATTTCTAAGTAACATATAAGAAAAAGGTCTTCCTTAAATGGATATATCAATCGATATAGAAATAATACGAAAGAGCAACGGAACCAAATCCTATCGCTAACGTGGGCTTTTCCAATATTTTTATATGGCTTTATATAAAGACCATCACAGGCGAAGAAGACAAGATAACAATAGACCGTTTGGTTATTTTATCGAATGGCATATTTTTTTTCGGTCGTCCTGGATGTCAAAGGATAACGATAGAATTTTGATATATCTTCGCGTTTTGAATTTTAACGTAATCACCCTTTGTGATATATTTTTTCTAATGTAAGTTAAGCTAGTACTCTCGCTTCTATATAAATGTATGATATAATAACCGATTATATTTTTTTTTGTCTTGCATATATATTTAGGGGTCACAAAATGTCATTCAAATTGAGCGGTTTTTTTAATGAAATTCTTGAATGAAACACAGAATTTGCGTTGATGCTTCAAAACACTTTTTATTGATAATTGAAGCATAATGTATGACATTTAAAGACGAAAAACAATATCTGCCAAATGACCACCTCTTGCAGCTCCATAAAGGTCCACACTTTTGTCAAAATGTTGGATGACATTTTGGCATAACTGTGGCTTTGTCTCACCAATGACTCGAATAATTTCATCCTTTAGTACAGGAGTTGATTGTGGATTGTCCTTACAGACCTGGTTTTTCACTTAACTCCAAAGAAAATACTCCAACGGTGTCAAATCACATGATCTTGGTAGCCAATTAACCGTTTCTTGCAATAACTCATCTAAAAAATTTTTCTCTCAACAAATCAATTGTTTTATTAGCAGAGTGAGGTGTAGCGCCATCCTGTTGCAACCAAATATCCTCCAGATCAATATTACTTAATTCAGCTCGCATAAATCCATCATTTACAGTTAGAGCTTCACCATCAGCATTCTGAAAGAAATACGATCCAATTACACCTCCTAACCAAAATGAACACCAAACAGTGACTCGTTTAGGGCATGTAAGTTTCTCATGAATCAATCGTGGATTTTCCTCACCCCAAATGAGGCAATTTTGTTTATTAAATATCATAGCCACCTATTTCAAAATGTACTTCATCTGAAAAGATGATTTTTTGAGAAAAATCATCTGTTTGTTCTTTGATCCAATTAACAAATGCACGACGGTTTGAATGATCCAGTGGCTTTAGTTCCTGTGTTATTTGAACCTTATATGCCTTCAGAGCTAAATCATTTCGTAAAATACGCCATATTGTTACGCCACTTAATCCAAATTGTTGTGAATATCGACTAGTGGAAATTTCTGGGTATTCTGCAACACTTTCACGTACCAAATCAATATGCTCTTGTAAACGACCACTACGATTAAATATTGCTCTTTTTATCTTCTACCGAACCTATTAATTCAACAATTTTAACGCGTTGTTGTATTGTGTACGATTCCATTTTTATAAATGTCATACATTACACTTCTGAAATGATACTAGATCTAGGTATATTCACAACGCTATCTGTGTTTTATTCAAGAATAAAAAAATCGCTCAATTTATAAAATTCGTTACATACTTATATACCTGCATATCTATCATAGTCTCCCAGTTTAGCTCATTACATCTTCTATACTGGGTTTTCAGGGGGGAAATCCCATTAGATGCATCAAAATGAGTCATTTTCCAGAAGCTTTTTAATGGTAATAAAATAATTGTATCATTTTAAAGTTCTAACATTATTTTATTTAATCTTTGAAGAGTATAAAATTATAAATATTATTTTTTTTATAAAATAGTGGCTCAAAAAATTATTTTCGGGGCGTCTCTGCCGGGAGATCCAAAAGTGTCCACTCGTCACTATTTTTATATTAATTTCTTTCTGTTTCTGATATTTGCACGGGAAGGATATACCTATAGAACTATAACAAAGTATTAAATCAAAAATTAAAATAAAAAAAAACAAAGTTTGTACTATTTTTTCGAAATTTTTATCCCAAAAAGTAGTTTATTTACACGAAATCTTTAAAACTTTAGGTACATCCTTCCGATAATGACATAGAGAAAAGCATTTAAAAATTTCAGCCAAATCGACCTTTTAAGTTACAGAGCGAGCAGTTTTTGAAAACACATTTTCGAGATAATCGCATTTAAAGTTTCAGTTCAATAAAACTATTAGTTTTAGTGACTTACCGATGAATGAGTGATCCCAGGTCCATATAATAGACCTTCAGCCTCTTCGAAAAGCTGGTTTTCTTCAACCTGCTTCTGTTTTCGGGTTGTTCGAGCTGCTTTTGTCTCGAAAAAACTCCTCCGGTTGTTTTGTTACTCACGCCTCATCAATGATTTTGACGAAAACTTTTTTTTGTAGAATTATTTCGAGCGATATTATATAAGAACATAAAAAGTGTATCTTAAATAATATAAAAAGCACTGGAATATTTACACATCATATTAAAAATAATCATTTTATAGATATAAATAATGTTAAATCAATATATGCAGAATAGAAATGTAAAAAATTAGACCTAATAGAAATATTGAAAATAAAAATATCCTTAAGAAATGGTTGTATAATAACCACGAATGACCAGCTAAACTTCCAAAACACCCCGGTAATAGATAAGATCAAATTGTAATTGAATAGCCCGGTTTTTACCTGCCGATATTTACAGCTCAGCATCTAAGATTTGGATGCGTAGTACGCGCATCAGCGTTCAGCGCTCAACACCTCAGAGCTCATTCGAAGCAGTGCATTCGTTGTGTTAACATCGTTTAAGTAGTGTACATTCGCAGAACTCTTTGTTCTCTGTCTCTGTTAGACAGTGACCCACTCACATATTCGTTTGTGCATCTCAGAGGCCAAGATGCTGATTAAGCTGTCTGGGTCGCGATATGCGGGCTCCAGCGCGCTCGACTGTATGTGCGATAACACCGTAAATATTTAATATTTTTATTTTTCCTCTTGCCAGTATACTCTCAATATATATTATATTTTCCAAATATGAAAAAAATCGATTTTTTGAAATTTCTAAACGGATTTCCCCCTTTAACTTAAATTCTACGTTATATGGATCACGTATAAAGAAATTGTATATACTAATTGTACGTACTACGTAATGGATGATCACAGTATAAAAAATTGTTAGGCCATTTTGACGCTATATTGAATATCTGCTTTTATGAGTACAATTCACTGAGGCAATTTAGGCACTGATACGTAGTGTATAAGCAAAGTATTGAGACTGTACTCGGCGTTCGATCTGAACTCCATAGAAACAAGGAACAACATCAAAAAATAAGGAACAACTTCAAAAAACAAGGAACATTTTCCCATGTTCCACGTAAAAGTTGTTCAATCCTTCAGTGGATACCAAACGCCGACAAGTATCTCCCGGGACCGGTTGCTGGCATTAAGCTGTCATTAGTCGGGCTCGAGCGGCACCTGATGATCTATAGCAATTATTTTTTCGTGAACCGAATTCTGTATTTATATATCTGCAATGTATAAAAGCCTAAAATACTATGTTCCCAATATGTATGCTGAGGATACACATGATATACATGACTTTCATAATGCTAATGTCTTTATTACCGAATATATTACATACCTCATATAATTCTCGGATAAAATGTACTGTTGTGGTTTTTGGTAAGGATAGACATAAGATAGAGAAGAATAGAGAAGGTCGAATCAGTATTTCTGTCACCACAACCCTCTTGCAGTTTTTTTTTGGATGCATATAATAACTAGAATAAAACTTTATTGACGGTATTGTTATTTTTTATATTGATATTATGTGTATATATATATATATATATATATATATATATATATATATATATATATATATATATATATATATATATATATATATATATATGACTGAATCGTTCTATAGAATTACGAGGCGGAATCAAATAATAAACCGGAATTTTACAATTACTTTTCTCAGCCAATCAGGAGAGATCTGTCAGTGTAGGTCGCTACTGTGCAATGTATTTGGAGTGGGAGAAACGCTCTGGGAGAACAGCTCGGTGAGCTGTTTCACTCATTTCATTTGTTAGTACAGCTATGAGAGGTTCTACCGTCCGTTGCGCAACGGGCATTAATAAAGTTTTTAATCAAGGAAGGCGTTAAACTATCCGAAATATTAACTCGTTTGAAGGTTCAGTATGGGGACCATTCTCTGCCTAAGACCCAAGTGTCTGGTTGGGCTAAGAATTTTAGAGTGGACGAGAAAGTGTGGTAAATCGTCAAGTGTCACTGCTGACAACATTGGTGCAGTTCGCGACCTTATTGAAGGTGACCGGCGGATCACTATTCATGAAACCGCTTTAAATGTGGGTATTAGCTTTGGAAGTATTCAAACACTCAGCAGAAATCATCTTGGCTTCAATAAAATATGTGCTCAATAGGTTCCGAAGTTGTTGACCCAAGATCAAAAAAACATCCGATTGCAAATCAGTAAGATACTTCTGTATCGATTTCGGCGGGAAGGAGAGACTCTTTTGAAGCATATCGTGAAATGTGGTGAAAGGTGGGTGCATTATTACAGTCCAGAATCAAAAATGGCTAGTAAGGAATGGCGAAGGAAAGACGGAACCTGCTCTCTAAATGCCAAAACCCGTCCTTTAGCCGGTAAGATTCTCGCGACCGTTTTCTTCAACTGGAAGGGAGCTGATTCATCAACTCTGATTCAAATCAGCTTTTGCTGATTGATTTTCTAAATGATCGACGTATGGTTAATGCTCGCTACTACTGCCAGCTGTTGGACGCAACAAAATCCGCTTACAGAAGCAATAGACTCGATGTCTTTTGTCGACCCGATCAGAGACGTCCTCCTTCTCCATGACAAGGCCAGGCCAACCCTTGAACACCCTCCATACAGCCCAGATTTGTCACTCTGTGATTATTTTTTGTTTGCGCCCTTAAAAGATGCATTTGGAAGGGTACGATTCGACAACGACCAAGATATTGAGGACTTCGTGCGCAACTGGCTGATGACCCAAACTCAAAAAATGCACAGAGCGCGGATTACACTATGTCGAAAAATGATCAATAGTTTTTTTGTATTATTTTATAAATAATAAATATGTATAAAACAATTCCGGTTTATATATGATTTACCCCCTTATCGTTATCGTTAAAATGAAATAATTCCATGTACTCACAAAAATAACTAAAAATAAAGTAACTAAAAATAACTTTCAACTAATTGAAATGAATTTATAAACATTTTGGAGATGTAGATATTTCCATAAATTGAATTGATGGCGCACGCCATTGCTTCAAACGACCTCATTCATTTATAATGTAATTCAGCTGTATGCAAATTTTGTTTTGTTTTGTTTGTGTTTAAAATCTTTCTTAAAATAAAAATAATGTATTTTGTTTGATTCAATTAAGATCCTGATAATGTTAAAATGATTAAGAAAAGATTAGTACTGTGGCATACATATATATATATATATATATATATATATATATATATATATATATATATATATATATATATATATATATATATATGTAACGTTTTGTAATTTCTTTGTGAATTTTATGCTACAGTTTCCATCTTCTAAATATCCTGAATAGTGGAATTTATGGAAGGAAAACTGGTCTCTCTCTCTCTCTCTCTCTCTCTCTCTCTATATATATATATATATATATATATATATATATATATATATATATATATATATATATATATATTGAAGCGAACTAAATCTAGTTTTCTGTAGATACGTATGTGCGTATTAGTGTAGGCTCTAAGGTGGTATACAAATATTTCATTGGATTTTAACCTGACTATTGAGTATTTTATACAGAACAGTTTTAAGTTAAAACGATCCGAAGCCTCGTTTCTAGCTAAATAATATACGTTTCTATATAGCAAGTGTAACGTTAGTTTCTTTAGAAGTCTTCGGAATCTACCTTTTACCTTGATCACAGAGGTTTTTCACAAATTAACAATGTTTTCTTTGTATAATCATATTAGTCCATTTAGGCATATTTTCCATTAATTCTTCTGTTGAGACCCTCGTTGTGAAACACTAAACTCAAAGAGATTTACCACTAAACACCAAAATACTTTAAATTCTTGACGCGTGTTTTGCTAATCAGGAAATCATGAGATGATTCAATCGGGATTAAATCATTTCCAGATGATGCTTACATGGTTGACAAAACGTGCGTCGAGAACTTAAAAAAAAAGTGATTCGGTGTTTAGTAAGAAATATCTTTGAGCTTATAGTTTAAGTGAACTTGTTCAGTTTTTTTAGGTTTTCCACAGTAGGGTTTAGTGGATCACAATCCCTAAATCTCCCTGTGTTTTTCTTATTGTTATATTTTGTTTGCCTTTTTATGTACTTTGTGTTTTTTTTATTGTGCTTTTGTTTATTAAAAGTATGAAATTAATTCAATAGTTTTTTTTAAAGACAGATCCCTTCCCAGTTCCAGTGTCTAGTATTAAATTAGATAATTTAACGAACTGGGTGGCGCCCTTTTGACGTGTTGCATCATCTTCATCACTTAACTTACACGAGTTAAGTTCCCTTAACTTACACGAGTTAAGTTCCCTTAACTTACACGAGTTAAGTTCCCTTAACTTACACGAGCTCGTCTCTAGTTCTCAGTACTTTTAAATTCTAGATGGTACTAGATGGAAATTCTAGGTACTAAGTATACTTAAACAATACTAAGCAAATTATGTTAACATAAAAGTAATTATATAGGATCAATTAAAATATGCTAAATCATCTATAAAAGGTCTGGTCGAACGGTAAATTGTCTATTTCCTGATGGTAGTCAGAGATCTAGGCAGTTGATAAAAAAAGAAACGGGAAACATTAATTCAATATTATTCAATTATTATCTGGCCTTATTTTTCCTTTGTCCCGCCGCTTGTCTACCCAGCACTTTGGTATCCAAATACCAATGAGTATGCCTAATGACAATTAGGTGACCCTATGCGGTGGTTCCTAAAAGGCCTGGAATCTGTACTAACCAGGTTCGGTGCAAAGTGGCCCCAAAATGTCTGGTTTCGGTACTGATTGGGCTCTGAAATCTACCATCTAGTTCTACCACGGTCTGGCCCCTGATTGACCAGATTCGTAATTACCGGGTCATAAAACCCTCTACAAGAATCTTAGAAAAGATACTAGACTGTCTTGGCCTTGTCCTGAATGATATAGGTGAGCTTTCAAAAACAATTCGCCCCAAATGATCTTACCAGCAGCGGCCAATAATTTGTAAACGCTACAATGTATATATATAGATATATATATATATATATATATATATATATATATATATATATATATATATATATATATATATATATATATATATATATATATATATATATATATATATATATATATATATATTGGTAACCTGCAATAAAATATTTATAATTGATTTTTTATATTACAAACATTTAAAAATAAAAATATAATTCCTTTTTCTTTCTTCAGAACAGAAAACTTTAAAGATGTACATATAGCAAACTAAATTAAGCGCTGCCAAAATAGTATATTATTAGTATACTCTTTTTTTCTCTATTTTATTTGTGATTACAATGCTTCCATTCATAAGCTGGTATTTTGATTTGGCTATTTTAGTATTTTCCAATGTTATTCTTTTATATATATGGCCATTATCTGTAATGGTATTGTCAACATTCTCGAGAACACAAAGCTAACGAGCATCACAAATGTGGAACATATAAAATAACACGGGAACAAGGTTGCTTTAGGGCTTAACAATTGCTTGCTGGCATCTGTTGTTGTTTACATACTACTGCTGCTGTTAATATATCCTTCCTAATTCAAAAAAAGTTAAGGCAGGCATAAAATAGAAAAAATAAAACTGAGTGCTTAAAAAAATTAGGAAACTGAAAAGAAATTTTTCTTAGGAAGTTATATATATATATATATATATATATATATATATATATATATATATATATATATACATATATATATATATATATATATATATATATATATATATATATATATATATATATATATATATATATATATTTGTGTGTGTGTGTGTTTCTAAATCATTCCGGGTGTCGGTTCGTTGATTCTGTATATATATATATATATATATATATATATATATATATATATATATATATATATATATATATATATATATATATATATATATATATATATATTGTGTGTGTTTCTAAATTATTCCGGGTGTCGGTCCGTTGATTCTGTAAAGAGTAACGACGTTTCGTCAAAATCTCAATTGGCATTCCTAAGTATTGTCCGCTTCGACTGAAGAGTCCAACTGACGTGCATGTGTCGTTATGCTCGGTCTTATAGCCATCTGACGATTACACAGGTTGTATCGAGGTTGTTCGGAACTATTCGCGGCGCTCGGCAACACTGTCGGGCGTCCGTTTATTGATTTTTCTTCCTCGCCGCCACGTTGCCGCGTTTTTTCTTTTTTTTTCAGAAGGAATTTCCATACTTTTGGAATGTTGCGAACGTCGTTTCACGTATTTAGCTCACCCGTTTCTTCTATTTCAAAGGCTTCTCTGATTGTTCGGACCTTGTAGTTTTTGATATTTGCTATTTCTTTGGCACCTTCAAAATTGATTTTATGTCCTGTTTGTGGATGGTGCTGGAACAAAGCGGAAGTGGTTTGTTTGTTTTTTACGTTGATTTATGTTCTTGTATTCAGGCCGAGATTCGTCTGTTGGCGAAACGTCGTAAATCGTCACAGAATCTCAACGGATCGACACCCGAAATGATTTAGAAACATTATCTGCTATCGGTGAAAATATTAGACATATATATATATATATATATATATATATATATATATATATATATATATATATATATATATATATATATTATTTACATCATTTTGAACAAAATGTTTCTTTAAAACATGAATCCAACATGCAACCATTTCCACAAAAAAGCACGTTAGGACTTTATAATAATAATTGGTAATGTCATCAGTTGAATATCAGTTTGAAGGTATTATTCAAAAATACAATGTAAAATATTTATAATCATTCATTCCATGTCTTTCAGCAGAAATTCGGTTGGTTTAGTTATAAAAAAAAGAAAAACTCCCATATTATTGTTGTTTAATGTAAAAGTTGAAACCACTAGCACTAAGTTTTTACTTCAAAATACGTTTTAAATGATTCACGTCACATTAAGGAACACATTATTAATTGCTTTCTTAAATTAAATGTTCAAGATGTCCACCATTTGAGTTTTGTGGAAGCCTGGTACCGTTTTAACCAGTTTTCCCAAACACATTGAAAAAGTCCAGGCACATTTCTCATTTGCTGAGCAACAGCAAAAATACGTTCTTCTTTATTGGAGTTTCACTATACGTAAGAAACATATCGTGATATTGGCGTAGAGAATGCATTTTTTATAAATGGAAATTAAATACACGCACTGACACACATTGAAATCATTTTTTTCGTAATGTTGAATTAACATTTTTTGCAGTTGATCCTGGCTGATGTTGGCTGATATATATATTCTTAATTTTAAAAAGAAATGTTTTAACAATGTTCATTAGTTTATTTGTATGCTTTTACACATTCTCATCATAGGTTTTCTATTGGTGAGTTAATAAATTTGCAATTTTAAGATTTAAACCCTTGTTGACTTTTTAGTAAACGTTTTTCTTTAAAAAGATTTAAAAAATCGTTGGTGAAATTTACGTAAGTAGTTTTCCTTACACCCTACACCATCAAAGTGGTCTGTAATTATATACAACAAAACTTTTTATGGCAATCCATATAAATAAAAATGTTCGTTTGTTCAAAATCTTAAATCTTCGAAAGCTCTTCACCGATGATTTCGAAATTTATACATAACGTTGTATTCAAATATGCGCGTGTTTCTGTATACCTATTATATAGATGTCAGAACTCTGAAAGGCAAAAACATCTGTTGGCGCCATCTGTTGGACCTAAGAACAATACATGCTATACTAAATATTTTACTGTAAACTAACGTTTCGCTAATATAGTGTAGACTTATCGAAAATTGTAATTATCTCTAAAAAAAATACATTGATAATAGCAGATATTAGCAAACAAATACTAAGCTTAAACGTATGCTAAAACGTATATGCCTAAACTTTTACATATGCAATACTCATCAGCTTGCTATTTTCTGATTATATGGATCATATTGACAGTATCATTAAAGACAATGGTAATACTTAAAAAAAACAATGATATTTAAAATAAAAGCAGTGCTAACATTCCGTTTGATAATATAACTGCAACTGCTTTTATCCAAATTAAAAAGAGAATTGATTTCTTCACTTCAATTTGTTTTGAAGGGAACAAACATTAAACAAGAAATACACAGTTATGACAACCTTAATTGGGCGTTTGAAAAATATACATGATAAAATTAATAGTTTCAGTTTATTTTAGAGTGTTTAGTGGTGAGGTTAAAATTATTTTAGAACTTTTAAAATAGATTATTTCAGTAAATTTTGAGATGTGAGATCTAAACTAATTTCTTTTAGAGAAGGATATATTTACAACGGAATGACGAATCCATAATCAACAAATTTTTAGGCGGAATTTAATTAATCGCATGCTATCGAAAAAAATTAAATAAAAATTTTGTTAATTGAGTTATCGAAAATCAATGGCAAGTTGTTTTTGTGAGTGAGATATTTTATATCTAAAAAATGATTTGTCTTAATTTTTTCTGTTCTTTCTTTTATACCTCTTTCATGCTAAAAGTAATGTTTGTCAACACATAAAATTCGCTTTTTTTTCTACGATGGTAAATTCATAGAACTCGTCGGTTTAAAATTCATGAAATGTTACTGGAAGGCTACATTTCAGAAATGCAATCAGTTTTCAGATAACACCACCATGTATCGGAAAAGTATTTAATTTTTCACTTTACCCTCGAGTACATATACAGGTAAAACACTGATGTTGAGTATGGTTGAAAATTTTTTGCTTTATATTGATCCGATCTTTCGTTGTATTCCGGTTTTTGAAAATTTTAATACGTTTCGCCAAATATGTTGACATTCTCAATGCGTGTCTGAAGAAAGGAAAATGAAAGGACTTACGGTTAGAGGCGCATCAGCAACTAATACTATTTAGCGATTGGACCTAACTTAACCAATCTTAACGTGGGTTCCGAACTACGGTCATAAGCTACCGACAACCCAGGCCAGCAGTCTCCGCAGGCTATCAATCCTTGGTTTTATACTTACACATCAGCAAGCCTACTGACTGGCGAGTGACCAATGTAGAACATCTCCCAGAAGGCATCCGGTCTTATCCAGTCTTTAACTGGCGTGACTGAGGGATAATTTGTTGTCGGATTTTACACTCTTGCCGATAAAATCACACACATTTAAGGGAGTAAATACAGACAGAAGAAATAGGGAAAAACAACTATCCGAGCGCTGGAATCGAACCAACTACCACGCCAATGCGGTTTTGGCACAGCACCGGCAGGTCACCGCTCTACCGTCCGCGCCAACGTGACAAGCAATGTCTGAAGATGAAATTGAAAAATGGTAACTGAAGTTTTTATATATAGTTTTTTTTAGTTTTCATCCTCTTCAAACATGCACTGAGAATGTCAAGGGTGACTTCAGTAAAACGTCTGCACTTTTCCAAAATCTGGAATGCAATGAATGATTGAATATACTCCGGCACTAATAGTATAAATTACATTTTCATCCGCAAAACAAATACATGTATTTTTTTTATTTATTTTTTTAATATTATATTATTAAATTTTATTTAATATTATATATATAATATAATATTTTTGAACGATACGGGCCCCAAACAGGAATTAAAAATATTTTTATACACAAAAGTATTCCACCTGCAACCATCGAGATTGAAAAGACTGGAGCAGTTTCAAAGAGAACATCAAGTATTTGGTATTATTTGAGATGACAATAAATACTACTAACACCACTAGTATCTGGTTTGAAGTTCATCGTGGTTTTATTTTGTCTTATGTTGTATGACTCTTACATTGTGGAAATCCATATTGTGTCCAGTATATATATATATATATATATATATATATATATATATATATATATATATATATATATATATATATATATATATATATATATATATATATATATATTCATACATGCACATACATATACATACATACCCATACACATACACATATACACATATATACATAAACATTAATATGTTATTTAATTATATCATTACATACACAAATTAAAAGATTAGTATCATTTCGAAAATAAATGGTATTATTTGTTTTTTTTATATAAATCATTTCTTTTATATTTCCTTTTTAAACTGTTAATAGAATTAAAGTTGTGGTTATTATCTATGGCAGGTTTTGAAAGGGCAGTTACTTTTGGTTCTAAGTTTTTAATGCTTTTTTATGGTCATTTATTCTGTTTTTTTAAATACTGTATGTATGTTTATATATATATATATATATATATATATATATATATATATATATATATATATATATATATATATATATATATATATATATATACTACTCCAGTAGGCTTTTTAAGGTACATGGAAATAAAATAATGTACGAATCTCGATTGGCAAGATTCAATAAAGTGTAGGAAATGAACAGTTTGCTGGTGAAGTTGAAGGAAACGTTCTCGGTTGGAAAATGATCTGTGTCGAAACGAATGTTCGATAGCGAACGAAAAACACAAACACAGATAGCGAAAATACCGTTCAGAGTGTGTTTTTAAACGTTCTCTCGTGCAGACAAAACGATCATAAATTTCGTAAGTGCATCGAGGGAATTTGAATCTGGGTCAGGGAGATAAATCTAAAAGTTACCGGGAACACCGCAACTTTTGTATCGCCACGGAGGGAGGAAGTTCTGGCACAGAGCGACGACTCGTTCCTGAATAATTGCTCGAAAATCGCAGGTTCCATTACAATGCATAATTTTTCATTTCTTGTCGATGCTCCAACTAACTAATATGAGTTTCATGTTCTGCGGTTTTTAGAATACCAGCCAGTATTAGAGTTATGGTATAAAATAGTTTGTCTGGTATTTTATTAGTTGTTAAACTGATTCCTCATCACTAAAATACGTATCTTTACTGTTACAGTTTATTATTATTATACCAGTGTAAACCCTAAATAAGACATAACTAACAAAATAAAAAAACTATTATAAGACACATTACTTCTTTTCTTATCTTGGCAGATATATTTATTTACAAAATATGTGACAAAAATAGAGCAACTTTCAAAAACAGATTATTAATGGCAAGCAAATATTAACATTTTTTAATCCTACTCAATAACGGCCTTTATTTCTAATGGCCTCCTCACATCGTTTTGGCATTGAGTCATTAAGTTATGGTGCCCTGAAGAATCTATTGATTCCCAAATGTTTTCAAACGCATCGAATATATCTTTCAAATTTATGTAACACTGGCTCCAAAATTGGTCGTCTATGATTTTCCATAAATTTTTTATCGGGTTTAAATCCGGAGATTGTGCTGGCCACTTCAATAATTCAATGTTGTACTGTTTCAACCAACGTTTCACATGTATTGAAGTATGTTTTGGGTCATTATCGTGCTGGTAAACCCACTTCAGAAGCATATTTTACTGGGCAAGGGGTAGCATAACATTTTCATTTAATTTAGTTAAACAAATCTATCCATAATGCAGATGATTCTATGGATTGAACCAATACCTTTATATGAAAAGCAACCTCATGCGTAACATTTCCCACCACGGTGCTTCACAGTCTTCACGACGTATTTAAATTGAAGTCTTCTATTATCTGGATGTCGAATGAGTTTGATTCCGTCGCTACTGATTAACGAAAACTTCGATTCATTACTAAATAAAATGTTCCCCCACTGCTTCTTATTTCACATGTTCCATAACGAACTCCAATCGGCCTTTGCTATTCTTTTTAGATAATAGTGGTTTCTTTAGCTGGTCTTTATCCAAACAACCTCCCTTTACCAAATCTTCGTTGAATCGTTCTTGTAGAAACATTCACGCCATCCAAATGTGCTTTTCTACATGCAGCGCTCTTAAAGGGACCGGCGTAACTTATATTAATGATTTTTTTATCTACTTGTGAAGTAGTTTTTCTCGGTCTCCTGGGTATTAGTACGATCCCACGATGAAAAAAAATTGAATAGTTTTTGAAACCACCACCAACCACCACCAACAACCATCACCAACCACCAACCACCAACCACCAACTTACCAAATGGAACATTGCTTCTCACCAATTTTATAAGCTTGTACCTCTCGATTTTTGAGATTAAATGATGTATTAACGCCACGAAACATCTTGCAGCTTGTAATTGCGACTAACAGAAGAATTAAGAATGCATCGATAAAAGTTACTGGAAAGTTTTTTAAGAATTTTTTGTCGCCGTACGATCTCGAAAAATCATGCGAATTTAAGTAATTTTCAATATTTACTAAGAAACTGCACAAGAAGAAACGCATCAGCAGATGTATACCCGGAAAAAATTTACATCATGGGACACCATCCATTAATATCCATAAATATATAGCGTTAATAGAAATTGGTCAAAATATTACTTATGTAAAAATTATTAAGGTATAAAAATAGTATTAAAGGTATTTTAAAATGCATATATTGAAATATAACGTTTTAAAACATATTTTGTAACTTTTCTACATTAAAATTGCATACAGAACTACACGATATTATGCTGCACGATAGGTATGCGATTCTATGCAAGAGGGTCTGTTCTATCCTCGACGTTAATTTATACAAAATAGGAAAATTGTCCTAAAGGGTTTGTAATGAAAAACAAGGTGCTACATAAAGTTAAACATCGCGAAATGCTACATTGTAAATATTCTGCTGGTGAATAACGTCGACATTTGGCTTCGGATTGCAGATTGAATGTTAAATTCCTATTTTATAGTTTTTATATGAGGATTGATCTCAGCACGTACGTAAATCATATATTTCAAAGTATTACAATGTTTAAAATTTTGTTTTCGATTGTAAAATTTCAAAGTAAATATATTCGATAGTTTTTCTATGATGGAAAGAAGTTAATTACGCGTGCTGGTTAAATTTACTTATTTTTTTGTACAAAACTGATGAAAAGCTGAAAAAGTATAACGGGAACTCTGCTTCTTTACACTTTGTAGTTCATAAATACTTTAATGAGTTGCGATGTAGTCATTCCAGCGCCAGTGACTCTCCGCGCTTAAAATTCCTGATACAGTTAAACAATTCTATTCGTAAAATTAGTTATAAAAACATTTATTTTACAAAAAGGAAATTTAATAATCATGAAAGAGCTTTAGACTTAACTGATATGACTGCATATACAACAAAATCAACTAGAAAGTGAGCCTGAAGGAGTAGTTACATGTTCTCTATAAATAAAAATCAATTGTCACATGACGGAGCATCACTCGAGAACGGATCGACCGATTTGCATGAAATCGATTTGTAAGGTTCGCATGAAAACAATTTTTTGGAAAATCCATGGGAAAATGGTATTTTTATATGAAAAAAATTTTATGTTAAATTTTCATGTTTTGGCGTTTTATGTGAAATGAGGCACAGTTTGATAGTTTTGCTGTCACATGTTTCCATAACAAAATCCATTTTGTTGTAACTCGCCGCTAGATGGGGCTACAGGACATCAACTTCTACGCTGTATAACCGATCGCTATGAAAATTAGTATACATAGATATTTGAATACGGCCAATATTTTTGCGCTGTCCACATTATTGTACCTTGCCACTAGATGGGACTATAACGTATCAACTTCTACACCTTAACTATATCTTTCTCTGCTTACAGGATTTAAATTTAAAAATGGTACCGTACGATAGACAATGTGGCTCAATGGATATAGATAAAAGTGAAAGGAAATTTTTATAGGGTGGGTAGCTTAACTGGACAAAGACCTCGACATGTAATCGAATAATCTGGATTCGTTGACCATCGAGAAGTCAACCATATGTTGCTTGCTTCAGAGTAGAAACTCCAAAAACTCTGTACAGCTATACACAGAATCAGAACATCAAAAATCCATTTGCGTTACGCTACATGTTAGTATTAGTTTAAATTACTTTAAATTGGTTTGATTATATAGCGAAAGGAATAGTTAAAAATATGTTTTGTTCACGTAAATTATTTATTTATACTAATAAAAATAATAGAATCTTATCAACATGAGTAATCTTTAATTTTTTCACAATTTTCTGCAACGCTTTATAGATTCTACATTACATACAGACCATCCATTTTATGTATATAGAGGTAAATACATATACGCTGGCAGGACAACGTCTGTCGGGTTCTGCTAGTTTTATATAAAATTAAGGTAAACAGTTCTTCCCAGCCTAATTGGAAACTAAATCACAGTTCTCAAAGGGTTATAAGAGTTCTAAACAAAATAAAGGTGATAATCACTTGTAGTTCTCGAAGGGGTATATTAAGCAAAAATATATGTGTTATGTTAGAGGCCTCGCTGGTATATAAAATATAACTATATCGTGTTGGACGCTCGCAGTCTGAAACGTAGAGAGAATGTTGAGAAGATTAGTATCTCGGACGAACACATACGGAGTATCTTACATGAACATATCGTCCTGAGAAAGCTAACGATGCTGTGGGTGCCTCGTTTGCTCATTGCAAGCCGTAAATGGAATCGACTGACACCGTTTACAGTGATATTTATACATATAGAAGCGCAATCCGGAAAAAATATTTCCGTTGATTCGTGACTGGAGTAGTCAAAAGTAGTGGGTTTTACGCAGCGAACATGCCTCGAAGAAGGCTAACAGTTGATAAGATAACGCTTCTATTTTGTGAAGAAAAAAATGTAGTTTCGCTACAACTACTCATCCGCATATAGGTCTGCCATTGCAACAGCGAAATTGATCAATTTACGTTGCGAATTGATGCCGCATCCACGCTATTTTCCGGACTTGGCTTCTTCCGATTTATTCTTTTACAAATATCAAATGAACGGATTATTACCGAAACAGAACACTATCTTGCAGATTTCGATTAGTTGTACTTTTTGGATGGCATAAAAAAGGGAAAAAATAATATATATATATATATATATATATATATATATATATATATATATATATATATATATATATATATATATATAGCGTATGGATTGGGATGGATCTCTAACCGACTCATGCACACGTTCAATGTTGTTTACGCCTCTGCTTGACCTTTGACCCGTAGACCGTAAATTTAGAGTTTATCCTGTAGTTTCAAAGTTTTTTATTCATTTCTTTATTAAATTAACACTTGGTGTTTCGTTTATGTCGTGTAAATTATACTCAGTTTTATAAAGACGACGAGCCGTAATAAGCGAATTGTTGTTTTGATAATATACGCGAACCTAGAAAGCACGTTGTTATCCGGTGAAATGCCCTATGGCAACTAATTTTTCCTGAACCAAGCTTCGATGTAAAGTTAACACGACCAGCGCGTTCTGCGCCACCTAAGAGCAAACGAGTAATTACATATTAACTAATGAATAATAACTAATACACAGCAAAGATAACAACAAACACAAAAAATCACAAAAACAATCATATGCTGGTACTGTCCCATTAACTCGTCCCTTAACTATAAAGATAGGAGTCAATAGATAGCGTCCTCGAATTGATGCAATTACAATTACAGCCGTCTTTTGTAGCAGCTCGGCGATGGAAATGTTGTCGAGCTGTAGGCTGCGCAAGCGGTCCTTGATAGTAATAGGGACGACTGTCGCGGGCCGTTTCCAAAGCCGGGAAATCTCTGTTTATAAATTATGGTAATTATCCAATTTTTCTTTCTTCTTTTCTTGAATTCTTCCATCTGCTGGTATCGCCACATCTATTAGCAAGATCGTATTTTTTTAAACGATTGTTATGTCCGGGGTGTTGTGAACGATGGTCTTGTTCGTTTGCGGGCGAAAATCCCAGATGATTTTAACTTCTTCATTTTTGACGATTTTTTGCTTTCCTGTATAACTGTTTACAGCAGTCTCTCTGCACTACTATTAACGTACTCATTTAGGCTGCATTTTTCTTTCCGCATTTTTCATTTTTCTTTCTGTTCTGCATTTAAACTATTTGTTGGATTTTTAGTAACCATGCCCACCCATCTTTCTTGATAGGTAAAGTCTATCGACGTCGCTTTTAGGATAGTGGCAATGGTGCATTGATAAAAGTTTGAGTGTTTTCTTATCCAGGTTGTTAATTTGGGCTCTCCGATGGGTATCGTACTAGTAGCTCAGCTCGTGTGTTGATTGTTCTAGCTTTTTTTTTGTTTAGCTTCGATTTGAGGATTTTTGGAATGCTCTTGGTGTATTCTCTTCTCACTGCCTGTTTTATTTTGGCATTGAGGACAGTGTTTGCATCGAGGATTCCGAGATATTTCTACCGCTCACCTTGTGCTAGTCTTTTATATCACACCACTATTCATTTCTACTCCTTCCATTTCCTGTATTTTTCCTCTTTTTAAAGTTAGTGAAGCACATATATATATATATATATATATATATATATATATATATATATATATATATATATATATATATATATATATATATATATATATATATATATATATATATATATACATATCTATTGTTTTTCTTGCAAACATCAGATGAAAGGATCATTGCCGAATCAGAAGACTCTTGCCTCTTGCCTCGCGTCTATCATGTGCAGTTTTTGAAATTTTCATTGAAGAATTAGGAAGCATACAAATATTTCGACCTCTATCTTAGGCCTATCGGGTATGCCAAGGGAAACTGGTTCTTACTTTTTGCAGAAATGAAATATTAGGTGCCAGAATTTTTTAAATTTTACATGGGATGGCCTGAGTATTTGTTTTTGCACACAAAGGAACTTGTGAAACTTGGTTTAAACTTTTCAAAAGTGATGATTTTGACGTCCATGATGAAGAACGTCCAGGTTGATCCAAAAAATTTGGAGATGCAGAATTGAAAGTGTTACTCTTGAATTGAAAGTATTACACTTGAAGTTGATCCAACAACTGTTGGAAAACATGTACACAATCTTGGATTCATTCAGAAAGAAGGAAATTGAGTGCTTGAGTTACTGGTGATGAAAAATGGATTCATTACGACAATCCTAAGTTAAGAAAAGTAATTGTTAAACCAGGAGAACCATCGACATCAACCCCAAAAAGTTATTTCATGGAAATAAGCTTATGCTGTGTATCTGGTAGGATCAGAAAGGTGTTGTGTACTATGAACTGCTTGAACCGAATGAAACTATTACTGCTGAATATTATTGGCAACAAACGATCAATTTTAATCGCGCATTGCAAAAAAAAACGTCCAGAATGGGCTGAAAGCGTCCAGAATGGGCTCGACCTCATACTGCATACATTGTGAAAGAAACGTTACAGTTTCTCACCCGCTTTATTTATTAGACATTGCCCCCTTCCAACTACCATTTGTTTCGATTGACGCAAAGCGGATTTTTGGAACATCACTTCAAAAATTACGAAGAAACGAAAAACTGGGTGGATTGGTGGATCGCTTCTAAAAAATATCAAATTCTTCAAATGTGGAACCCATTTATTGCCCGAAAAATGGGAAAAGGTCATTGTTATAGCTGGTAAATACTTTAATTGAGATATAATGTACCATTAGTTTTAAATAAAACTGTTTTTATGAACCAAAAAATCGAAAAAAATAATTCTGGCACCAATACGAGGGTTGCTATTTATGTATCCGTAATTGACAACAATGGTGTTGCTAGGCGATAATTGACGTATAAGTTTGACATTATTGACAGTATACGTACTAGAACGTTTTGTCATACGGATGCTATATATGTTGTTTGGTGACTTGAAAACTTCACCTCGGTCATAAAATAGAATTAACTCGTAAGAATTTTCGTGCGATGATTTATTACGATTTTTGACGCGGATTATATCAACAACAGTGCATCGATCAACTCACTTCGGCTTTTAGCGATGAAGCACTATCTAAAACCGCTGTAGATGGTTGACGACCGCTGGTTTAGTGAATTCAATCGTAGTCGTCGTTCGCTCACGGACGAAAAATTAAAGAAGGTCACCTAAAATCGGTTATTGTGCCAGAAAACATCGACACCGTGCACCAATTGATAAAGCAAGATCGACGTGTGACATACAGTAAGAATGAAGCATCCCTGATAAGATTTTACATTAACATTTAGCGGTGAAAAAAAATTTGCGCGTTAGAATCCCCATAATTGGACAGTCGTTCAAGAAAAGGCTCTTGTCAGTTGGTGCAAAAAAATGCTCAAAAATACAATCGTGGTGCCCGAAAGTAAACAGCAGTCGACAGCATACAGTCGACTGCATACAGTTGAAAAACCCATAGTTTTTCAAAATGAGCGAAACTCAACAGTTGTTCGCGCAAGGAGCACTTCGAAGCAAATGGTCACCTTTTTTTTGAGATATATGAGCACGTGTTAACAGTGCCACTAGAAAATCGTAGATCGGTCAATTCTGTATGGTACACAACCATTTGTTTCCCAAAAGTCTTTGAAACAATAAGAAAAAACAACCAGTGACGCAGGATCAGTCTTCACAATGACAACGCGAGCTCTCACACATCGGATCGACTCAATATTTGACCGTTCAAAACATTGAATTTATGGGTTATTCACCGTATAGTCCTGATTTGGTACACAATGATTTCTTTCTGTTCCAGTCCGTGAAGAATAAACTACGTGGTCAACGATTTTCGACTCAAGAAGAAGCAGTTGATGCGTTCAAAATGCATGTTTTGGACATACCTCAATCAAAATGGCAAAAGGGCTATGAAAATTGACGTAAGCAAAAGTGTATCAATCATTGTCGAGGATATTTTGAAAAACAATAAAACAATTTTCAATGACAAATATTTGTTTTTCTTTATTATTCCGGATACATAATTAGCAAGTCTCGTATGTGACTCAGCAACATGAGTTGGTCTAGCTAGTGATTAAAACACTTAATTTCGGGCTATATTAAGAACCTTGAAAGAGCATTGCAGGGGTTTTATTTCCTATTATGAATCTTCCGAAGCCAAACCAGCGGTCCATCATCTGATAAGTGTTACTTCGCGTTATAGAGCAAACTCTAATTATTACCTCTTCTCGTAGGGTCTTAGCTAACTATTTTTCTTTTTACAAAAAAGTGCCTGATCTTAAATTTCCTATAACTTGGACACATTTTAAATTCAATAATATACATATCCAACTAGACGCTGTTCAAGCTACGGTAATTGTAGATTATTTACGTAAGAAAAAACGTAAAAAAAATGTAAAACTTATAAAATATTTGAGACGAAAATAGCCAAGTGCATTCGGACCATTACGACAAAGTTGTTATTCCAGCCCTTTCCTTTACTGCGTCTAAAAGTTTCATCCGCCATTTTCTCTCTAATTATTTTTTTCTTTGTAACATAAATTCGGTTACTTTCTAAAAGTACTTTTATGCGATCAAAATTGTGCATACATTTTATTTCTGCCTTGGTTCTGGTTTGAGAATTATCAATGCACCTTAAAATTATCAAAAAGGGGTCATTTTATAATATTTATCCTGCTTTTTTCTTTCAATATAATTTTCCTTTTTATGTAGTTTTGCAACAGGCATTTTTTTTTTTGATAACCCGAAATAACTCTTTCTAACCTCTGTTTAGTGAGATATATAAGCTTTAATACAATCTTAGGTGCTAATGTTTTTGTAATCTAATGCCTTAGATATTTCCTGAATATAAATAACGTAAAATGTGACATTTACATGTTACATAACATGAAATTAACAAAAAATAAATTTAATAAAGAAAAAAATTAATTATCCTATGAAAATTTTTGTTCCATTCCGATTATTATGCAGTTTGGTTTGATTCTCATTCAGGAATATTGCTTCAAATGTCTTAATTTTACTTTTGATGATCTTCCTTAGTTATTGACATGAAGCACAATAGAATATTGTTTGAATATTTTGCTGCAAAAGCTTTGTTACCGTTGGATTCTATAAAATTTATTGAGGTTCAAAAGGAAGTTCCACTTAATTGGAAGCTCAACGACTCAACATTGGAATTATAAAGTTTAATATATGAGATCATACTCCACTGTTTCGGTGTATCAAAGTGAACCAAAATCAACAAAAGTTGTTTGTTCACACTATGCTCCAAAAAAATGTTAATCTTTTTTTTTTTACCACTGGAGTTTTAAAGAATCGAAAGGCTGATATTGCTAATTATTATTAATAATTACTATATAACAATAATACGAATTCATATACAAAGTCGTTATCCTTTCCTTCTTTTTTAGCAGCACTTCATCATCATTTCCTGGATATAGGCCTCCCACAAATTGTCTAATATTAATATTTTGATCTGTTTGATACCTATTTTTTCTTACGTCTTCTCTAAAATCATGCAACCAGCATTTCTCTCCCATGCTTTTTTATATTCTGGGTCTCCATTGTCCAACATATTTTGCCCTATTTTAATTTTCTTGCCCATCATTATTACCTACATAGCTCCAGTTCAGGCTTAGATTTCTACTGATATCTTCCACATTTCTTGATTTCCGTTAACTTCTTTATTTCTAATATAGTTTGTCAACCAAATTCCCAGCAAAATTTGTTCAATATTTTTTTAGGTTGTTCTCAATTTATTTGCTGATTGAACAGTAAGCATTGTGGTTCAATTCCCTAAAGCATAATGAGCAAGATACCTCGGTTAAATTTTCTTTTCATGCTTATTGATATATCTGGGGTTTTCAGAACAATGAAGTTTCAAGTCAATAGAATTCTAATCGTTATTTTCATTATTTAGTTTGGTTTTCCTAGTCTAATTTTATATCCCAGATATGTATATTCCTCACCCTTTCTATTTCTGTACCATTAATATCTACTGTATCCTCATAACCTATCATCATCTTGGTTTTGTTCAAGTTCATTTTTAACTCGACTTTCTCCGTTTATATTTCGAGCCTTTTCAGAAATTCTCTAATTTTTCAAAAAAAGAAATCATAAGAGTTAAATTTTGGTGACATAGGCGGTCACGCAACTGGCTCTCCATGACCTACTAGGAAAAGTTTTTCACGTCTAAAATGGCCTGGCGCTCCATCGCGTAAAAACCACATGTTCTGCCTAAAATTCAAAGTAAAAATTCTAGAAGACCGGGAAGATGCTTTTCTAAAAATCAGAGATAATTTTCGCCCGTTAAACGACCCAAGAGATGAAAGACCCGACAAGATTACAGTTGAAAATTGCCGCCCAAACATTGGCCATTGGCCATTGGCCAAAACATGTTAAAAATTTGTTTGTCTAGAAGCATGAGGATTATCAACTGACCAAAAATAAGTATTGTAGGAATTGTGAATTCTATTTCGGGTAAATAAAGCCTCATCTATCACCAAAAGGTTCTTTTAGTTGCTGTTCATTCTCAGAACTACTCTGTTAGGGCTGTCTAGTAGATCTAAGGCTTGAATTCGTTGCAAATTAAATGACTATAGCTGATTTTCCCTCAATGTTGTAAAAATTTTTTTAGCTCAGTACATCTTGCCATGCTATTTCAAAATTTGTTTCTCCCGTTGCACGTTTTCAGGTACTTTCGGTCTTCCCGGTGGCCTCCACGATGTTTTCTGAAATCACCGGTATCTCTGGATTTTTGCACAACCCGAATAAATGATTTCGGCAATGCGTGGACCCGCAAAGGAAAACGTTCAGCGTATAGCTGAGATGCAGCATTGGCATTTTGAAGGCACTCTCCATAAATTAACAGCATGTTAACTAATTCACTATTCTCATACACGTGGGCAATTTTATGTTTCTGAAAATTACGGGAGAAATCCCCATTAAAACTGACAAAATACAAGATAAGAAGCTAAAAGGAATGTATGATTCGAAAAAAAAAAACGATAAACATTAGTTGTCTGCTGTTTTCGTTTTGATTTGCGAGCCATCGATAAAACTTTTTTAAATTAAAATTAGTTTAAATTATTCTAATGGCCCGGAATTTTTTTAAATGTATTAATGGTTGCAGTGGCCTAATTTTAGAGGTATTTAAAAAATAGAATTAGAAAAATATGTTTTATATTATAAGAAGTTTTATATTATAAGGGAAGAACTTATTGATCTTTAGAACAGGCTGGTGAGGGAAGACCTTTAACACTATTACGCGCATGCACCTATTCTTGGGTACATCGCGCCCAACTTTGCGTAGAAAGTATGGACGACCACTGTGAACCTTTTTTCGTGAACCTCATACTTTTAGGCAAACCTTTTATCAACATGGTATCGTTTTATCTTTCAGTTTTTTGAAAAATGTTATTAGAAAAAAAGTTTATTTTATGGAGTTTTATACGCTAAACTTGAAGATTATATTTTGATATTTTCAGAAAAAACACAGCTTCGAGATACATTCCTAACGATTCAAATCATAGCTTCCAAAATAAGATGGTTAGTTTAAATTTTATGGTAAATAGATTAATTAATTTTCCTTTAAGTAAAGATAATTATAATAGAGAATTAAAATTAATTAGGCAGGAATCTGAAGTGAATGGTTATAATAAGAACATTGTAGATACATTTTAAAAAACATTAGTTTTGAAAATTATTGAAAGAATCATCGACTTTTCAAAAGAATCAGAACACAAAGAAATTCATGGTAATACCATTTGATGCCCAACTAACAAGAGAGCTAGACAAAATTTTGAAAAAAGTGGACATTAAGGTTGTATACAAATCATAAAATAAATTATAGAAGCTCTGGGTAATCCGAAGGATAAAGTAGAGCAACATGAGAAGTCGGGGATTTATGAAATTAGTTGTCAAGACTGTGATCGAAGGTATATTGGGCAAACGAAAAGATCCATATTGACAAGATATAAAGAACATATTGCCCACATTAGATATGGGAGAAATGAAAAATCTTATGTTGCTCAACATGCAATCGAATACGACTAATTAAAAGTGTTAATAATAATAGGGCTTTGGATGCATATGAAAGCATTCAGATAGAAAAATGTAAGAAAATCATGAACCGAGCTAAAGGACCTATCCCGTTCAGTCAACTTTTTCATTTATTAATATAAGGCTTAGTAAACTTAACGGTTCATGATTCTTACACGCTTTGGTAGATAGGGTTTTTCACATAAATAAAACATAGTTTAGTTTTAGAATTAGTTTAAATCATCTCCTGATGATGCTAACATGCTTAGCAAAACGTGAGTCGAGCAGTAAAAAGAAAGATAATGATTTGGTGTTTAGTGGTAAATCTCTTCAAGTTTAGTGTTTTACACCAAAGAACTTTTTACACCAATAGAAGAATTGATTTTATACGCTGTTAAAAAGTCTCAACTTAGGAATCACCCTGTATAGTATATCTTTTAGAAAGTCTTTATATCTGCATCGTCATAAATGTATTGATACAAAAAGAGAATATTTTGAAAAATAGTATAGCCCTTTGAAATTTTTGAAATGACGTAACCATATTAATACATAATAAATGACTAGTAATCCATTATAAATAATTGTTGAAAAATTCTGACTGGTTTTTATTAAGGAAAAATTATCTCTGTCCAATTAAATATCACATTTGTACATGTCAAAACCTATTTCAAATTTCAAACAGATAAGGGCTTTCATTTGCTACCGAGAAACCACAAAATTTAATTAACAACAGTGGATTATGGTATTTTACCGCAATATTTGTTACGTAATTACAATTTAATTTTGTTTAAATGTGCTTTTACATAAAAAAGATAAACTACAGTGAGAAAACAAAGTAAAAGCTTAATATTGCTTGTTGTAATGACTTTGAACTTATATTTTGAACTTGAACTATAAATATTTTTGTTATGCTCTCAAGACTAACTCTTTTAACTATCATCGAAATATATGTAAATACTAAATTCAATGAGATTTACCATTAAACATCATATTGCTTAACTCGAAGAGATTTACCATTTACCTTGTTAGCGTCATCAGGAGATGCCATCAGGAAAAACCATTTAAAAATATTTTTATGTTTTTACATATAACTTTTTAAAAGTCCCAGTAGCATATTTTCCCAAATGATTGCAATGTTAATTTTTAGTAACTTGTAACATTATTATGTTAGGTCCGTTTTACTATTAGAAATTAACCTAATTAGAAATGAAAGTTTAGATGCAGCTTTACGTAAGGTGCGTAAACATTCAATGTTTTTCTATGGAACAGACTGTTTAAGGGTTATTCGGAAAGTTTTCGGTCTGTCACATATATGGTGAAACGTAGGGAATGGTGGGGTAAGACGGGGTCACGAGATAAAATGGAGACCCACGTTTTTTAATGTAAGCAAAAATATTTTTATTTACTATTTTATTAAATTTTTTAGACATATGAGCTTTGTGTCGGTTTGTGAAATATATTTTACTACTAGTGTGTCATAAATTTATCGCAAACTATGACCTATTTACTAAAATATAACTGTACTGTTGTGTTGGTGGCGGTTGTTTTATAACCTCAATTTTTGTTTTAATATTCAAACATTTTGATAGGGGAATGATGGAGTATCCCATCCCCAATTTTAGGGGCCTATCTGGGGCCAAAGTTCCTTTAGGCTCCATTTAAACTACGTTCACCTAAGAGGAAGAAAAATACCTTGTTGCCTATTTATAACAGATAGAGAGTCATCTGTTTGGTTTGACAACTTTGACACTACAGAAGGAACCAAGCACTTCACTTACAATATCAAATATTTTGAATCCTATACAACTCCTACACACACATCTGGAGAACAAGGAGCTTTAAACGATTCCTCCTTTCACCTTTTATCTCCAAAAGAATTGATGCTTTATCCACGTACGGCACAAAACACACAAAGTAATAGAGGGAACACTGCAATTATTACTTCATTTCTATATAAACAGGAACTTGTTGAAAAAGAACGTGGAAAATCGATCAGTATGAAGAACAATACAATAACTAAAAATAAAAGAGTAAAAAGAGGGGGAAAAGAAAATAAAACTAAAAAGATAAATAAAAGAAAAAGAAAAATCGGATAGTAACTCTGTATATACTGAGTGTCTTTACTGCGAAGGCTTATATTCGCAGACTCGAGAAGGATGGTTTACTTGCTAGGTTTGTAGAAGTGGTTGTGCCAGCGTGGATGATGAGGACGAAGATGCTGTACATCTGTCTTTTTTGTGAAGACTGAATACTGGAGATTGATACGCCTTATTGCCCTTAGGGTGATTAATTTGATTAATTTTGCTAAGAAGAGTTGTTTTTGTTTCATTTGATTAGATTATGAAAGAGTAAAGACCGCCGAATATTTAAATAAAACTCGAAGAGAATTACCACTAAACACCAAATCACTTTTTTGCACTTCTCGACGTAAGTTTCGCTAACCCTAATTCTAAAACTAAACTATGTTCTATTTATATAATAACTTTACCTAATGAAGCGTGTAAAAGTCATGAACAATAAAATTTACTGATCCTTACATTAATAATTGAAAAAGTTGACTGATCGGAATAGGTCCTTTTTCTCGGTTCATGATTTTCTTACATTTTTTCTATTTGAATGCTTTCATATGCATCCAAAGCCCTATTGTTATTTACACTTTTTACCAGTCTTAAATTTCTAATATCTATATTGTGGTCATGTTCGATTGCATGTTGCGCAACACAAGATTTTTCATTTCTTTCATATCTAATTTGGGCAATGTGTTCTTTAAATCTTGTTAATATAGATCTTTTCATGTTGATCTACTTTATTCTTTGGATTACCCAGGACTTCTTTTAATTTATTATGATGTTTGTACATAACCTTAATGTCGTGTTAGTTGGGTATCAAACGGTATTACCATGAATTTATTCTTGTTTTGATCCTTTTGAAAAGTCGAATATTCTTTCAATAATTTCCTAAACTTATGTTTTGTAATTAATTTATCTACAATGTTCTTATTATAACCATTTACTTTGGATATCTCCCTAATTAATTTTAATTATTTGTTGTAATTATCTTTGTTTAAAGGAAAATTGATTAATCTATTTACCATAAAATTTAAACTAGCCATCTTATTTTCGAAACTATGATTTGAATCATTGGGAATGTATCTCAAAGTTGTGGTGTTTTTCCTAAAAATATCAAAATGTAATATATTTTTATTGATTTTACTGACTAAAACATCCAGAAATGGTAAACTATCGGTGTTTTTGAGTTCATGCGTGAATACTATGTTTTGGGATTTACTATTTAAGTTCTTAATAAAATCATCTAAGTTTTCTTTTCTTAAATTTTCGCATTGAATTCAAATTTACTCATGAATAAGTTGGTTAAGAACGGTGACAGAGGATTGCCCTTTGTTGTTCCTTCTTGTTGTTCGTAAAACCAGTTATTAAGTTGAAAACAATTTTGCTTCATACGTAATCTTGTTAAAAAGATGTACTCGTAAACAATCTTGTTATTAAAACCGTTTAACTCGAGTAATTCCCTCAGGTACTTCAAGGTATGTGGAATAGTGTCACTTGGAAACAACGATACGCCAAAAGAAACCAAGACCTCCCCTTCCTGTAGATGTGTATTTTTGATTTTTTTTATGAATTTTGTTGAGTTTGTCACAAAACAGGAAGTTGGTTTGGTTGATTTTTTTTAAATAGAAGTTTATAATTTCTAGAATTACATTATGTCGTTTTATTAACCGATAATCTTAAATACCCCTTACCCCACCTTCCCTTAATCAAATGTCTGACATTTATTAAGTACGACTCGTCAGATGAAAAATGAGATATATGGATTATTTTTAGATTTTCTTGGTGTGGTACTCATAGATACCTGGCCAAAGTCAGGACGTTCACAGGAGAGTATTACGCTTCCCTATTTTACGAACTCGTGGTAAAGACGTGTTGTAAGTGTTCCGCCCTACTGAAACCATGTTATTTGATTATAAATAGTAAAGTTTTGCAGTTCAAGTACCAAGAAATTATGTAAAATTTCCACATAACGCTCTATATAGATAGTAAGTGCGCGTCCCCTGTCGTTTTCAAAAAAGTACGGTCCGCTTATTCCTCGCGCTGATACACTGCTCAGCTCATACAGTGACTTTAGGTCAATGTAGGGGTTTTTGATGCTCATGTTTCGTGTTCGTTACAGTCCAGTAACAACAATTTTGCTTATTGAGATGAAAATGAGCCTCATCCGAAAACAAAATGTTATTGAATATTGCAAAACGCTACAACAGTTACCTGATTAACGAATTGTAGCATCTGAATAGCATCTCGAGGCTTTAATTCTTGCACCAGTTGAATTTTGTGTGGGTGCAGTTTTAGGCCCTTGCGGAGAATGCGGTGCAATGATGATCGAGGCACATTTAAAGCATGCACTTGCTTACGAACGGAAAGGTCTGGGGATTGTCACGAATCGACTCATTTACCGTTTTCACATTTTCGCTACTTCGTGATGACTTTGATCGCCTGGACTTACATTTATCCATAGTTGAATCGGTACCACATCTTAAGACCGGTTTTGTTCTTTAAGAACTCATCAGTTAACCTTGGATATTTTTCTTTCGAAGTAATAAAACCAGACCCACTCGTTTTCAATTCCGAACATCGGATAATTTAGGTGAATGTTATACGGTAACACCACCTAGTGGTCGGCATGCTACTGCCATATTTTGCCCATTAATTTGCAACAAATGGTCCATACCTCTCTCGAATTCTTCCCAAATTTTTCTCGATCCAAATTTATCGATTTCTTCTCGTAAAGCGGTCTTCAATTCTTCCAGTGAGCGAAGCTTAGCTTCATACATACATGATTTTAAGTATCTCCAAAGATATATCATACATGAAAAGGTACGGCGACCGAGTAGTCCGTGGGACATCACCGAAGTGAGAACTTACTTAATTGCGGAACGCAACCATCCATGCAAGTTCTGGCCAAATGAGCAGTGCCTCCATTTTGTTCACACATTGTTCATGGCGAGGTCTCATTTTCCAGCATGGTTACGTGGTGAGCTAAATTAACGACAAGTGTAGCCTTAATCTTCTACGAAAAAAATTACCCAAATATTCTGCAAGTGCCAATATCTCACCACACCGTTATTTCTGGCCTGTGCTATTCCCTTGATCGATGTGTTGGGGCTATATATAACAAAAATATCTAAGCTGAAAAGTTTATTCGCTAGATTACAGTTGGTTCGATTATTACTTATTCTAGTTGCTCCAACTTCACCTAAGTGGACATTTTAAAACAATACATGAGATCTTAAATTGCATTGAACAGAGATTTGTATCCTTATAACTATTTAGTTTAACTCTTATTGGATTTCATGTAGAATTTCAGAATATCCAGTTGATGGTTTTTAACAAAAACTTAAATTAACTCGGGAAAAGGTGAGGTATCAATCCGCACCACTGAGGTACCAATCCGCACTAATGTATTCAGAGTAGCTATGACTTCAAATCCTAGAACAAGTATCAGGATTCTTTTAGAGGAATTAGGAATATAGGAATGACAAAGTTTTAACAGCAATTAACTAAGTCCTTTGTATGTAGATAAGGTACAAATAATATGGATTTATAAATCTAACATAATCTTAAACAAATAATTATTTTAATTAAACAAGAAAGTTTTCGGAAGAGTTGTAAGAAAAGGAAACAAGCCCATGTAATGAGACGTTTACAAAATTTAACAAGTACGAGACTGCCGTTTCAACATTAAATCATGAGCCGGAGAGTTATGAGTTTAGCCCAGATTCGGTTTACCGGTTACCTGTATGGTATTTCAGTTTTAGTTCGTGAAAGTTTTCGTCAGCGGCTGCATTCTAAATTACCACACTTTGAATTGGGCCTAAAATACATCGACGAAAATTACGAATGTCGTTTGTTAGACATTTCCTATTTATTTTTGTTAACTGGCAAATTATGTTATCTGTTGTTCAATTAAATACTTTAGAATTTTCACTTTATATAAAATAAAGTGGATA
This sequence comes from Cosmopolites sordidus, assembly GCA_031761425.1. Taxonomy (NCBI): domain Eukaryota; kingdom Metazoa; phylum Arthropoda; class Insecta; order Coleoptera; family Curculionidae; genus Cosmopolites; species Cosmopolites sordidus. The sequence continues at coordinate 304,757 of JARFXV010001386.1, forward strand.
TTTACTAATATTAATCTATTAAGAATTGTATTACAATATAAAAATATGATATTTGTATTTTCATTCGCTAAATTAACTGATATTTGCCGTAAATAATAAAGTAGATTTTAAGAATGGTAAACAAAATCTTGACTTTTTCAGTTCTGCCTCTACACCCAGATTTGGCAATATCATTATGAAGTATGCTTAATATAAATTTATTCAAACGTAAACGTTTAACGTTTGTAAATAATGTGTATGTATTAACGTTTGTAAATAACGAGATAATATCAAAACTAACCAGAACTAACCAGAAGAACTATACAGCCACTCGTGCAAAAATCAGCGTCTTACATTAAGTTTACATTAGTTTTGATATTGTCCCATATATGTATATATATATATATATATATATATATATATATATATATATATATATATATATATATATATATATATATATATATATATAGATATTTCGAGAAACGACAATCCTCCTATTAGATCTCTTATTATTTTCTAACTACTAAATATTTATTACTGATATTCTCCTAATATTTGTCAGACTATTACAATTTACGAATGTGGATCGGAAAGAGGAAAATAACACATAGATTTACTACAAATACCATAGCGATGGCTTGATATTCTTTGCACGCCATTCAATTAGTCCATAAGGCTCTATATTTCCACTTCGGATTAATCAAGAGTTTCGTTTTGAATTGATTTCAAAGTACCAATACCAGCCAGCTTTGATAAAAATCCAATGCCAGAAGTTTAATAAAAACTTTGCAAACCTATGTGTCTTTTTCTTGAAGCGGTTTGATTAAAATGTGTTTGTTGTAGAAATATCACAAAAAGGGTAGGTAGTTTTAATAATAATTTCTTCATTTATTTTTCCAAATTCAGCATAATTCACCTTCAGATTCAAACCAAAATTATTTTAAATGTTAGTAATTTTATTCCCATTTTAACCGACGTATTTTAGTAATTTTGAATTAAACCGCGGAACTTTCTCTACTTTATAGTGAAATATAATGCAGGTCACAGGTAAACCGAAAGCTCTTTATACTAAGTTCATAAGTCCCGAGTCGCAATTTAATGTTAAAAAGCTTCCTCACGTGTTAAATTTTGCAAACAACTTTTAACATTAGCATGTCAGCAAGTCTCCGTCTCTTGATTTAAAGTTATATCTGGAAATGGTTACGAAAATATTGTTCCGGAAGATGAAGCCTGACTCTATCACTTTTTTATCAACAAGGTCACTATTTTTTGGAAGGTTTTCATTTACAAGTCACATTCCCTTTTTTATGTATGTTTGAGTGGAACAAAATATGGTGGAATTGAGAACAATATATTTCCATTCTGGTAATATAGCTAATAAGAATCAAAGCTATTATGAATTTATTTGGCATCAAGAACAATCATAGTGAGTTGAATAAACCATTCGACAAATACATTTTTAGTGACCCGACCTGAACATTGACTGTAACAATCATATAACCGTTACCTAAAGATGTATCTTTATATATATATATATATATAGAATATATAGAAAAAGGAAAATTTATTAATTTTCCTTTTTCTAGATATTGCCAAAAAATAATTATAATTAAAAAAGAAAGAGGAAATTTCACTTATAATATAGAGTTAAACTAATAATAACAAATAATATGAAAACATTTTAACTAACTTGTGATGGTGAATTGCCTTGACTTTAATTTTTGGGCAAAAACATTTTTGATAGAAATCTTTAGAATTACGAGCATGGAATTTTTAATAATACTTAAATATTAATTAAAATCTCTAAATATTATTAATTTTTATATCAAAATATATCGGAGATATGTCAAAATGCTATCAAACGTTTAAAAATTTGACTCCACTTCATTCTATTTTCCTCCACTTCAAGCCTTAAACCACTGTGAAAATTTCAGATCAATTGACTAAACTGTTCAAAGGTTAGTGCAATTTAAAATTATTGTAATTTTAAACGTGTACGTGATCTTATGGAGATTCAGTAACATAAGTTAAACATCTTAGAATTATACAAAGAAAAGCTATCAAGCATTCCAAACTTTCAGCTTATCTAACTTATATTGTTTGAAACCAATCTCAATAAATGAGTGTCCAAAATTCTCTTTTTTTTTAATAGAAATGCCTATCTCATCAACATTATAACTTTGATTAAGATCAAAATGGAGAATTCTTTATATAATTTCCAAGTTGTCAATAAACATGCTTATTAATGCTGGTTTTATTTAAAGAAGTTGACTCAAGTTTTCTCAGATACCACATGATAGTTATTTAATAACCAAAAACTTGCAATGAAGTGAAAAAAAATTGGTGCATAATGTCGTTAGAAGTCGCAACAGCTAAAGCCGTTATTACCCCACTCACCTCTACTACACCTATTTGTGTAATAAGGAACTAAAACAGTTTTGTACTGCCATTATTAAAAAAAATAATAATAATAAAATGATTTTTATATTATTATTGAATTCGAAAGTTTAGTAGATACAAATTAAAATATTCAAAAAACAAATGACATGTTTTTTCGTGCTCCACGTAAAATTTGTACAATCCTTCAGTCCTTATCAAACGCCAACAAGTGTCTCCCGAGACCAGTTTCTGGCATTAAGTCATCAGTCGTGTTCCAGTTCAACGTTCGAAAATATTGACCAAGGGTCCTGATCATAAATATCGACCAAGCCTATGTGAAACCGTTCGTGACTCGTCGCAGGTCCCATTTAGCATACCTGGTACTGCATGAAAAATTGCATAGTGGGCTTGTGGAGAACATTTAAAATAGTCAAAAACAAGAGACATTTTTTCCCATGCGGAATGTAAAATTTGCCCAATTTGTCAGTTGCCATCAAACCCAAGCTTTTGTAAAATTTCTCGGTGACGGCATTGTCAAGTTCACCTAGGAAAAACAATGGATCAGAATCTTCCGAAAAAAATTCTACATCTTACAACCGTTTTCACTATAAAGTTAAACAAACTATACACGATGGAAAATTCTAAATGGCGCTATGATTTCAAATTTAAATCACAATGTTTATTAACTCGTTTAACAAATTAAGGTTTACACAATCAAACATAATTTCTGTCTAACGTAATTTCAGAGCTAAAATTTCGAATTGGGTTTATTAAGGGCCTAAGGGCATTAAAACAGTTGTTCGATCAAAGGGGATTTGCTGCGAATAGACCATCTCCAGACCTAATCAAACATACCCTTCACAACAATCAATTCTCGCTTTGGAAAAATTAAGTTGTTATGGGAGTTTCCAGAACAGTTTTGCAAATGAAAATTTTTGTTTGGTTAGAATTATTGGTATTTATTAGATAAATAATAGAAAATCTAAGTTATATGATTCAATCATTTTATAATCTATTTTTTCTAAAAAGAAGTATGATCGACAAAAACTTGAAGTATTGAACCTTGAATTAAATCAAGAGAATATGTTGGGTTGCAAAATATAAACTCTTTATGGCCGCATTTTGTCTGCCTTTTCTATTTTATTATTATATGAACTTTCAGGATAAGGTCCATATTATAAGATTGGCTTGTGATGATGTATACAAGTGATAAGTAATCAATAACAAACATATATATATATATATATATATATATATATAAATATATATATATGTCTATATATATATATATATATATATATATATATATATATATATATATATATATATATATATATATATATATATATATATATATATGAGCATATTTGTTGGTTGATGACTGGAGACGAGCCCCACCCATCCCTTCAACTGGAGGGTATATGTTTCGTCTCTTGATGTTTAGGCTCTTCAGGGTACCTACACATGTTCCCCTATCAAGAATAGGGAGAGTGTATCCGCAGCCAACAACCAATGTTTACGCCGCCTTCCCGTCGGATGGCGTATATATGCAATGTCAGATTTCTTTAGACTGCGTCCAATAAGACAACAATAGTTGAGTGTCATTATACACTCAACCGTTGGGTTCCACAATCTCATGTGGAACACACAACAACCTTCATCTCCGCCTTAATGAGTATTTTTGTTGGTTGATGACTGGAGCCAATAAAAACAATAAGACCAATAAGAAAACTATCGTTGTCTTATTGGACGCAGTCCAAAGAAATCTGATTGGAATCTGATCTGCAAGTTGGCGAAAACATTGGTTGTTGCCTGCGGATAGAGTCTTCCCTATTCTTGATGGGGGAACATGTGTAGGTACCCTGAAGAGTCTAAACATCAAGAAACGAAACATATGCCCTTCATTTAAAGGGATGGGTGTGGCTCGTCTCCAGTCATAAACCAACAAACATGCTAATTAAGGTGGAGACGCAGGTTGTTGTGTGTTATATATAATTAAAAATTAATATATTAAACTAAAGCATTGTTTTGCTGATAACATAGATTTTTCGAATTTTACACATTCTATTGATATTGGTATTTACACATTATTTTAATTCTTTTTCAATTTTCAAATCAATCCATTTAAAAGTGCTTAGAAACATAATATATCTTTTTAGAGTAATTGCTTTATTAGAACAAAGCTTTACTCAAAGTGTTATCGCGGATATTGTACGTGTTTTTCAATGTGCCGTATCAAAAATTCATAAAAAAATTCCTAGAGACAAATGACATAAGGGCTAGCCCCAAAAGTGGAAGAAAACGATGTACAACGGCTGCACAAGGCCGGCACATATCATTAATAGGTCGAAGAAATCGTCTGAAATCTACAAGTGGTATATCAAGGGAGCTTGTTAGGCTTGAAGGAGTAAATATTTCACGACAAACGATTACACGCAGACTGAAAGCGGTAAATTTGCATCGCAGATGGTCTTTGCGTATTCCCAAACTAACACTTCAACAAAAAAATGTAAGGTTACAATGGGGTTGAGAAATGGTGGATCAAAGTCCTATCTGGAATAACGTTATGCTCTCCGATGAGCAGAGAATTGACTTGATTTCTGATTCAAGTTGACGACGCAGAGGTAAAGAACCAGCGGTAAATATATATTAGTAGTCAAAATACCGTCTCGAGTAAACGCTTTGAAAAAGATGGATGAGACACCAGTGGACATTCAGCTAACACACACGTGATATATATATATATATATATATATATATATATATATATATATATATATATATATATATATATGAGAATTGTATTAGCTAATTGGCTAAGGACGAGCCCCACCCATCCCTTCATTGGGGGCATATGTGTCATCTCTTGATGTTCAGAATCTTCAGGGTACCGACATATGATCTCTCATCAAGAATAGAGACACCTATCCACAGTCAGTCAACAACTCATGTTTTCGCCGTCTTCCCATCGGATGGCGTATATATGCAGTGTTAGATTTCCTTGAACTGCGTCCAATGAGACAACAGCAGATGAGTGTCATCACTCAGTTGAGTATATTTCAACCGTTGGGTTCCACAATCTCATGTCGACTACACAACAACCTGCGTCTCCGCCTATATGAGAATTTTATTAGCTAATAGACTAAGTTAATTTAGAGCTATTTAGAGCTATTAAAGTTATTTACTCAATATAAAGTTGTTGTGTGTTTCACATGAGATTGTGGAACCCAACGGTTGAGTGTATGATGACACTCAGCTGATGTTGTCTCATTGGACGCAGTCCAATAAAATCTAACACTGCATATATATATATATATATATATATATATATATATATATATATATATATATATATGTATATATATATATATATATATATATATATATATATATATATATATATATATATATATATATATATATATATATGTGTGTGTGTGTGTGTATATAAATTTATCTAACGATTCTAAACTCTTTTTGAACAAGTCACCTTAAAATACACGTGCCCAAAATGAAACAAATTCTGCGGAAAATTTTTATTTTTCTTACAATTGGCAACATCGCAAATTGTTTGAATTTTGGAAAAATAAATCAGTTTATTTTATTGTTTCCATACGTTTCATCATAGATTTGGATTGTCAAAGCTGAAATGCTGGTTTTCACAAAAATCACTAATTTTTCACACCATAACCCGTTTTAAACGATTCACTCTACAATAAGAAACACATGATTAATTGTTTTATTAAATTAAATGTTGAAAATGTCCATCATTTGAGTCTATGTGAGCTCAATACGATTCTAACCTAATTTGAACGAGTTCGGAAAAAGTCCCGGTATATTTCTCGTTTGATTGCTGCTTCTCCATAAGTGCTATGATACACTTCTTATATCGTTATAACAGCGTACAGAATATATTTAGATCTTAAATGGAATTTAAATACGCGCAAAGTGAAATAATTTTTGTCAGCAAACAACAGGTAATCATCTCCTTTCGGCGATGCTAATAGAACTATAATAGAACTACGATGTTACCTTAGCACCTTTTTTTTTTGTCTGATTTTTTTTGACCCGATTTTTAATTTTCAAAAAATTGTTTTTAAAATGTTCATTAGTTTATTTATAGTTTATTTGTTAAATATTAACAATTTTTACAATTTTACAATTGACGTTTTCACAAATCTGCATTTTTTTCGCGGAAATCCTTAGGTTTTTGACCCTTATTGAATGGAACTTTTTTCTTTCAAAGATGTGAAGAATTGTTGGTAAAATTTACGAAGGTTCTGTAGAACAGAAAGATCAGATTCAGGTGTCCATATAAAAATAATGTCGAGTCTTACATTGTCCATAGATTTTAAATTGGCTTACTATGGGTTCTATATAGAAGGAATATGTTATAGTGTGGAAAAATGTTCTTGTATGTAGTTTTCACACTAAAGTAGTCGCAATATGCAAATTGATCACAAAATTGTTAGGTTACGGTGTAAGTTCTGTTTATTTTTTAGTTTTGTTAATTTCAGTTTAACATACTGATTTTAAACAAATTTTAAATTTTTTCAAAAATATTTAGTAATTGTATTTTTATTTTTTTGTAGGAAACATTTACATATTTAATATTTCTTTATATCTACCTTATTTTCAAGATTAAGCTGCAACGTATTTCCATCTTTTCTGTTCCCTTGGTCGCTAAATGCAAGTTCTCACATTCTCGGGCAAAAAATCACACAAACTTCTCACTAAAATAACTTCTAACAAAGCTTGATCACTTCATTAACCTTATATCACACAAATTTTTTAATATGGCTCGATAAACTGATTAATGAGAGGATATAATTTGGATTTAAAATTTTCAACGGTTAATTTTTTTCTCGTCAAACCAATTAACTTATTTCCTAATCTAACAACTGTTTCCTTAATCTAATATTTTAAGTTTTAATTCTTTTTTGTAGTTTTATTGATGTTAAATATTAATTTCTATTTAATTAAGGAATGTCATTGTAACGTTACACTATGCTATAATTAATTTGCATTGAAAATCCCATTTTCTGCCATCTAATAAAAACAGGTAGAAATAAATTTTAGATAAATAAACCGTCCAGAAACAATAAGGGTTTTTGTCCTCGATGAATACAAATGGTTCAGCCATCTTATAAATAATACAAGAAGCTTTTTATAGGATGTTATAGTCGCTTTTAGTTCATAAAACTCGTATCTAAGAGATCTAGGCTTATGTTGTGTTGAAATTTCTATGAAGGGAAGGGAGAATGGCGGGTTAAATTATGGAATGCAGAATGAAGAAACTTTTTCGTTTTTGGAAACCTTGTTGATTGTGGCACGACAAGAATTAAATATAACAATTTTTTTGTGATATTTTTTATTAATGTTGATACATTCAAGAAGGGCAGTAAAATATAAAAATAGGTATAGCCATCTTATATATATATATATATATATATATATATATATATATATATATATATATATATATATATATATATATATATATATATATATATAATATATATATATATATATATATATATATATATATATATATATATATATATATATATATATATATATATATATATATATATATATATATATAGACACACACACACACACACACACAATATATTTAAATGATTTGACTGTAAAGAAAAAGTGACGTGATAGAATATTTCTCTCATTTTTATACTATCAGAATTTATTCACAGTTCTTTCGGGATATTTAATAAAAGTTAAACTAGTATAATATAATGCCTAATACAGTTTTCATTATCTACATTAAACAGACAATTAAAATTAATGTCAGTGTTTATTCGTTTTCTATGCATTGAAGATACATAGTCACATAATGGTCACTACAAATGCGCCATGAACATTTGCTGCATTGTTTGCGTGTGCTTCGGTTTCGAGCTCTGCTACAAAAAAAACAGCGACCAAGGCTCTGATAATCCTAAAAGTAATCTGCCCTTTCAGTTTTATACTTTTGGATATATTTTGGATCAAATCCGACTTCTTGTATCTAATGGAGACAAATAATATTCATGTCGGGATTATTCATCTGATATATTACGAGACCATTTAAACCAGCCAAATTAAGAAAATTATAAAATAATGTAACAGACCATCAACGACTATTGCTTGATACATCGTACTGCCTGCACATTTTATCAAAAATATAGACACCATACTTCGTATTGTTATAAAAGATGATTATTTCAGGTTTTTAGATTCTCCACTATCAGGATTAATTTTTTGTCATTGTGAGAGGTGGATAATAACAAAACTACTTTTCTACGTTTTGGTACATAGATGACTGGTGTACAATCGGGTTGAAAGCCAAAGATGGACTCATTTATATCCTTGCTTTCAATTTTTTTGAACTGATCAGGGATCTCTAGTTTGTTTTTTTATGTTCCTACAGTTGTGATTTTGTTAGTTAGTAGTTTTTTGCATATAGGAACACTAGTGAACCAATTATGCATACAACGTTACATCTTAATCCGTATAATGGATTCAAAATTCGATGTATGCTAGATATCTGGCACTTTACTTAAAAGTGTAAAATTACCTTAAAATTCCATACCGGCGTAAATTTAAAAATTTGAGATATATTTTACATCCACAACCATTATAATTTTTATGCCAAATTTGACAGGCTTATTTGGCATGTACGGTACAAATCCGCAACTTATTGTATTATCAGTTGTAATGTATTCACTGGGGGTGTAATAATTAACTTCTAGTCGATCTGTTTGTTGCCGAACGTGTCGATCTTTTACAATCGAAGAACACGCAGTAGGAATCGGAATCTGCTCTCAGACATGGGGTGAAAACAATTTTAACTCCAGTACGTTTTAAATTGTCCCAGAAGGCTTGAATATTTCTTTGCCCTGATCGTCAATCGTATTCGAAATAACACCAATAATACTTATCATCTCTATCTCTTTAAAATTTGCTTTTAATAGTATCAATGAAATGCCGATTCAATAAGGACATTCAATATATCAGCATCAAAGAAAATGAAAAAATACTAAAGAACTGTTTTAGCGTCCTTTGCCACATTAATTGCGCCTGGTGGGCAAGAAACCATATTGTGAGATCGTGTAGTGTTACACAAAACGTAGTGTTCAGGAAAACATTAAAATTTTGAATTGTTATTACTTACAAGGACATTGGAGGATGGGTTGATGCTTGTTGCGAAGATAAAGGAATCAATAAGTAGGTATTTACCGTTTCTCAAAGAGTAAACCATTCAGTTTATTGTAACTGCAAATCAATAGAGAAAATTCGAAAAAGTTCGAAAAAAAACTTAAATTAGTTATTATTAAATGTTTTAAATCAGACACCTTCATGTTTGCAATTAAAAGTACTACTCAGTGTGTATACATGTAGGAAATTCCAAATCTAAACAAGTATTTACGAGGCGAACGAAATGCGCGACGCGAGACATATCAAACGGTCCGTACTCGTCAAATCAGCGTTAAAAACTATTTACTGATGCGCTCGGTCGCAGGAAATCTACGTCCAAATCGCATGTTTTAGAAAGCAGTTAAACACCCGAATTCTGGCAACCAACAAAACACGTAACGCCAACGATGAGATAAATGGACGTGGCGTACGGTCGTTCGAGGTAAACGTCCGACCAACGATGTAAAAATTGTGCGAGAAGATGGAATTTTTATCCGCATTATCTGATGTGATTGATCTAGAGACGATCTTCTACTTTTGGAGATTTTAATTTTTAATAATATCTTAAAATGAGTTAAAGGAAAGAAATAGAATGGAAATAAAATATAGTGCTTTGCTCTGAAAAACTGTTTATTATGATAAATGCAGGAGGGGCGATGCCCCAATGCCATCCCTAACGAGCCGCCACTGCATGAATCCTTTAAAATTTATTATGGTGTGAAAAATTAGTACTAGTAATTTGCATTTTGATATTAAACGACAACAATATGTGTTTCTTTTTTTTATAAAAAAAAATAAATTTATGTTGAAAGGTATGAAATAACCGGCTATAAAATGATTAAGATGACAATGAAACACAAAACTGATTTTTTCTAACAATTGTCGACATTGTCAATTGTTATGAAAATAAAGTAATGTTTTCGGTAAAAATGGTGGATTGGATATATGTTTTAAGAAGTTTAAAAAACGTTTTGTATACATGTTTTAAGGACACATTGTATTCAAAATAACCTAAATAATCGTTGGTTAAGTTTACAAAAGTTACTGCCGGTACACTTTGTATAAACAGAGAAACAGTGTATATAGAAATAGTAAAATACAAAATATCTGAACAAAAGAAACATAAAATAGAAGCTTTTCCCGAGTTCCTATGAAAGAGTTTTCTATTCTAACTAGGCAAATATCATGTTCAGACTTTCAGTCAGCAGCAAATGCTTCCTCAACAAGTAATTAATATTCTCGAATATCGGAGTGGCTCGAAAAATATTTTGATAAAGAATTTTTTAACCTAACTGAATGAAGCTGCTGAAAATCACTTTCTTAAACTTCTTAATGCGCGTTTTGCTAACCATATTTTCATCATTAAGAGATGATTCAATCTAGACTGAGCATAATGGTATATCTCTTCGAGAAACATAATTAGATTAAATCTGAATCATCTCCTGATGGTGTTAACATGGTGAGTGAAACGTGCGTCGAGGAGTTTAAAGCAATTATTTGGTGTTTGTTTCACATCGAAGGTTCCAAAAGAAGAAGTGATAGTTGAATGATGTTACTATGATTAAAAAATAAGATGACTTGTTTTAAGTAATTGCAGGCTTTACGTATTGATTTTTACCATTTAATTTTTAAGTTGGTATTACTGTCTTTAACATCTGAACCATCCAGATTTGTGATAACATGTCATCGCACACAGTAGTAATTATTCGTCAATTTTTCGCTAAAAATCTAACAGATACCATTCAACAAACACCATATATGCCAAATATGGCACCGTGTGACTTTTACCTATTTTCACGATTGACGAAACTACTTCGCAGACTGCGTTTTGAGTCCATAGAAGGCATTCAAGAGAGTTCGCTTTGAAGAAAATACCAGAAGTGAAGTGTAAAGCTATTTCGAAGACTGGAAAAAAACGTTATAATAAGTGTATTACACTAAGAGAGGATAACTTTAAAGGAGACAAAGTTAATTTGAATGAATAATAAAATCATCTAAATAATAATTAAAATAATTAAATCATTTCCTGATGATGCTATCATGGTTAGCGAAACGTGATGGTTAGTGGTAAATCTCTTTGAGTTTAGTGTATATTGCAGTCACACCGAAGGTTCCAATAGAAAAATTGATAAATTTGAATGAATAAATAAATACTTTGTGTTTTATTTATTGTCACCTTACTTTTTGATCATAGCGAATCACTTGCGAAAGTTACGTTGTGTGAATAAATATATTTCATAGAATAAAGGTTTGTTTAAGAAGATATATTATTCTCCTTCTTTTTTACATTCTTGGAATAACTGTTTTTCGCTTTCCACCTCTGTAGTACTTCCTCTACTTTCTCTGACAGTATTGCTATCATTTATGTTTTCACATTGTTTGTAGTAAACCGTTGGAAAAGGTTTTTTGTTTTGCATTTGTATGAGTGGAGAACCCTTCTAATTAACAAAGGAACTAAACTGCGTTCAATTAAATATACCGAAACTTGTTTTAGTAAAATTAAACCAGCAACATTTATTATACTTACTTTACTTTTATGACAGTATTAGAATAACCTTTAACTCAATGTACAACAATATGCGTTCGTTCACATATTCGTTTTTATACTTAACATACGTCATAAGTGTTCTGTGTTACTTTATAATGTGTTGAAGTAAATGACGAGGAAAGAATAATATATTCTGAATGGATGAACAGGGAGCGTTGTTGTCAGTATGGTTTTAGGAATCAATTTACATTTTGTTTTTGTTGGAAATGGGTGAAATATATGTACGTAGGTCACAGTAAAAGTTGCTACAATCGGGCAATTCTGTTAGTTCAGACGTTTCATTAACATCATAATAATCATAAATAGCAACCCTCACAAAAAATACATCAAGTGGTTTTGCTTTCATACGTGGGTCAATTGAAAAGTTCTCGGTCTCACAAAGAAAAGAGAATATATGTGATTTTTTACATTTTTCCGTGTTTCAATGGAATTCGATATAATTGTTACAACTCAGTATGTCGGAAAGATAACGCATCTTTTTAAATAAAAAAAATATTTCTTTTTATTCAAAATGCATCCCTTTCGCATCAATACACCGCCGGGCATGTTCAACCGATAGCATATAATTTTTTATGTGGTTTTTCAGAATCATCTCAATGATCCTCGTCACGGCTTCATTGACATGAGTAACATTTAACAGCCATAAAATTTCATGGTCAATTTGAGTTTTAAGAACAGAAAATAGTCAAGTGAAGATAAATCAGGCAAATACGAAGGATGTTGTAGCACACTTAGTTTTTTTCGTCAAAAATTTATGAATAGTCACGGTCCTCATTTAAGACGTGAGAAACAAGTCGAGCATATACTTTCCGTTTGTTTAAATCCTTTGTCGAAATTTCGTGAATCATGTCTTTGGTCGTATTTAATACCTCCGTTATCCATCTCGCAGTCGAATTCGTATCGTAAGGGATCATTTCTCGCAGTTTTTCCATTAACTCATCGTCATTATTGCTTTTTCGCCTTCGCTTGCCTTTGGGTCGTCTTCCAAAAAATCACGACCATCCTGGAATCGCTTATATCATTCGAATACACGTATACGAAATAAGCAGTCATCAACATAAACTGTTTTCATCAATTTAAATGTTTCTGCAAAAGTTCTACCGAGCTTGAAATAAAATTTATTGTTTGTTATTTGTCCAAAACGTGTTTTTGTTGCGAGGTGGCAAAAGGTGCTGTCACTTTAAGCGCTATAACTTGACAATCCGTATATCGATTTTAATGGTGGTAGCATCATTTTATAGAGGAGATATACAGCTTTCAGATAATATATTGTTTTATTAGATGGTGTTTAATAGAATAGGATTTTATTTTTTATTTTTACTTCAATTTTTTAGTTGTAGTACCGCTGTTAAACCTGGCGAATATAACATGTGATCGAGCTGATAATTCTAAAACTTGCAGACTAAATATTAAAACAAATATGTTTAATAATATTTAATCTAGATACACTTTTGTTAATAAAGTTGTTTATAGATAGTTGTTCTAGTACATATTAGACAACTGTATTTTTTCCTCATATTTTAGAAATTGAATAATTATCATTAATATAAATCAAATAGTATCGAGAAAGAGAAATGCAAATAGTTTATGTAAATATTTATTTAGATTATGAAATAGGAAACACTCTCAATATGTTGTTTTTCATCCCTTCCTGCGTTTTGTAAGATATACCATTCCCAACAATATCAGAGGGAGCGAAAGAGATGGTTGTTAGAAGGTGCGATGTTTGATAAGGGAAGTAGATGGAGCGAAACATCCCAATTATAGCTCAATTATTTTTGCCGGATCTTGATGAAAATGCCTGGTTGTACACTGCCACGATAAAACAACGCTTTTCCTGTTTGCTAATTCTGAACTGTTTTGTTCAATTACTGTCTTCAGCCTATAGTGAACAAGAGAAATCGGTTTTAATTTTTAATTTCGCGGAAGAAGCTCAAAATATATGAATCCATTCCAATTCCACTTAATGCAAAGCGTAATTTTCTTCGGATAAAGGCCGTGTTTCATTGTACATAAAACTGCTGACCTTGGTAACCCTAATGATTTTGTTTGGCTGCACGTTGTTACATACAAACCACTTTTCATTACCAGTTGCCATCCGCTTCGGAAATGGAGCCTCAGAATTTTTTTTCAGCAAAAGTTTTCTCAGTAAGTTATTCGACCCAACTAATTTCACTCACTGTGTTCATCAGGGACCCACGCATTGTATCGGCAAACGTATTCAAAATTTTCTTTCATATCTGTTATCTCACAGACTGTGATGCGTGGATTTTCAGTTATTACAGTCATTACTTCCTCGACATCAGTACTTGAAGGACGCCCAGAGCTGGACGCTGGTCTTTCAGGTCAAAATCTTCGTCCCTGAATCGACCAAACCACTTTTGCACTATGGTCTCCCAAACAAAACCCTTTCCAACGAAACGGAACAAATTTTGTTTTTTTTTTGTTTGGGCAGTATTTTACCCTTTTTGAAATAAAAATATAACTTGGGGAAAAACCAAGTTTTCGACCAATATTTTCAATTTGAATCAACTTGAATAACTGACGGCAAATCAACGCGAATCTCAACGTAAACATTTTAAATATCATAGGAATTAATAATATGTAAATAAGCATTAGTAATCCAATACAGATTTATATTTACAAGCATTAAAAAAGCTACTTTTAGGAAATTACCTATGAAATACTGGACTGCTGGAAAATAGCCCTTCTGTGAGGCATTCTTTTTGGTTTTAGCGATAATTCATATTTTTGAATTTAATATATATATTGAATATAATCATATCCATAATGGCAATGGCAGCCATATTCTCAATCAGTCATTATCCACTATGGTTTATGGCCTGAAGGAGATATATCATCACCTGAGTATGGGAGCGTAGTAAGTCCAGAAAAGTAAAACTCAAGAAAACAAGATCTGATTATGTTTAGGTTAACGTAATGTTATTATTCATTTTTTTTCCAAATTTAAGATTACAAACAGTTTAAAGCAAATTATTATAGAATAAGAAAAAAATATTTCTTTTTCTTCAAGGTATTTTAATATTTAGTTTGGACTTGCCGTAATGAAAATAAAAAATTATCAAAAAATTTTTCACTTCCGTTTACATTTTACAAAAAAAATCATTTTTACTTCAAAAAATAATTCATATACATTTTATCATGTTCCGGAAAATAATATGACATAGACGAAATATTTTTCTTTTTTGCTTGGACCATAACAGGTTTTCGCAATATAAGGCTGATTTTTTATCTAATACATACTTCATAGTTTCGTTAGCTGTCTTTTTAGATTTTAACTCCTTCTGAAGGTGTATTCTTTGAATCTCATCTTCAAAATTAGTTCTATAAGATAAGTATTGAATTGAAGTCGCAGATGCAAGCAGATGTTTTACTTGGGAGTATGGTACTAGGCTATAGAAAAATGACTGATTCTATTTCTAAAAATCAAAAAAAATCTAGTATGGTACTAGGCTATAGGAAAATGACTGATGGTATTTCTAAAAAGCAAAAAAAATCTGCTTTTTCCATTTGAATCAACACCAGTTTGTCCTTAATTATCTTAAGAGATCTAATTAATAATACAAGGCTATATATTTCGGAGTACGTAAGTTTTCGTCCAATCAGGCTGTGTATAGAGTCCACCTCTTGGATGTTTCCATGACGAGCTTCGGAAACCTTTTCTTCAATCGATATTATATGTGACTGATGCTACATGAAATAAATCAAGGAAAATGACATAATGCTGTTCTGATTTTGCAGAACCACAGAATAAGATGTTTATGCCAAGGTAATCGTAAACTATTTCGACTAGAATTTTTACTAAGGTACAGGCAATAGGTACTCGACGTGTCATGCTGTCATTTCTTGCCGTATCTCACAGTAAGTTTTTTATTCACCATGAAATGTGCTATTAAATTCAGTACTTTAATTAGCGTTAAATAAATTTTACGCATTAGTCATTTGTTTGAATTAATTGTCCGTAATTTTTTAAACATTCGACAAAATTGCACCTGTTGCTTTTGGAAAATCTGGCGTAAAGTACATGCTGAATTTTCAGTTCAATACCTTGTCCGGACTTGGTCTCATAGGCATCTCAGCAATTCTATAGTGCATCTTACAAAATCATATTTTTTCAAGAAATAATAAAAGTGGAGTTGGCGCACTCCAATGCTCAGGTGTCAGGCTCAATGTCAGATATACGAGTGATAATATTTTTTCAATCCAGATGTCAACTCAAATATTAGGAATTATATTTCTTAATTAAATTATACTAAAATATATATTAATAGTGATATATTTACGAAAACAATTTTATTGTTTTTTCATTTTTTTCTGTAGGCATTTACATATCAGTTCTGTAGGCATTTACATATCGCATATTAAAAGTGTATCCAACCAGATATAATTTTCACTCTCTTTCCCTCTCTTTGTACTTTTCTAATCAATGTCCCTTCTACCTCAACCTGTTTTCCATCATTTAATTTCACATCATGGCACACATTTATATTTCTACCTTATTCGTAATATACAGCTGTATAAACTTTCTGTTTTACATAGATATGGACTGGCTCTTCATATTTATTAAAAACAAGACCGTTCTCATCTAACTGAAACAAACTTTGTCTTAGGAACATTAGTTTAAAATATAAATTATATTTTATGTAATGTTATATACAGTTTTTTACTGAAAGGATTTCTTAAATTTTTAAACAGAACAAAAAGTGTACTTAATTTATTCTTTAATTAAAAACAAATCCCAATATCCCGTGAGCATATTTCAAAAAGTTCTAAGTCTGACATCGATATTATATATAATAAACAGCATTTTAATATATAATAAACCAGCGGTTGGGGTGCACCCCAACCGCTGGGTTCCACAATCTCATGTGGAACACACAATAACCTGCGTCAACCAAAGTCGAATATGCATGGTTCCAAACTCATGTTCTGTATTTGGTGGGATCAGCTGGGTGTAGTATATTATGAGCTACTCAAACCCAACCAAACCACGGGAGATCGCTATCGACTACAAATGATGCGTTTGGGCTGAGCATTGAAGGAAAATCGGCCGCAAAACGAGAAAAAGCACGACAAAGTAATTTTGTAGAATGACAACGCTCGGTGACATGTTACACAACCTACTTGGAAACGTTTAACTGCCGTATTCACTAGACATTGCTTCTTCCGATTATCACTTGTTTCAATCGATGACTCATGGCTTGGCTGAGCAGCATTTCCATTCCCATAAAGATGCTAAAAAATCGGTCGATCCGTGGATAACCTCAAAAGATGAGCGTTCTTCATATTCATATGTTACCACCAATATCCGGCAAACAGAAAAAATAGCCATACTCGCATACAATGAAACAAGGGCAGCCAAACAGATAGAAGTCCTCAATGGAATGTGCAGAGAAAGTCGGCCTACAAATCTCCTTTCATAAAACAGAATTCTTCTGCTCAAAATTAGATGTCCAAAATTTGAATACCAAATATGGCAAGATAAATAGTGTCACTCGCTTCAAATACCTGGGCGAGATCCTCGAATCCACAGGAGGAGAGAAGATAGCACAGAAGATGAAGAGGGCATACGAGAAGACACTCAATATCTACAATAAGAAATGCATATCCACACTGGCAAAAATTAGACACTATAATACAATAATCAAAATAAAGGTACTATACGCAAGCGAAGCACTTACACTTCACACAAAAAGCGGCATAGAAAACATATTAAAAGAAGAATGCAAAATTATGACGAAAATTCTCGGCCTAAAACTAACAGAGGAAGAATACAAACTACATTCTAGAAAGACCACAAAGAGAATGTCCAACGTAGCTGCGGACTTAGGAAAAGGAAGGTTGAATTTCTATGGACATATCACTAGACTCCCACTGGCAAGACTCACCAACAGAATTCTTACATACATATAAGGAGTCAAGTCAACAGTACCATGGATCACACAAGTCAGAGCTGATCTGGAAAAGGCACAAATGGGCCCGACAGAGATTGAGGATAGAAGAACGTATAGAAACAAAATACATATGTAGAACGCTGTATCAGAGAGCGAAGTTTTAGGGAGATCGGGGACAAGGTGGATAGTGGATGAAAGAGAATTCATGGAGAAAGGATAAGAGAGATGTGGAAGATCATAAGGAACACTCGAAAATGAGTCAGAATGCTATGCGTGATCCAACCGGGTATAGTATAGTTTATAGTTTATAGTATAGTATAGTTTAATAATAATATGTATATATATATATATATATATATATATATATATATATATATATATATATATATATATATATATATATACATATATACACATAATATATATATATATATATATATATATATATATATATATATATATATATATATATATATATATATATATATATATATATATATATATATAGTTTTGTATGTTAATATGTTAATTTTGCCTAATTTTTTTTAGAAGAGAACTACACCCACATGTTAATGCTTAATCCGAGGAGAAACGTTGGCGTTGTCCTTTTTTGTGATTCTCTTAAGGGCTTTCTAGACAACGGTCAATTTATCTTTTCCTTTATTCATATATTCCACCATTTACTTTCAGACCGCTATTATCTTTTGCATCATTACTTTGTTTGTAATAAATCGTTTTAAATAACTTTTTGCTAAGGATGGTTTTTAGAGTTGGAGTTGAATTAAGAAGTATACATTTTTTTAGTAAAACTCAAATAGTTAGGTTATTCGATTTATTACTATAAAAGTGTTTCTTGAAAAAAGCTTTCAAACATCCACTATTAATCGTATTTAGTTGATTTTCACATGTCTGAGTGATATAAACTAATCGGAAACGGTGTGATATATACAGGGTCTAAGTAAAATAACTTTCGTAAATTTAACCAACGATTCTTTACGTTATTTGGAACAAAAGGTTTTTCTACCATTTCCGCGGAAAACACGTGTGGATTTTTCTTAATTTTCCTACAATTTAAATTCTTGTTTCACTGACCTTTTAAGATATTATTTGAAAATAAAATGTAATATTTTTATAGCCATTTATTCTATACGTTCCAAGATAATTTTAGTGTGTTTTGTTACAAAAAAAAAATGGAAAACTTAGACATTATTGTCATTTAATGTTAAAACTGATATCACTAGTACTAATTTTTTATATATATATATATAATATATATATATATATATATATATATATATATATATATATATATATATATATATATATATATATATATATATATATATATATATATATATATTTTTTTTTTTTTTAATAACGTTTAATAACGGTGTAATAATATAAGTTTAATAACGGTGAACCGTTCAAGTCTAGCTGGTCATTTACCAAAATACCCAATTTTTTTCTTTTGTTGATTTCTGGGCTCTAAAAGATTTATTTTTTTGGATTTATTCTCATTATGTAACATTATAAAATTATCATTGAAAGTATGCTTTTCGAACATTAAGTGGTTAGCATAATGAGAATTATTTTGTTGTTTAATATAACTTCTTTAATGTTCGTTGAGCCTAGTAAAGAAAGATCTTCCTGTTTGTCCAACATAGACTTTTGGACACGACCCGCATTCAATTAAATAGACTCCTGATTTATACAGTTTACGTGTTTAATTTTTATTGTTTTCAATGAGGCGTCCTAGACTGTTGTTTGTTTTGAAAGCACGTTTTGCTAGATATTAATTTTTGTTTATTTATTTAAAATGAATTTCTATCAAGTATCGGCTACCTCAGTTAAATTTATTTTTAAGTTACAATGAAACCAAACATAAAATTACTAAAATATTTAAATTACTAGAAAAAATTTATCTAAATAATTATGCAGGAAATTAGCTATCGCAAATTTAACTAACGATACTTATTATTTGAAAGAAAAATTTTGCTAACAACAAAGGTCAAAAACCTAAAGGTTTCCAGGAAAAAAATGCAAAATTAATTACCAATGGAAAAGCTATGATGATTAATATTTTAAGCAAATATTAATTGGTTTTTACTTGATAAATTAACTACAAATAAACCAATGAATATAATATAATAATGCAATAAGATATAATATATAATCTTATAGATATAAATAGAAATAATAATAATATAATTCGCGGATCCGACAGACGTCGTCTTGCCCGAACGTTGCCTTTTCGTTGTTATATGTTTTTATATTAAAAAATTTCAAAAGAATAAAAAAATTAAAAAATTAAAAAAAAATATTCCTAGACCCCTATCGCATCGCCACCTGACACACCCAAAAAATGTCATCAGAATCAATTCAGCGGTTTAGTATATATATATATATATATATATATATATATATATATATATATATATATATATATATATATATATATATATATATATATATATATAATTCTCCTCTATAGAGTCTAGTCGTTCCTTCATGAACTTCCTCTTAGTTTGTCTAATAACTTTGGCGGTCTGTTTTCTAGTCTCGTTAAAGAGCTGATTTTTATAGGACTTTCGCAAGAGAAATCCGTGGGTACATACCACAAAATCTTTGCTTTAGAAAGTGGAATGGGAGATTAGCGCTAAACAATTAGGGGAATTGTCAGGAGCTGGCACACTATTTCTCTGATCTCCTCAATTGCCCCAAACGCGACACAAGATTCCCCAAGGAAAATTGTGTCTATACCCACTCAGAATCACCACCACCAACACAGGAAGAGAATCACAGGCACATACAAAAACTGAAGAATAACAGGACATCCGGTGAAGATAGTATCACCGCGGAACTATTGAAAAACCTCGGACCAAACTCACTGCGGAAAAAATTACCAGATAAATGGAAATGTGCTCTTATACACCCGTTGCACAAAAGGAGACAGAACAGATATGAACAACTACAGAGGAATCTCTTTACTACAAGTCACTTACAAAATCTTCTCAGCATCCTCTCCAGAGAACACAGGAATAAGTAGAACACAAAATTGGCGAGTACCAAGCAGGCTTTCGCTCTGGTCGCTTATGCACTAAACAAATCATTAACTTAAAAACAATACTGAAATACAAAGCTATCAGGAACGTCCCAATCATCTGCACATTTGTTGACTTCAAGAAAGCATACGACTGCATTGACCGAAAATCTCTGTTCAACATCCTAGAAGAACAAGGACTCGACCCCAAAACACTACGATTGATCAAGCAGACACTAACCTACACAATCTCTAAAGTGAAATTTATGGGAGAAATTTCCGAACCCTTCCTGATTAAAACCGGAGTACGCCAAGGAGATGGGTTATCCCCACTCCTCTTCAACCTGGTCCTGGACAAAGTCATAAGGGAATGGGAAAAGGAACTAAAAAATCAAGGACACTGGAAACCAATACGACTCGGACGAACCACAAACAACATAGGAATATCATGCCTAGTCTTCGCGGACGACCTAGCCATACTCGCTATAATGAAAAAAGGGCAACCAAATAGATCGAAGTCCTCAAGGAATGCGCAGAGAAAGTTGGCCTACAAATATTCTTTCAAAAAACCGAATTCTTCTGCTCAAAATTAAATGTCCAAAATTTGAACACCAAATACGGCAAAATAAATAGGGTCACTCACTTCAAATACCTGGGCGAGATCCTCGAACCCATTCTATGGACATATCAGTAGGCTCCCACCGACAAGACTCATCAACAGAATTCGTTGTACGTACGTACATCCAAGGAGTCAAGTCAACAGTTCCATGGATCGCATAAGTCAGAGCTGATCTGGGAAAGGCACAAATGGGTCGGACAGAGATTGAGGATAGAAAAACGTACAGACACAGAATACATATATGGAACAATGCATCAGAGAGCGAAGTTTCGGGGAGATCAGGAACAAAGTGGACGGAGGAGAGAAAGAGAATCCACAGAGAAAGAATGAGAGAGGTGTGGAGGATTAGAAAGAACACTCGAAAATGAGCCAGGATGCTTTGCGTGATCCAATCGGGTCTATACGCACCTAATAATAATAATAATATTAATATATATGTATTGGGTTTTTTTCCGGGTGTACATCCGGTTGTCGAGTTGGTCCCTGTCGAGAGCTTGCAGATGTTTCGCCAAAATCTCATTTGGCATCCTCATTGTCGTCTGACGCGAGGTTCGTGACTTTCTGCCAAACCTTGCGACAGTAACCAATTCGACAACCGGATGTACTCCCGGAAAAAAACGAATACATGTTTTTCCATCTGTGAAACAGTACACACAAATATATATATATATATATATATATATATATATATATATATATATATATATATATATATATATATATATATATACTAAACCGCTGAATTGATTTTGATGACATTTTTTGTGTGTCGGGTGGCGATGCGATAGGGGTCTAGGAATATTTTTTTTAATTTTTTAATTTTTGTATTCTTTTGAAATGTTTTAATATAAAAACATGTAACAACGAAAAGGGCAACGTTCGGGCAAGACAATGTCTGTCAGATCCGCGAATTATATTATTATTATTTCTATTTATATCTATAAGATTATATATTATATCTTATTGCATTATTATATTATATTCATTGGTTTATTTGTAGTTAATTTATCAAGTAAAAACCAATTAATATTTGCTTAAAATATTAATCATCATAGCTTTTCGATTGGTAATTAATTTTGCATTTTTTTCCTGGAAACCTTTAGGTTTTTGACCTTTGTTGTAACATTTTTCCTTCAAATAATAAGTATCGTTAGTTAAATTTGCGATAGCTAATTTCCTGCATAATTATTTCGATAAAATTTTTCTAGTAATTTAAATATTTTAGTAAGTTTATGTTTGGTTTCATTGTAACTTAAAAATAAATTTAACTGAGGTAGCCGATACTTGATAGAAATTCATTTTAAATAAATAAACAAAAATTAATATCTAGCAAAACGTGCTTTCAAAACAAACAACTGTCTAGGACGCCTCATTGAAAACAATAAAAATTAGACACGTAAACTCTATAAATCAGGAGTCTATTTAATTGAATGCGGGTCGTGTCCAAAAGTCTATGTTGGACAAACAGGAAGATCTTTCTTTACTAGGCTCAACGAACATTAAAGAAGTTATATTAAACAACAAAATAATTCTCATTAAGCTAACCACTTAATGTTCGAAAAGCATACTTTCAATGATAATTTTATAATGTTACATAATGAGAATAAATCCAAAAAATTAAATCTTTTAGAGGCCAGAAATCAACAAAAGAAAAAAATTGGGTATTTTGGTAAATGACCAGCTAGAGTTGAACGGTTCACCGTTATTAAACTTATATTGTCTAAGACATTGACAATAAATGGATTTTCCCACTATCATGTTTTATGGTATCATTAGATCGATAAACACTTCAGGTTGTGGTTACTTTTCTCACTGTAAGTTTAGTATAGTATGTATTTGAAAAAGGCAGTATGTGTCGAAAGAATTGTCATACATACAATTTTAAATATAGTGGAAATTTTTAGATATTAATCTTTGTTTATTTATTTAACTTAAAAATGATAAATTGGTCTGTCTAGATTTGGTTTAGTGCAATATTGAAATAAAATATAATTTTTATTAAAGTCCAGAGAACTAATTCAGTTTTATCGGATTTCCTTACATAGCAAAAGGTAATATAAGGTACTTTTTCTTATTTTTCCAGCTTCAGATTTTATTTTCCACCTGCTACAGTTTTAGGGGGAAGCCCCTGAATAAAACTCGTTTCTTTCATAGCTTTGGCGCATGAGATGCGAGAAAGACAACCGTTAAGACTGACATTTGTTACACGTTTCCAAGTGTGATTCGTTTTTCATTCGGGGTATTTCATTTCATTTGGCGTTAATTCCTTAATGCAAAAAAAAATAGGGCAGGAGAGGATTTTTTTCGACACTACCGTTTGGATAAATTTATTTAAAAATGGATGGAAATTCGCTGAATAGAAAACTATTAGGCTATTAAGTAATTATAAATTAATTTAAATACCGGGTTGTGATATTAAGGTCTCGTTGAACTTCTACAGAAAATATTTGGTTATGTACTGGCTAAACCTGGTAAGAGTACTCCGATATTTCATATATTATTGCCAATTCGGTTTACTTAGCATCCAACGAGTACCTGCTGGATAAATAAGTTGACGGTTACATGTTCAACTTTTGCACAAGATGCGGATGGTACTGATAAAAAAAATGAATAGTTTGTAATTAACAATAAAGCGTCTTGGGGTCTAATGTCCCAATCACTGGAAGATACTAGACAAGAAAGTCAAATTTACAAGGAAGTCTTTTAGTATAATCACGTTAACCAATGTCTGGTGTCCTTAATATGCTACAGTATGATGTGGCCATATATGTTTTATATGGCATACTAGCAGCTTATCGGTGCTTTATAACTGACGGGTCAGTTGGACCCTTTACTCGAAGTGAAAAACATTTAAAAATGCCAAATGAGCCTGACGAAACGTCGTGACTCCTCACAGAATGAACGTATCCATACCCAGGATAATTTACAAACATTATCTATACCACCCGTGAAAATATTCGATATATGTAAATATCATCATCATCATCAGCCCGTGTCATTCTACTGCAGGATGAAAGTCTCTTCAGCATGCTTCTAACTCTCGCGGTCCTAAGCTCTCTTTTGCCATTCGGGTCCTATATACTTAATGAAGTCATCAGTCCATTGTGTTTTTGGTTGAGTGTAAGCTGTATCCAGTCGAGGACTATCTTGGTACATCTTTCGTCCCATCTCCTCGCTGCATGGCCTGTCCACTTCCATTTTCATTCCTTTATTCTTCCAATGATGTCACCTTCGTTTGTTCTCTGATCCATGTGTAGATCTTTCTATCCCATTTAGTAATATATATATTAGTTATCCTTATCAAATGTTCTGAGTTTTGAACATAGGATTCGGCAAGTTTGACGCTTGAATGCATGATACTTGCTAGATATTTTTCCAAATTTTGTGTGGGAGAGCCGAATGCATTTACTATGGGCCTTAATGGGATGGGCAAAGGCCTTGATGGGCAATTTTCGAGTTTTTTGGGGCACTCTCATCTGGTTTCACTCATTGTTGGGACTGCTGCTTGAACTACGGTGTGATATGACGAAGCCAGATTTTATTCACTATGATAAATAGTTGAAAAAACTAGCGGAATTATGTTAAAATTATTCTAAACGCTCTTGAAAACCGTTTATTAGAATGCGTCTTTGGCCACTATTAACAAACGCAACACCCATGGAGCGGAAAGCTTTTTCATACTCAAAACAGTATGTAATATATATTGAATATAGTTTATTGAGATGTTTATAATATCGGCAAGCTCACATACTTTCAGTCGGCGATTATTTCTGTGACGATTTTGTCGATCGTAGTGGTTTTTGGGTCTTTTTGGATTTTTACCTTCCCCCAGGGATCTCAAACCAAGAGGAACAATTCTTTTTGAGCAATTCATTGAGGAACCAATTTTTTACCATTGAAAACTAAGGAAATAATCAAATAGTTTATCTCAAACGCTTAGACTCAAAATCTAAAATCCACAACTACGTTTGCTAACACCACTGCTTTCCATTATTCATGCATGTAAGTTTATAGCTTTAAAATTCTGTAGATACGAGGGTTGCTATTCATGTATAAGGAATAATACACAAAAATAAATATTGATTGTTGAAAATGGTTTTATTGTTTTTCAAACTATCCCCCGCGATGATCGATACACTTTTGCATACGTTTGAACCAATTTTCATAGCACATTTTCCATTCCGCTTGAAGTATTTCCAAAACATCTTGAACGCATCAACCGTTCCTTCTGGCATGGAAAATCGTTTACTACGTAGTTAATTTTTCGTGAACGGAAACCAAAAGAAATCAGTGGGTGCCAAATCAGGACTACACGGGGGATTATCAAGTCAAAGATTGAGTTGTTCTGTTCGATGTGCGAGAGCTCGCGTTGTCATGGTGAAGAATGATCCTGCGCCACAGGTGTTTTTTTTTTCAAAGACTTCTGACAAACAATTAGTTATATACCATTTAGAATTGACCGTCTTACGATTCTCGAGTTACATTATAGACACATGCCCGTTTATACCAAACAAACAGGCGACCATTTGATTCCTGCTCGAACAACTTTTGTTGGGGTTTGCTTATTTTGAAAGACCCATACAGTCAAGAGCTGTATACGCATTGGCTTTATATGCATATATCCAAGATTCGTCACCCGAGTAGATGTTATACACATCTTTTGATGCATCACGATTGTATTTTTTGAGCATTTCTTTGCACCAATCGACACAAGCCTTTTTTTGAGGGATTGTTAAATTATGTCGAATTCAAAGCGCACAATTTTTTTTCATGGCTAAATCTTCATGTAAAATCTTATGTATGCTTATTATACTACCCAGGGATGCCTTAATCTAACGGTATGTCACATGACGATCTTGCTTTATCAGTTTACGCCCAGTATCGATTTTTCCTGGCACAAAAACCGATTTTGGACGACCTTCTTTAAATTCGTCCATGAGCGAACGACGGCCACGATTGAATTCACTAAACCAGTGATAGACAGTAGTTTTAGATGGCACATCGTCAAAAGTCAAAGTGAGTTGATCGATGTACTGTTGATGAGATAATCCATGTCGAAAGTAGTGATAAATTATCGCACGAAAATTTTCGCGAGTTAATTTAATTCTTTAACTGAAATGAAATGTTCAAGTCACTAAACAACACAAATAGCGTCCGTATGATAAAACGTTCTTAGTTTATATACATTTAACAATGTCAAACTTTACGATGTATATGTCAGATGGCGCGTAACAACACCATTGTTGCCAGTTCCCGATGCATAAATAGCAAACTTCGTATCACTCATATAATAAAAAACGAGTACCTCTACTAACAGTAACGTAAATATTGTTGTTGTTTTATTCTATTTATCAAAATTATTCGGTAAAAATTAATCGAAAATAACAGGAGAGTTAAATCAAGACTCCATCCATTTTTCAGGATAATATCGAGTCGTTAGTGATTAATAAAATCATTTTGTTTGTCAGTTAATTTGGATTCATTCCAAAATCCTCGACCTATTATTGCGGATGTCCAGTAAATAAGCAGTATAATTGAAACTAATTTTGCATTAGTTTGTAGAGGGACATTTGCCAACCAAACAGAAATCTAAAAATGAACTCGTTAGTTAAATCAGAGAATATTGCAATTGTTAATCTCCGAAATTGATTAGGATATAATTAATTACCTACTCCTGTCATAAGTTCTCTTCCTTGTGCATAAGGGTATAGTTTATAGAAAAATAAACAAACGGGAATAAAGTTTACGTTATTTAATTTGTTACTTAAGAGATAATTTGAAAAATTCGATATCTCCACTCCGTGCTTTCACACACTTCTTTAAATAGTCCGGCCACTCTTCTATTATTGCACGAATTTCTCCTAAGGATATTGAATCAGCTACTGTCACCAAATCAGTTTTTATGTCCTTGATATTGTTTTCTTCTCTAAAACATTCCACAGACTATAGTCGAGCAAATTAAGGTCCTGACCTCCTAAGGTCCACTCTGATCTTCATTGAGGACCATTGAGGACCTTTAACTAATGCTGTGTGGATACCGCCTTGTGAGCTGGCACTGAGTCTTGAAGCCCCAGTATTTTCCGGCACAAACAGATGTATTAAGAGGCTTTACTACCTTCTCTAAAACATCGCTTTGGTAGTTTGTTGCACTTGCTTTGAGCTCTTGCTTGCAGAAATACAGTTGAGTGACACCGTTGTACGACCCTCCCCACCAAACCACCACTGAAGCTGGATGATGACTGATCCTGAGAGTGACGTCAACAGTGAAAATCTTCGCATCTATGAAAAGGGTTTTCTAGTGTAATTCGCTTGCATGCAACGTTACCTTTACACAACTACTATTTTAAATTCTTGAACCATGGTTTGTTATTTTGTTGAATCACTAAATAAAAATAGTTTTGTATAAACTTTCTAATAAACGAGTGTTGTTCAATAAGTCTTTAAAAAATCCAAGAGATGGCGCTCGTAGTATCGGAAATTGTTTGTTTTTAGTAAGCATTATTATTCACCACATAGCTGTCAAGTGTCAGTTATATTCATCACATGGTTTTATTTTTATTATTGATTGAAGCAAGAAACTTTTGTTTATCTAGAAAAATTAAAAAAAGTTAGTTTCGAATGGTGATTAAAAACTTATATTTAAAAGGTTCTCCTAAAGAAGATCCTCCGACAGAGATTCAAACTGAGTTGGATAAAGTTTATGGCACTTTTGCTCCTGTGTTTGCAACTATTTATAATTGTGTAAATGAGTTTAAACGTGGCCGTACATCCACAAAAGATGAACATCGTTCGGGACGTCCAGTGGAAGTGACTACTCCCAAAATGATTGACAAAATCCACGACATGGTTTTAAGTGATTGACAAATCAGAGTGCGCGAAACAGTTGGGGCCATGGGCTTATCGCAAGGTACAGTGTTTTCAATTTTGCACAAAAAATTGAGTGTGAAAAAAATGTCGACAAGATGGGTGCCGCCTTTGCTCTCAGTGGAAAATAAACGCAATCGTGTGGTCGACTCTGAGGCGTTTTGGCGCTTTTTTGTTGCAATCCTGATGAGTTTCTGGATCGATACATAACTGTGGATGAAATGGATACACTGCTACACTCCAGAGACAGAGGAATAATCAAAATAGTGGGTTTTTGAAGGCAAACGGGCTCCGAAGAAGGCGAAGACTGCGATATCGGCCGACAAGGTTGTGGCCATAGTTTTTTGATAACTGGAGAATATTATACGTCGTTATTGCTCCGGTTAAGTGAAAAAATCAAGAAAAATCGTTCTCATTTAAAAAAGAAAAATATCCTCTTCCATCAAGGCAATGTACGGGTGCACACCTGTATAGTTTCAATTGCCAAAATCATGGAATTAAAGTTCGAATTATTCCAACATCTGCCGTATTCACCGGTTTTGGCCCCCAGTGATTTTTTTTAATTCAAAACTTAAAAAAATGGCTCAACGGACGGTTCACGTCGAACAAGGAGGTCATCGCCCAAACAGATGCCTATTTTGAGGACCGCCCAAAATTGTACTTCTTAGACGGCCTAAAAAAGTTGGAGAAACGCTTGGAAAAGTGTATAGAGCTAAAAGGAGATTATATTGAAAAAAAATCTACTTAAAATAATTTGTTTTTCTATCTTTTTCTAAGGACTTCAACGACCATTGTATGTTATTTTTAAAATTGTTCCATTTTATCTGAATATATACTTTTTCATAGATTTCCATAAAATCACTTAATTAGCTGTTTTGAAATAACATGAACTAAATAGCATAGAAAATCATACCTCACCGGAGTACCTTCACGGTTCATAATTTTTACATAGTTTGTTATGTATGGTTGTCTTTCAAATAGAACATTCCTTAGTTTTAGAATTAGACTCAACCATTTCCTGATGATGCTGTCATGGTTAGCAAAATTCGCGTCGAGAAATTAGAAACAAGTGATTTGGTCAATTTTTTTATTGGAACCTTCTGTAAGAAACACTAAACTCACAGAGATTTACCACTAAACAGATTGTTTAATTAGATTGAATCATCTCCTAATGATGCTAACATCGTTAGTGAAACACTCGTCGAGAAGTGTAGAAAGATGATAAAAGTTTTCGAGTTTAAGTGATTTGGTTTTTAGTGGTAAATGTTTTTAGTTTAACCTTACATTCGTTATATTTATAAATAATTCTTTGAATTAAGTAGATTCTTAGAAGAGTATTATTACAGAACAACCTTTTTAATAATGGAAAAATCTGTAATGTTGTTATCTATTGCTTTCTTTTGACAAAAAACTTACACGTGCTTTTATTTTATTGCAATGTACTGTCGCGATGAAAAACTCGTTAAATATTATTTATTATGTTTAACAAACATTAAAGCTATCCATTGGCATTAGAAATATACTTAGAATATAAGGACATATGAGTATTTTAACTTATATTTATGGCATATTTATGAAATTCTTCAGATTCGTTCTGTTAAAAAGAAACGATTAATTTTTATCGATAAACAAGCCTTGCAATTTCCATGCATTCCACGAATGAAAGTTTATTTACAGCGGCGCTAAAACAAGTCAATATACGGCTCTAAATTTCAGCCAAACAGTTAAAATTTATCACCTACGATGGATTTTGGAAAGCAATTGGCTCTCACAGCGATAATTCTATTTATTGTCCCAGGCTAATTAGATTTTAAACTGTCCATGGGCCAATTTATAGAAGAGATTCGAAAATTATTTTCGAGAATTTTAGTAGTTGATAAATGTTACCACGTAAAGGAAATGACGGGAAATGTAAAGCGTGTTTAATTTTAATCTTTAGCATGAATTTGTTTATTTCTGTATTTTGTTTAAAAGGGGTAAGGGGTTCTCAAAGCATTCTACCTATCATTATTTTATCATTATTTAGCTCTTGAATTGCGTATTAATATCTGATATTAGTTATTGTGCAACTATTGTAAATTTGTGACTTTTAGTTACATATACAGGTTACAGGTTACAGGTTTTAGTTATATATATAATTCTTAGATAAATAATGCGTCTTAAGGAAGCTTTGCACCGCCAGATGGAACATTATGAATACGGATTTTCCCAAATATTTCTGAAACCACTTACAACAAAATTATAATTAGGTGGAAATTGTAAACTTTGAGCGCCGAAACAAACGGTATATTTCAAATTTAAAAATATTAAGGGATCCAAGGTAAAAATGATCCCATTTTTTTCTACATATTTTTTTATTATTTTAATTACAGATTATGAAAACTCTTACTTTTTTCATATCATTTAATTTGCTTCGATAGAATGTAATGTATCGTTTTCGAGTAAATCGCTTTTAAACTTTTCGTGGGCAACAGAATAAAGATCAATGTTTGTAGCATTGCAATATTAAGTGTGCCATGGTTGCAATGTTTTAAACAATCAAATTTTAGTATGCCATGTCAAAATGACTTTTATTTGTTTTTATTGTATTGTATTTGTTTTACAATTCCCTTTTTCGGATTTTCTTAATTTGCAATGTGTTAAAGTAAAAAAAAAATAGGATATTAGTAAGATATTATCATGCTTATGTTTGGTAATATAGAATTTGACGATATTCATTTTATCTACGGATATTGTAATGAAAATGCAAATAGTGCAGTGCGCGAATAATATAGACGATTTCCTAATGGAAGTTTACTTTCAAAACGAATTTTTATTCGGACTCAGCAAAACTTTAGAAACTTAAAACGACTTAAAAGGGATCAGCGAAATGAAATAAGGCGAAATAATAGATTTAGTAACCAAATTTTGGCTGAATTCAATAACAATGATAAATTAAGCGTCAGAAAACCTGCGCGGTCAACTTTTCAAGTTTATAAAAATAAAGCTTTTCAAGTTTTAAAAAAGGACCGCAGGAAACCTTTCCATATGTGAATCAACCCAAACCCATAGGACAATCTAAAATTTTCAACTAGGTAATGTTGAAAAGCGAATAAGTTTTTGTTTCTAATTATGGTTTTTAAATGCAAGGAAGGAAGATTCTAATTTTAAAAATAAAATCATTTGGACTGACGAAGCTATATGGCCACTGAATCGGTAAACTTTCAAAATTTAAGAATCTGGACTCTCACCTAATCAGCCTTATGGTTTTTCAAGAATAGTAGTTTAGCGTTAATGTATGGTGCCGTGTCATTAATGGAAATTTTTATGGGCCTCATATTTTTCCACCACGTTTAAATAAATCACTACTTAATTGTTTTTGAAATAACAATTTTTCGAATGTCCGCATAATTTAAGAAATGAATGCTGGTTTCAAATGGATGGTGCTCTAGTAGATTATGCTTCTGAAAATCGTATGCGGCTAAATAATAATTTTCCTGAACAATGGATCGGTCGGTTAGATTTATATATATATATATATATATATATATATATATATATATATATATATATATATATATATATATATATATATATATATATATATATATATATATATATATATATATATATATATATATATATATATATATATATGATTAACCTCTCGTAAGTACCAGGTCTGTTCAAAATATAATGAAGTGGGCTCGTGGTTTAAGGCCAGTAACCGGTCCTGGGAGACGCTTGATGGCGCTTTGGATGGCGTATGGGTGAACAACAAAACACCAACGTTTAGCGCGGATGTATTTTCATTGTTCTTAATATCCTTCTCCCCGAGAACATGTCCTGTTCCGATAATTTTTTCTTTAGGTGTGGTCTTTGGGGCTATTAAGAAGTTGAGACTTTTCGTTAGAACTGATCTTTGATTCTCCGACATTTCGTGGCTTGAGATGTTTTGGCCTACGTTAAATAGACTAGAAAGGGGTTTATTCCATTCCGTTGGTTTTTTTTTTAATTTCTGAAATTTCCGTAAATGCTTTTTCTCTTTAGCATTGTGTCGATTTCGGTTCTTCAGTTGAATAGTTTGTCAATTATCTTTCATATTGTGGTGTGACTTTGGTGGTGTAACGATAAATGTCTAAATAAATAAGCATGGATTAATATCTGAAAAAATGTGTAGGTAAAAGTTTTTGTTCGGTGTCACTGAGATGTCATTTTTATTGACGGACTGGAAACATCCCTCTACATACTGCTAAATAAAGAAAAGAATAACTTTACAAACCAAGTACAATGAAAGTTTTTCAATGTCCAATAAACCACGAATGAAGTAGTGAGTTTTATACAGATATTATACATATACAGAGCTTGTAATCTGTAACCCACTTGACAAGTAATTTATTTAAACTTAAGAACTTTCATTTTTTCATGTTGAATTATTTAAAGGTGGTATAATTTCTCAAAAAAAATATTTATGAAATTTCCATTTTCATTAACATTTGTTGAGCGTTTGTTTTCAATTTATTAGTTTTTCTCGATAAGATCTTTTTTTAGTTTCTATGCTTCCTGCAAAACATGTTTTAAAAGCACCTTTTTAAAGAGGATAAAGATAAAAAAAATCATTTTCGTTGTTTGCATTGCATCAACAATATTTTCCAGAAAAAAATCTACATGTGCGTCTCCTTTTGTTTCCTTCCATGGCATCTGCTCCGATGGAGTTATTTTAATATTGTTTTTTTACTTTAGGTTCAAAATAGGTAGGACTGATTAGTGCTAATATATGTATATATATATATATATATATATATATATATATA